>OY992885.1:108832637-109192637 GCA_963921405.1 Cepaea hortensis
GTAGTAGTAGTAGTAGTAGTAGTAGTAGTAGTAGTAGTAGTAGTAGTAGTAGTAATAGTAGTAGTAGTAGTAGTAGTAGTAGTAGTAGTAGTAGTAGTAGTAGTAGTAGTAGTAGTGGTAATGGTAGTGGTAGCGGTAGTAATAGTAGCAACAGCAGTACGTGTAGCAGTTCCTAGTAGTTGTAGTCATAAAATTAGTCGTAGTAAAAGGAAGAAAGGAAAAAGATTGGGAAAAAAAGAATTAGGGTGGAGGAGGAGGGAGAAGAGGGAGGGAGAAGAGAGGGAATAGGAGGGGAAGGAGGAGAAGACGAAAAAGAAGAAAGAGAAGAAGGAGTAAAAGAATGAGAAGACGGAGGAGGAGTGGGAGGAGGTGGAGGAGGATGGGGAGGAGGAAGAGGAGGAGGAGGAGAAAATAAAAAACAAGAAGAAGAAGAAGAAGAAGAAGAAGAAGAAGAAGAAGAAGAAGAAGAAGAAGAAGAAGAAGAAGAAGAAGAAGAAGAAGAAGAAGAACAACGAACGAACGAACGAACAGACTTTATTTTCAAAGGGTAACAAATTGGGCACGCAGGCCCGTCTTACATTCGGCCCTTCCAATCACTCATCTTTCTTTCATCAACAGTGCATAGGAAAAAAACATTGTCACATGAATTTTGTAAACATAAACAATGCATATTACTATGTTATGAGACACATCAACCACCCACCCACACATCTGCCATTCACTTCAACTCCACCAACCACACACATACCCACACACACATACATGCCCCTACCCATCCACCATATCCCTACACCTACACATCTCTCCACCCACACACACCTCTCACCCACCACACACCCCATCCACCCACACCCCAAGCACACATACATTCCCCAACCCACACATCCCCCACCCACACACATCCACCCACCTACACACATACCCTACCCGTCCCATTACCCACCAACAATCACTCACCCACATATCCTCCTCCACCCACACACCTCCAACCACCCAGCCAAACACACATTCCTCAGCCACACATTCCCCACACACACACACATCTCCCCGTCAACTCACATATTCCGCACCTACCCACACACAAATTCCGCACCCAGCCACATAATCTCCCATCTCCCCCAGCCCACTCACAGATTCCAAGCCCACCCCTACAAACATCCCCCACCATCTCCTAACCTACACACACTCACCCACCCACACATCCTCTAGCCACCCATCCCCCAACCAAACATCCCTTAACCACACACCCTTACTCATATACAATCACCCACACACACATCCTCTACCCAACCACACATCCTCCACCCACCCATCCCCCAGCCACACATCCCTTAACCACACTCCCCTACCCATATACACAAACATCCCAACCCACGCACAATCTCCCCACCCATACACACATCCCTCACACACATCCCCACCCACAAACACATCCCCCATTCACATACACACACCTCCCATCCACGCACACACAACCCACACATACATCCCCAACCCATACACTCATCCCCTCACACATCCCTAGACACACGTACTTATCCCTCAACCACTAAAACCCACACATCCCTCACTCACTCATCAAAACATACATCTCCTATCTACTCACCCACACTCACACACCCCAACCACCCATCTAAACACACATGCCCCACCCTCACACACATCTTTCACCCACCCGCACACCCAATCACACCCCACCCACCCACACATACATCCTTTATCCACACCCAGCTCCCCTCCTACGCAACACCACACCCACACACACATCTCCCCACACATCTCCTACCCATCCACACATCCCCCAACTACAATCACCCTCACTACCCACACATACATCCTCCATCCAGTCACACACCCCCCACCCAGCCAGACATATCCCATACCCACACACACATCCCCAAATCCATCACCCACACCTATCACGCACCCCTCCCCCAACCCACACACATCCCCTACACACATTCACCCACACATCTCTCGCCCACACACACTCTCCCCACCCATCCACCCAAACATCCCACACCCATACACATCCCTCACCCACACACACATCCCCAAACCCACAACCACCCCACCTGCACACATCTCCCACCCACCACATATCCCCACACCCACATATATCTCCCACCCATCCCATAACCCACTATCAATCATCCATCAACATATCCTCCTCCACCCACTCACCCACAACCACCTAGCCAAACACGCATCCCCACCCACACAATCCTACCCCGCCAACCCACACATCCTGAGCCCACCCACACACACATCCCCCCATCCCCCAATCTACTATTATGATCAAACTCCCACACTTTACACACACATACAGTGACGATTGTCGTGAGCATTGTCGCAAAATTGTAAAGAAAATGGAGAAAAATTGTACATATACATTTTGTAACTTCAAATTTAGTGATGCAATTCAACTCTCTCTCTCTCTCTCTCTCTCTCTCTCTCTCTCTCTCTCTCTCTCTCTCTCTCTCTCTCTCTCTCTCTCTCTCTCTCTCTCAAGAGATGAGCACTATGCGTACCAGTATAGCATGGTCTATTTGAAAATGTAATGGAAAAGCGCTATCAAATTCAATGGGTGTATGAAATATGTTACAATTCCGGTGAATTGTCAAACAACAGACCACATTTAAAAGCAACTAGAAGTGAGATTTGGCAGTATCTGGCTTAAAAATGTGATCCGCTTTGGAAAGATTGCGACATAATTAGTTTCTGTCAAAACAGCAAATGAATGTGTCACAAAACGCCCAGCTCGGCGATTTCTCAGCACCTGGTAATTTGCGGCCACAAAATTAACAAACAAAACTGGTTTAGTGTATTGTATTCGACGAACAATAAATAACCTGTTTGTCATGACATATTCTGCCTATGGTACCTTGCTGTGTAGAGTATTGAGCCTAAGGAATTAAGGCCGCCTGGCTTGTGCAGATGTCGCGAACTGTGCAGGTTAGAGTTCTAGCTTGTCCCCGGACAGAAAATAAAATCAACACCTTATAGAGTATTTGAATCCGGGTCTCCCAAAGGAGAACCCGGCATTCTAGCCACTCGGCCTGCCACTCCCCGAACGCTCAAATATACCGAGACACTAGCAAATAAGTGATTCAACGCAATTTATGCAAGCAGAAAGACTTCGTTGTAAATAAGCAATTTCCACCTGGATAACAAGTGTCGCACATTCGAGCAATATGAATGACTGTATTTCAAATATTTAACTCACATTACAATTAATTTACACTTCATATAATATATAACTCTGCAGTATACACCTGACGGGGTGCAGCGAAATATGCCAGACAATAAACAGTGCAACCTTTAAATTGTGACTTCTGCGTTAAAATTCACTAAGGTAATACATTGTTTTAAAGTAAATGTCTTTTCATTAGCCTCAAGAACGACATTCACAAAAGACCCCTTTATAGCTCAAAATAAACGAAATGTATATATGCCTGCACAGCTGGGCCAGGCATTTATTTCACCAACAAAAACCGCAATATGTATTGAATAATTGATCAGCGCCAGCTCATGCCGTGGTATTAACCTAAATTAATTATATATTGCTCTGCTCAATCCGAGCGAAAGAAGGCAGGCATTCTACCCAGCGCCTTCATCGGATTAAATACGGTAAGATGGAGAACTAACAGGACTGTTGATTGCTAGCCTCAAACAGCGGGAAAATTGTCAATTCTGCGTTCTCGTCTACAGGGCCCTTGCTAAAGACAGATCACTCCTCATACACACACGCACACACGCACTCACACGCACACACACGCACACACACGCACACACACGAACACACACTTCAACACCATCTACCCTCTTCAGGCAGTACAAGAGTGCCGATTGGCCAAGTTCCTATGTGCGGTTTCGTTGTGGTGAGGAGTCACACCTGGGCATGTAATGTCAAAATGTCAAAGGTTAGTTCCGTTTGTTGGAAACTTTGTAGCTGGATGCTAGTCGAAATGGGGTCGGGATCTAGTGGGTGTGGGTGAGGGAAGGATGGCATTTGTGGGTGCTTGTAAAACGGCCCCATGTGTTTTACCTTTTGAGCACGAAATGGTAGCCAGGTGCATGTTGACTTGGAGAGATAGATAGATAGATAGATAGATAGAGAGAGAGAGAGAGAGAGAGAGAGAGCGAAAGAGAGAGAGAGAGAGAGAAAGAGAGAGAGAGAGAGAGAGAGAGAGAGAGAGAAGAGAGAGAGAGCGAAAGAGAGAGAGAGAGAGAGAGAAAGAGAGAGAGAGAGAGAGAAAGAGAGAGAGAGAGAGAGAGAGAGAGAGAGAGAGAGAGAGAGAGAGAGAGAGAGAGAGAGAGAGAGAGAAAGAGAGAGAGAGAGAGAGAGAGAGAAAGAGAGAGAGAGAGAGAGAGAGAGAGAGAGAGAGAGAGAGAACACAATAACAGATTTAGACAGAAACAGGTGGTCGAAAACTAACAGGCTTAAATCATCAGTACACATGAGTTCGAACCACACTATGAGGACACGGCATGTTTACCAGAGAGGAAATACAAAACCCAGACGTTACACAAGAGGCGACCGCTCTGGCAAGCGACCTTCAAACCCCAACCATCAGCAACGCGCCACCCAATAGGTGTTAGAAAGTGAAATAAATATAATTGTTAATTTTGTTGAAAATCCCGTAGAATTAAACACCCCCATTTCAGCCATTATCCTTCTTCTCTCGGTAGTCCAAGTTCCTCTGTAATGAAAATAGTTTCAAAGCAGGGGATTTTGATTATAACGCCACAATGGACCATCTTTCACGCGTCCTTCTCTCTTCGTCTTTCTTTCGTTCGTTCATTCTTTAGTTTGTTCGTTCTTTCGTCCGTTCGTTCTCTCGTCCTTTCCTCCGTTCGTCCTTTTGCCCGTTCGTCCCTTCGGCCCATCATTCGTTCGTCCCTTCTTTCGTTCGTCCCTTCTTTCATTCCTCCCTTCTTTCGCTCCTCCATTCTTTCGTTCCTTCCTTCCTTCCTCCCTCATTCCCCCTCTCTTCCTTCCTCCCCCTCTTCCTTCCTCCCTCATTCCCTTCCTTCCGTCCTTCCGTCCTTCCGTCCTTCCGTCCTTCCGTCCCTCCGTCCTTCCGTCCTTCCGTCCCTCCGTCCCTCCGTCCCTCCGTCCCTCCGTCCCTCCGTCCCTCCGTCCATCCACGGACGTCATGCCGATAAGCGTGGGTGGTCATGACTCGCTATTTCACTCGATCACCAGAGTTGTGGATCAGCCCAGTGTTCTTGTCTCGACCATGCCATATGGCCAAGCCTTCCATGTATTTACTTCTCTGCCTTCCCTTTGTTCTCTTCCTGTCGATCTTGCCAGTTGTCATTAAGTTCTCCAATTTATTTCTTTTCATGACGTGACCAAAACAAATTGTTTGTCAACGTGTAATTTCTCTAACCAGTTTACGATTTTCATTTGTTTCTTGTAGGACTTGGTCACGGGTTTTTCTGTCTGTCCATGATATTCTTTGCATTTTCCTCAGAAACCACACTTTCATAACTATCATATTATTTCATATCATATGGAGTCTGCTCATTGTCCACGCTTCACATCCATACAAAAGTATAGGTTATATGTAGCAGTTCAACACACTTTTTCTCGTTGCAATTGACATCTTTTTATTGGTCAATATGTTTTTCATCTTGCAAAAAGCCATCTTCGCAATTCTTGTTCTAACCCAGTGGTTCTCAACCTTTTTTGGTCCGTTCCCCCCTTCACAATATTTTTAGAACGTCATTCCCCCCCCCCCCCCCCTTTCGTATTTCCTCCCTAAAAATTTCCCCCTGCCCCTACACAGTATACGTAATAATTGAAGCTAAATTTAATAGCACATACTAAAACAAGTCTAGACATCTACATAAAATGTGATTTGCGAATCTACTTACGTTATAAAATGAATTTCAGAAGGGTGATACGTACAGAAGCGTAAAGTATGAAAGGAAAAACAAGATCAAGTAATCGGTTCTTGTATTAACGCGACCTTGAAATAATCTTCATTCCCCCCCCCCCTGGAAACCCCAAAATTCCCCCCTGGGGGGGGGGGGAATTCCCCACCGGTTGAGAACCACTGTCTAACCTCTCCAAAGCATCTTCCGTCACATGTTATGATTATTAATGAGATCTCTATGTGTTAGGAACACGTACAAAATGCAAAGCTCCCTTTTACAGGGAGTCTGTCTTATAGTGCTACACCCTTATATGTAGTGTGGACAGTATCAAACCGGCCGGCTTTACCTCCCCAAACATTTCCTGGTACACATTTTAGACTGGGTCAATCATAGAACCCAAATAAATTTTTGAAATTTGAATGCGCGGATACGAATTAAACCATGCCCACCGAATCGTCAGGCGAACGTTTAGACACCACGCTATCGCAGCTGAATAGAGTCCGCATATGAACTCTTCCTCTCAGATGAGATTCTCTTGTCCACAACACATTTTCCGTGTTTGTTGTCACATCAAACAAGTAGAATAAACAAGGAAATGCGCCAGTTAGCCATAACTACGATCATTAATCCAATGTTACTCAAATTGTCAATTATCGGCCCCTGATTTCAACACGTCAGACGTTGTTTTGTGCAGCATTTTCCCCGGTGCAACATATTTATTTAAGATTACAGTTGGGACATGCGGTTTCTGTGTATGTCCGTCCTTACGGCTGCCTTAATGCCAAACGTCTTGATTAAATTTTTGTGTCAATATTAGTGGATTATATTCTTAGGTTCATTCCTTCATAGTAGTAACAAGAATAATATGAATCCTCCTACTCCTCCTCCCCTTCTTCTTCTTCTTCTTCTTCTTCTTCTTCTTCTTCTTCTTCTTCTTCTTCTTCTTCTTCTTCTTCTTCTTCTTCTTCTTCTTCTTCTTCTTCTTCTTCTTCTTCTTCTGCATTTTGAAGCGTGAACTGCATTTCAGAAATATGCAACCGACCGGCCACTGAACTAACTGGGTTGCGTTGTGCAGTAATGTGTGGCTGCAGTAATGTGTGGCTGCTGGTTTTCTGCTGACTGCCGCTTCTATCGTCGATGAACTGTATATCTTTCATGGCTGACTTTTGTGTTGGCATTCTGGCAGCGGCATTATGCATAGTGTACCTGCGCTGGCTGTTGGTTTGTAGAGACTCCCGTCTGTTCAACTGTTCACATAGGGCAGTGAGGAGCAATTTGTGTGATATTCACTGACACATAAACGGAGCATAATGGGGCGACCCTTTGCCGTGAAGTTAAAAACGCGACTAACATTTAAAAAGGGGTCTCCAAGCAGGGACTTGCTACGCGTCTGTGAAGTGCTAGGACTTTCACGTATGACAGGACTGAGTGCTCGAGGGATAGGTGGTCAGTCTCTCCCTCAATTAGCGAACGACGAACGTTGGCGTTGAAGTCTCGCCCAACTATTGTAACTAATGTAATGAATGTTTTAGCACATTATTTTGATGACGCCATGTACTTAATGTTTACAAATTGTTCTACATACAAAGTGTAGTGAGACTTTACAAACACCCTGTATAACTCTGCAGTAGGCACCTGACGAGATGCAGCAAAATATGCCAGGCAATAAATCGTGCAACATATTGTTTGTGGATTCAGTGTTTAAATTCACTAGGGGAATACACTGTTTGAAGATAAGTTTAAGTGGGGCAGCGACAATTCGTTTGAGGACCACTGGCTGACTAGAGGGCACATTTAGACAAGGAAGTAAATCGATGCGAATCCATTATCCATTCAACATCACTGATTACCTTTCATTGACATGATGTCGGGAAGGTGAGGCACAGTCGACGAAACAGCTATTGGAGGTGAGGGTCCCAGTGTCTTGTCGAGACGATGAGGTGGTTGGAGTGGGGAGTGGACGTGTTAAGTCAAGGCAGCTAAGTGCTTGGAGAGTGGTAGCGTGTGGTTCGTGGACTGGGCAACGTACAGGGGGTGCAATGTGGGTTTAGGGGTTGGGGCGGAGATGCGGCTCATGGAGAGGACATTGTCTTGGAGAGTGGTTGCCCGGGTGGAGAAGAGGTGACTCATAAAGAGGACACTGTACCTGGTGTGGGACTTTGTGGTGGAAGAGACGTGGGTCATAAATAGGACATTGTATTTGGAGTGGGTCTGTGTGGTGGATGAGACGTGGGTCATAAAGAGGACATTGTATTTGAAGTGAGTCTGTGTGGTCGATGAGTTAAAACAGTTAGTTGCATATTCTTTACAGGACGTTGCAGTCAACACCAGCATTATCTGCTGTTGTGATCTCTTGGCAAGTTTACGTTCAGTAGTCTGCATTGATGTATGAACGACCGGCACTTATATAATTTCGTAAGAAATCAGCGCAACCCGATCACGAACCGCGTCTGTAATCTCTTCACCGCGGAGAACGGTGGACGAGACGTGGATCATAAAGAGGAAGATGTGGTGTGGAGATGTGGATCAGGACATGAGAGGACAGCCGATATTACTGGAGTGGGAATGTGGAAGAGACTTTGAGCATGGGGCACGTAGTGTACTTGTGTGCGGTGGGGCACGAGTTTGATAATAGTGGTCTTATTATGTACACTGGGGGAGGGGGGTGTTGAAGTAGATACAGCGAGCGACTGGAGTGGAGACAGAGGGGTCATGTTACGCATAACACCGAGAGACTGGAGTGGATACAAGAGATCTTTTTATGTATAAAACTGAGAGATCGGAGTGGACATTCAAGTATCGTTATGTATAACACTGAGAGTTTGGAGTGGACATTCAAGTATCGTTATGTATAACACTGAGAGGTTGGAGTGGACATTCAAGTATCGTTATGTATAACACTGAGAGGTTGGAGTGGACATTCAAGTATCGTTATGTATAACACTGAGAGGTTGGAGTGGACATTCAAGTATCGTTATGTATAACACTGAGAGGTTGGAGTGGACAGACAAGTATTGTTATGTATAACACTGAGAGGTTGGAGTGGACATTCAAGTATCGTTATGTATAACACTGAGAGGTTGGAGTGGACAGGCAAGTATTGTTATGTATAACACTGAGAGGTTGGAGTGCACAGACAAGTATTGTTATGTATAACACTGAGAGGTTGGAGTGGACATTCAAGTATCGTTATGTATAACACTGAGAGGTTGGAGTGCACAGACAAGTATTGTTATGTATAACACTGAGAGGTTGGAGTGCACAGACAAGTATTGTTATGTATAACACTGAGAGGTTGGAGTGCACAGACAAGTATTGTTATGTATAACACTGAGAGGTTGGAGTGGACATTCAAGTATCGTTATGTATAACACTGAGAGGTTGGAGTGGACATTCAAGTATCGTTATGTATAACACTGAGAGGTTGGAGTGGACATTCAAGTATCGTTATGTATAACACTGAGAGGTTGGAGTGCACAGACAAGTATTGTTATGTATAACACTGAGAGGTTGGAGTGGACATTCAAGTATCGTTATGTATAACACTGAGAGGTTGGAGTGGACAGACAAGTATTGTTATGTATAACACTGAGAGGTTGGAGTGGACATTCAAGTATCGTTATGTATAACACTGAGAGGTTGGAGTGGACATTCAAGTATTGTTATGTATAACACTGAGAGGTTGGAGTGGACAGGCAAGTATTGTTATGTATAACACTGAGAGGTTGGAGTGCACAGACAAGTATTGTTATGTATAACACTGAGAGGTTGGAGTGGACATTCAAGTATCGTTATGTATAACACTGAGAGGTTGGAGTGCACAGACAAGTATTGTTATGTATAACACTGAGAGGTTGGAGTGCACAGACAAGTATTGTTATGTATAACACTGAGAGGTTGGAGTGCACAGACAAGTATTGTTATGTATAACACTGAGAGGTTGGAGTGGACATTCAAGTATCGTTATGTATAACACTGAGAGGTTGGAGTGGACATTCAAGTATCGTTATGTATAACACTGAGAGGTTGGAGTGGACATTCAAGTATCGTTATGTATAACACTGAGAGGTTGGAGTGCACAGACAAGTATTGTTATGTATAACACTGAGAGGTTGGAGTGGACATTCAAGTATCGTTATGTATAACACTGAGAGGTTGGAGTGGACAGACAAGTATTGTTATGTATAACACTGAGAGGTTGGAGTGGACATTCAAGTATCGTTATGTATAACACTGAGAGGTTGGAGTGGACATTCAAGTATTGTTATGTATAACACTGAGAGGTTGGAGTGGACATTCAAGTATCGTTATGTATAACACTGAGAGGTTGGAGTGGACATTCAAGTATCGTTATGTATAACACTGAGAGGTTGGAGTGGACATTCAAGTATCGTTATGTATAACACTGAGAGGTTGGAGTGCACAGACAAGTATTGTTATGTATAACACTGAGAGATTGGAGTGGACATTCAAGTATTGTTATGTATAACACTGAGTGATTGGAGTGCACAGACAAGTATTGTTATGTATGACCGGAATGGACTCTTATGTACAGGGTGTATTTTTAATGACTGTGTAGTGTTTACAAATATTGCTTGTCCACGTTTTATAGTCACCCTTTGTAAAGTTCATGCAACATAATAGGTAAATATAAAACTTGGACAAACAATATTTTCAAATCTAGCAGTCATTAAAGACAGAGAATCAGTGTAGAGACAGCCGTGACTGACTTTTACAGCGAAATCTGTCTTAGAAATGAGGTAGCCTGTCTCACACCAATCCTCCATATTCGTCTCGTACGACACGCTTGCTAGATCACAGTTTGACCATCCTCTGCTTGCCTATAGGGCCTCGGTAACACATGGATGGCTCTGAACCATGCGTGTCTTGACAAGAAACAACGGCACAGATATTTATGTCAGACCAGACATGTCAGCTGTCATTCTAGACTAATTTATGTGAACACCAAATAACATGAGCCTGGCTACAGACGGCAATCACCGCGGATTTCAAAATTACGACTTCGCGCGCGATTCTGACAAAGCGAAAGCAGAATGTTGTCTTTATTCAGTTTAATTGTCAGATCGTCAGACATGTTTTTGTGTACACAATAATCCCTGATGTCATCATACATCACGTGACAAAACAAGAGCGAGAACTCTAAAAATAAATCTCTTAACGCTTCGTTGAATAGCCGGTTTCTGGAGTCTCCTGACGACTCAACAGCCCGCATATCCATTATCACTCTCGTCTGGGAAGACTTTATTTTGTGAAGATATGCAAATGCGAGAAGAACTGAACAAATATAGCTGCGTCACGAACTGTTGTTCTGTCCTAACTGAATGCCAGCAAGAATGCCGTTTGCGTCATTCTGATGTCTCGTGTATCTAACCTAGATTCAGTTACCCCAGTTCTCTTATTGCTTTTTTTTACGCGTTTAGATACTCACTCCTTCTGTCTTTTCTACTTTATTTAAACTTTCACTCACTCCATCTGTCTTTACTGATTTCTTTAAAGTTTCGCTCACTCCATCTCGTCTGACTGCTTTCTTTAAACGTTCAATTACTGCATGTGTCTTTCCTGCTTTCTTTCAATTTTGGCTCACTTCGTGTCTCATGTCTGCTGTTTTAAAATTTTCATTTACTCCATATTCCATTTGTCTGTTCTCACTTTTTAAGCTGTCCGATACTCCACTTCCCATAGTTGCTTTCTGCAAACTGTCAGTTACTTCATCTGCTATTTCTGCTTTGTTTAAACTGTCAGTTACTCCATCTCTTTTTTTAATTTTTTAATTTCTAAACCTGATTCAGTGCCAAACAAAATGTAGGTTTGTACCAAACATGGAACAAAATCAAATAAAGAAGCATTATAATGTAAATGTCCGTTCATTGAGCTGTGAGATTCCGGAAGGTACAACGAAACAAAACAAATAACACGATGACCCTAATATGGCGATACATCGTCCTTCTGTCCAAATGGAAGGTCACATTTCTCGATATATTATCCGTCAGCATTGAATCGGCGAAACCTACCCAGCAAAATTGAAGCAGAAGGTAGGAATGATCCGACATCTGGTTAGATAGGACCACGTCTGGAGCCGCCGTGGTGGAGTGGCTAGACAGTCGCCTGCCTTTCTGATGGTCATGGATTCCATCATCATCATCACCATCATCAAACAGTGAGTTGCGATGCTCTGTTTCGTCAAGCCTTTTACGCAGTACATCCAACTTCCACAAGTACTTTTCAGGTTTGCATTCCCCAGCCTTGACTTCCCCAGTCTATCGACAGGGCAGCAGGTTTGTGTCTCTTCCTCTGGTCCTAGCCTTTCACTGTCCCCAGTTTACCTATAAGGCAGCAGGTTTGTGTCTCTTCCTCTGGTCCCTAGCCTTTCACTGTCCCCAGTCTACCTACAAGGCAGCAGGTTTGTGTCTCTTCCTCTGGTCCCTAGCCTTTCACTGTCCCCAGTCTACCTACAAGGCAGCAGGTTTGTGTCTCTTCCTCTGGTCCTTAGCCTTTCACTGTCCCCAATTTACCTATAAGACAGCAGGTTTGTGTCTCTTCCTCTGGTCCCTAGCCTTTCACTGTCCCCAGTCTACCTACAAGGCAGCAGGTTTGTGTCTCTTCCTCTGGTCCCTAGCCTTTCACTGTCCCCAATTTACATATAAGGCAGCAGGTTTGTGTCTCTTCCTCGGGTCCTTAGCCTTTCACTGTCCCCAGTCTACCTACAAGGCAGCAGGTTTGTGTCTCTTCCTCTGGTCCTTAGCCTTTCACTGTCCCCAGTCTACCTACAAGGCAGCAGGTTTGTGTCTCTTCCTCCAGTCCTTAGACTTTCACTGTCCCCAGTCTACCTACAAGGCAGCAGGTTTGTGTCTCTTCCTCTGGTCCTTAGCCTTTCACTGTCCCCAGTCTACCTACAAGGCAGCAGGTTTGTGTCTCTTCCTCCAGTCCTTAGCCTTTCACTGTCCCCAGTCTACCTACAAGGCAGCAGGTTTGTGTCTCTTCCTCTGGTCCCTACCCTTTCACTGTCCCCAGTCTACCTACAAGGCAGCAGGTTTATGTCTCTCTTCGTCTAATTCCCATCCCTTGACCTGTCCGATATGGAAAACCCTACCAGTAGCTGCGCTACCGTCAGAATGGCTCTTTGGTTCATTGAAACACGCAAACCCGTCTACCCCGGTAAGGGGACACAACCTTAGGGTTATGGGTTCGACCCTCATCGTGGCGCTTTAGTGTTGTTAAAGTGGCCCTGTGATCCCAAGTCGACCGAGCTAAAATGGGTACGAGGAGACGCATTGGGAAGTGAAGGATCCAACATAGTACTAACCATATCACCGTCTGAGGGCCGATTAGTCTAAACAAATCTGGGTGTAGCTCCGTATGGCCAATGTAGAACAGTGTCAGATATTTACGATTGTTCTTTCTCCGTAGCTGTAATTTGTTCCACATTCTCAAAATCTATGCATCGCTCACCGCAGCGTGTTAGGTGGACAATGGAGGTAGTTGATCAACTCAGCTCGTAATCTCATGTACCATTTTTGATCAATCCAGTTCATAATCTCATGTACCATTTCACAACAGTTTCCATTATAAGATCGATAACGTTGGTGTTAATAATTCAGAAGGTTTTATAATTCATTTCCCTCAATCTCTCTTGGATCGCCCCTTCCTTCATTGTGCTTACTTATGTATAGAGTTGTGCTAAATCTTTTTGCTTATTTATGAAGATGATTATGTTAACAATGGAGTCATGTTCTCACGTTCGGGTTATGTTGTTCAGAAATGAGCTAACATTGAGAACATGTTGTATAGAACTGTGCTAAAGTTGAAATCAGGATGTATATAACTATTAACGTTGAGGTCATGCTGTATAGAACTGTGATAACGTTGAGGTATTGTTATATAGAACCTTGCTAACATCGTGAACATGTTGTATAGAAATGTGGAACAATTGTGGATATGTTGTATAGTACTGTGCTAACGTTGAAATCATGCTGTTTAAAACTGGAGTTAATTCACAACATGAAGGACATCAAGTACCTTTTCTGCAATGCCCAACCACACGCAATTGACATTTACGTTCAGAAGTAAAGTAAAGTAAAGTAAAGTAAAGTTTAGTTTAGTTAGTTTAGTCGATTGATCAACATCACGGCACACGAGTGCAACCCATAAGTGCTCCGTTCTCCTCCGAACTCAAACCTGAGTCTGGAGAAACTCAGCTCAGTGCACGAACTCCGTAGCACCGGCGAGGATCCTGAAATACTTTGGGTAGATTTTTAACTCGAAATTTTGCACGGGCAGCGCCGTTAGACTACTCTTTTTCGATTTCCAACTGCCAAGAGATTTTTTACGTGCGCAACAATACACACGGGCCTCCGATCTCACTACCTAGAGACCAGGGGAAATTTTATTACTAGAAGTCCACGAGAAAAATTCCCCGGTCATCGCCGGGACTTGAACCTGGGACCTCCAGCACCCGAGGCGGACACCATACCTCGAGACCACGCAGCCCCCTAAAGTAAAGTAAAGTAAAATAAAGTAAAGTAAAGTAAAGTAAAGTAAAGTAAAGTAAAGTAAAGTAAAGTAAAACACACCTTTTACAAGCCTCGAGCCATATTAGATATATGGAGCATGCACCTCATTTGTATAGGTCAATCGTTACATGGTGTGGTCAGTTTGAGAATCCTTGACTCAGGAGACGAGTTCTTGATGGTCACTACATTCATGGTGGTAACTCATCTCTTTGTTTACACTAGTGAGTATAGGGCACCGATCGACGAGGGGGAAGATGAGGAGGGCGGGAAGAGGAAGATGAAGAAGACAAAGAGAATGAGGAAGAGGAGGAGAAGGAGAAGAGAGGAGGAGGAAGAAGAGAAAGAGGAGGAGCAGAGGGAGGAGGATGACGAGGAGGAGGAGGAGGAGAAGAAGAAGAAGAAGAAGAAGAAGAAGAAGAAGAAGAAGAAGAAGAAGAAGAAGAAGAAGAAGAAGAAGAAGAAGAAGAAGAAGAAGAAGAAGAAGAAGAAGAAGAAGAAGAAGAAGAAGAAGAAGGAGAAGGAGAAGAAGATGAAGAAGAAGAAGAAGAAGAAGAAGAAGAAGAAGAAGAAGAAGAAGAAGAAGAAGAAGAAGAAGAAGAAGAAGAAGAAGAAGAAGAAGACGTCTATGTCGACGTATATGTTGCAGTGGACGCGAATAAAACCTATTAAGGACTGAATACTGATCAAGTCGTACACGTCATACTCCAGCACTAGGCAACAATTCGTAAATATACCAGACAGCAAATATGACTCTTGGCGTCCATGTCCGAAGTTATTCAGCTTGTAACGAATGTTGTTTAAGTGCCCCATTTTACATTTTGTGTACCAAACGGGTAACGGAATAGCTCAAATTTTTCTATTAAAATGAATACCGCGGCCAAATAGCTTTGGTAATACAATATAAGCGCTTTGAAAACATTGCATTCCACAAACGATAAGTTAATGTATATTTATATACTGTTGTATTCAGTAATCATGACATGAGAATATGTGGTGTAGGTAGGCACTGCGTTTCGACATTTCTATTGTCTTCTTTGGGTAAACATATGGTGTTTCCCCCCCACTGTATTATGCTGTTCTTCCCTAAATAATATATATATATGCAATTGCCTAGATCATAAGTTCTACTTCTGAGGGAAGACACCCACTTTTCAGACCCATATTAGAGAATGGATATCACCAGTTACATGTCATCTTATTCCTCTTCTACCTCGAGAGTGCCCATTTATGGGCTTCATAAATCGACATTGCCATAGATGTAGTTTTTTTCTTCGGTCATCGGATATCATCAGTGATTATATATTTCAATCCTGACAGGAAAGTTGTTCTTTTTGCATAGATGATTCTTTCTTGTCACGGCAAATGAAGCCATCTCCAGTCATGTTTTGATCTCTTGACATGAACTACCAATCGCTGTCCAATATGGAGACTGGCCTTTAAACGTGCTAACTTCTTTGTGTATTTATACTGAGCCGGCTCTGTTGGGAAGGGGTAACGAATGCAATTCGTAATCTCGCACACCGCGTTCGAAACACAGCTGCGAGTGGTTTGGAAGCTGACTGCCTTGCGTTGGTTTCCCATATAGAGGTATGATTGCCGGTCGTTCAGAAACCAATGGCAAACTACAGAATGTAGACTTACAAAGAAATTACAAACAGGCAAAACAGAAAATGTTGATGTTGATTGTGACGTCCTGTAAAGGATGAGCAACTAACTTTAACCTGTCAATTTATACTGCTACTGATCATCTGTGTTTCTTGTAGCTGTTCACCATTCTTTTTAAAGAAATGTTAATTTGCATTCCATAAGATCTTGAAGATTTCTGTAATTTTGTGGAAAGATCTTGATGTTCTATTTCGATTCCAACCATAAGATCAATCCCGTCTGCAAATCACAGAATGCCCAGAAGTTGTCCGTCAATTGACATGGATGATTTTAAATCGTTGAGTCTCCGGCGCAATATGTTCTCAGCAAACAAAAGTAAATGGCCCGTTTAAATACCTACGGGCGAGTTTGTTTTAAGGTTAAGTTAGTTGCATGTCCTTTACTTAACGTAGCAGTCAACCCCAGCATTTTTTGGCTGTTCATTATTCCTGGGCAAGTTTAAGTTCAGTATTTTGCCATTATGAACGACCGGCACCCATACCATTTCATAGAAAAACCAACACAGCTGTGTTTCGAACGCGGATATTTGGGATTACGAACTGCGCCCTAAACTCCTCTGCCACGGCACCGACTGTTTTAAGGTGCTATTCCTTATTTTTCATAGGCCAATGAATTAATATCAAACCGGCCCTCTTCATATGCCAAGACATTCCCAAGCAGCAATTTCATGGTAGCTTGACCTGGGAGTTAAGATCGGGTATACGAAAATACCCGCCTTGATAGGGAATCGAACACAAGACCATCAGACGACAGATGTGGGTGCTAGCTGCTGCTCTACAGCGGTTTCCATGATATTAACAAGCCAATAGTATCAAAGTCTACATACTGTACAAGAGAGAGCTGAGAATACAACAGACTTACGTAATAGTATTGTTTGCTAGAACATTCCGCGTGTTATGGAATATAAATTTGGCCATTTAGACATATAAAGCCAAATATTTTTACAATGACGTTGAATTCTGAGTGAGGTAAACGCCATTAGAGATCCTGACTTCCGGTTAGAGTTGTAACCCCGAGGGGATGGAGAGTTCGTCTTTCCCATTACTGCTATTCAATATGAGTGCAGCAGGAAGTGACAAGCAATCAGAAACCAATGACGTATTTCTCAATCGGGGATCAATTTTTCTGTGATGTGATTCGGCGCTTTTGAGCTACAAGACAGCAAGTTGTAACCGCACTAACAAACAAAGTAATGGGAACAGAGATAAGACAGGTTGGCAGCTTCATAGACATGTAACAAATAGGTAAACTAGAAAATTGGTAGTCAATATTATAGACAGATAGCAGATAGACAGACAGCAGATAGACAGACAAACAGACATACAAAGCGATGTGTAGGCAAACAATCACTCAATGAAACATTCTATCAGATCATCATCATCAAATACTCTGTCAGTTGGCGTAGACGTTCATGTCTCCCCACAGATCTCGGTCTTTGGTGTTCTGGATCAATTCTGCTGCTGATATTCCTCCATACCACTGTCTCAATCCATCCAGCATTATTTCTCTTGGTCAGGCCTCTGCCTCTCTTCCCCTCGATCTTTCCAGTTGTCACCGTGTTCTTCAATGCCTCTCTTCTCATCACATGACCAAAGAAAGCTGTTTGTCTCTTTCTTATTGTTGTATATAATGTTCTTGTTTCATTAGCCTCTTTCAGGCAGTCGTTGTTAGTTACTTTGGCAGTCCAAGGAATTCGCAACATTCGTCTTAGGAACCACATCTCTGTTGCCTCCAAGGTATTCCTAATTTGTGCATTTACATTCCAAGATTCACTGCCATTCAGCAAAACAGGTTCAATATAGCACTTCAGCACTCTCTTTCTTACATTTAATGATAGTGACTTATTGCATAAGATACTTTTCTTGTTCTGAAATGCAGCTTTTGCTTGCCCTATTCTGCTCTTTATCTTTGTTGTGCACCCCCCCCCCCCCCCCACCCCCCCCCCCACCCCCGACTGATGTTATAAATGTTCCTAGATATATACAATTATTCAGGCAGGTGGAAAGACAGAATAGACAGGCAGCCACCAAAAAAAAAAAAAGGTAAACATATTTCATGGCTTTGCAGGAGGTTGCTATCAACCCCAGACCCTATTGACAGTATGTGATTTACTAGGCAATGTTACGTTCTATAGTCTGACCTGGTTTTATAAATAGACAGGTAAATATACGGAAAGTCGAATATAGCTGTTGGAAATGGCAACACATAGACAAAGACAACATGACAACATAAACAGCGAAGACAGACGGTTAGAGAGACAGGCAGACGACAAACATAAGCATACAGAACGCCAACAGACAAACAAATAGGCAGACAGATAGACAGAAGACGGAGGAGAGGGGAGGGGTGGGGGCAGAGAACAAGAAGAGAGATTTGCTATACAAATCAATACTGAGAAGTAGCAATATAAACAAACAATTGAACTTATATACTTTAACTGTCATTCAAACATTTGAGTTGCAATATAATACATCGGCAAGGAGAGCTTAGAAATGCCTACAAACGAATTGCCTAATAGATATGACTATGGCTGTTGCTTTACATAAACAGATTTCAAATAGACCCCAGTTATAGTATAGCAATCATTAGCTATATATACATGTAAAAAAAATAATACAGAAGTAACAAGAGATTTCATAAAAACACAAATGTAAGTTGCATGTCCTTTAATAAACGTCGCAGCCAACCTCAGCATTTGTTGGTTGTTCGTAATGTCCTGTCAAGCTTACTATTCAGTAGTTTTCCATTGAATTCTGAACGACCAGCATTCATACCATTGTATGGAAAGCAACACAAAGCGGCTTGCTTCCATATCGCTCTCAGCTGTGTTTCGAACGCGGATTGCCGGATTGCGCCAGAGCTTTCATAGGACAAGGCAAGTGCGGAAGTAAAAAAAAAAGAAGTTAACTTTTGTACAACAATACATATTTAACTCGCATCAGTACTGCTATATGGATGCTGGCACCTTGCTTTCTTGACATACGATAGTTTGTTACACAAACAATCGTCCACAATGGGTGTACTTGAACACATAGCCATTTCCATCATCACGCACCATCTGACGCCTCACACGCTCGCTCAGGGTGTGACCTAACTGCAAACATTTTTTCCTTTGTTAATATTTCATTTGTGATCTTTGCCCTCCATGCAACACGTTTAACTTAGATATGCTCCCAAGGTTCAATATCAATGCCTGTATCAATCATGTCCCACTTACACACATCATTGTATCGTAGTAGAGGCCGACCCCGAGATCTTTTACCCATCTGTAATTCACCACAACATGTATCCTTTGGTATTCTACCATCGCCCATCCTCCTGATGTGTCCTATAAGTCTACGAAGACTGAGCATGGAATAAACCGTCACACAATCTGATCTTTCTAATACTTCAGCATTTGTGGTTTTGTCTTGCAACTTAATACCAAATATTCTTCGCAGACACCGCATATGAAAGCTGTTTCAAAGTTTCTCTTGGTGTTAGTAAGTTGACCAGGCTCTATGGATACAACTAAAGTGATTACTAACAAACTACACACGCCCATTAACGTGTGTTTAAATGGTCTGACAGAATTACTTATGCGGAGTTTAGGGATGGAACTAGATTCCATGACAGTGGAGTGAGGATGAAGAGTGGGGAAATGTCGTTGGCAAATCATAGATGGAGGAATCAATGCAAGCTTGGTAATATTAATTTATTTGTCTAAATCAAACATGAGAAACGCGAGGGGCATTGGTCATATTAAAATTCAATGCAATCAGCTGAGAACAATCACGAAGTGCAAACTTTACGGCAAAAGATCTAGAGGTTGTCAAAGATAATTATGAGCACGCAGCATCAATATATTCTCAGGATAGTCTACACCAGCGGTGGCCAACACGAGGCCGGCGGGCCGCATGCGGCCCGCAGGGAGTCGTGTTGCGGCCCGTGAAACTAGGTCAAATGAACATAAATGTTAACTGTATTGTACATATTGTCAAACGAACACTACATCTTGAATCGTTCGTATCATATATTTTTAAATTATAGCTAAGAGAAATTTGAAATATCTCGCATGTTTGGAAACATTCGTTGGTTTTGAGCTATTTTAAATATTCCTGATTTTCGGGAAAATTCATAGAATTTAGCTATTTCAAATATCACGCTATTTGACACTCAGGGTTACTTAGTTTTTGTCCGACGCTAGGTGTTGATAAAATTTAATGTGAGACTTCAACTTCTGATATATAGTTCTGTGGTCGTCGGCGTCTTCGGGAAGCTTGCAACGCTATCGGGCTCATACTCATAACTACTTTCAGTTCAGCTTGACAAAGTTCCATGCTATTCTGTAGTTTCGTTCTATTATCGCCACTACGTCTGGAGAGATTTTGCGATCGACGTTAAAATACATATTTATCTTATTTATAATACGAGTTCAAACTACTTTAACCAAGTATCCTGATTACCATATCGATTCTGTAGGTAAGTAAACTCTGGAACGTTTTATTTATGTAATTTAAATTAATTAATTATTATTAATTAGTATTACCCGTAGTGTTTTATTTATTTTTTTTTTCAGTTAAAAACGAAGAACTACCATGGTGTTAACTAGTAAAGACGTTGGACTAAAGAAGAGCAGAATCACAGAAGAATTAAGAAGTTTTCAAGACAGGTGGACAATAAACTATTTTTTTCGTGGAAATTAAAACAAAGCCCATATGCTTGACATGCAACGAATCTGTGACTGTTTTGAAAGAGTATAACATCAAACGGCACTACGAGACTAAACATGCAAATAAGTTTGATACGTACAAAAGGAAATTTCGACAAGACCAAGTAAATGACTTTAAAATAAATAATTCTGCACAACAAAAGATATTTACTAGAGCGGGTTCAGAGTCAACATGCTATGTATGAGCTAGTTATGCAGTAGCCACGATACTAGCAAAAAAATCGAAGCCGTATTCAGATGGTGAAATGGTTAAGGAATGTTTGGAGAGCGTCGTTGAAATTCTGTGTCCAGAAAAGAAGAAGGATTTCTCAAAAATAAGTCTGCCTCGTCAGACTATTACTAGGCCTGTGGACGCCATTGGAAAACATGTTGAAGATAATTTGAAAAGTCCAGCATCCTAGTTTATATTTTATGCTCTAGTATTGGATGAAAGCACAGATATGGCAGATACTGCCCAACTGGCAATTTTTATCAGGGTGTTGATGTCCATTTTAAAAAGACAGACGAATTAGCGGCGCTGTATCTACTTAGGTCACGAGATTTGTTAGAAGCAGTTACATCGACATTGAATCGCTGTTCGTTACAACTTAATATCCTGCAGCACTGGAATAACTGAATACTCTTCGCTGTCATAATAACTTAATATCCTAAAATATTAGAACAACTAAATAACATGCATTAAGGGAATAACTTAAAATTCTACAATATTTTAATAGCTGAATACTTTACATTATGGAAATACATACCCATACATACCAGGGAGTCTCTGTGGCGAAGTGGTCAAGCCGTTTGACTCGTGCTCCGAAGGTTGTGGGTTCGATTCCGGGCCGCACCCTTCGGTTTACGAGTTAAATGTTTCGGAGACTCCTGTGGGTCGTCGCTATAAGCTACGGAGTTCGTGCTTTGTGTGACGCTTTCCGCACTGCGGAAAGAGACTGAGCCATATGGGATAAAACCCGGTGCGATGAAGTCGACCTTGTCGACTTTTAAGGGACTTTTAATACATACCCTACTGTATCGGAATAAACCGATACTATGTAATATCGAAATATTTTAATATCCAACAACATGCAATAAATTAGTATTCTATATAATGGCTAACTTAATACTCTACAATACTTAAGTAATTTAACATCTGGCAATATTGGAATAATGTCACGCTTTTTTTGTATTTTAGCATATCCTTTACAGGACCTCGCTGTCAACACCAGCATCTTTCAGCTGTATGTTGATTTCTTGGCAAGATTACGCTCAGTAGTTTGCCATTGCTTTCTGAGCGGCCGGCTCACATACCCCGTAAGTTACCGATGCGATTCGAACCACTGCTTATTCTCACCGTCATCACGTTACCGACGAGAGTACACGAGATTACGGAGAAAAGTCATAACCTCTAAGCCACGAAGCCGGCTAATGTCACGCTTAACAATATTAAAACAGTGTAATATCCTAGAGCGGGCGCGTCAGCGAAATTGTTCGCGAACTGCGCTGATAATGCCATGACTACGGTCGAACATGAGTCTGCGAAAGGAAGATTGGCCACCTGTTACCCTGTGCATGCAGGCCTACCCAATATGATGGCGCCATCAAAGAGCAGGAAACAGGGAATTGATTCGGGACAACTTTTATTGTTTAAATTATAATATCCTGCATTATTGGATCAATAAAATACTTTATAATTTTGACATAACTTTATATTCCACGCTAATGGGATAACTTAATGTCGTCTAATTTTAGAATACCATGAAATCCTACATTACTGGAATGACTTAATAGTCTATAGTACTGGAGTCGTGTAGTAAATAACCTACAATAATGGAATAATTTAATATTTTACACTATTGTTATAACTTAATATTTCACGATATTGGAATAGCTTAATATTCCATGATATTGGAATAACTTAATATTCAAAACAATGTTTTCCCGTAATGAATTATAATAACGAAGTCACAAACAATAGATTGCACGATTTATTGCCTGGCATATTTAACTGCATCTCGCATAACTTAATATGCTATATTGTTAGAATAACATAAAAAAAGCCACACAATGCTGGAATAACTTAATAGCCTATAACACTGAAATAATGTAATATGTTAAAATGTAGATATAGCTTAACATCGAACACTATTATATTAACTTAATATCCTGCAATGTTTGAATTATTTAATATCCCTCCAATATGGAAATAACTTATTTTACTACAATATTGAAATTTAAAAAACTAAAATTAAAAACAAAAGTGTCCTGAAGAATTATCCTGCTATGTGTTTGTGATATGACAGGGCAATCATATTTTCTAGGCATGAATGCACGGAGGTATAAATAGCCAACGTTTCCCTCACTTCGCAGGCAATGAGCGCAAGCGACGAAACCTCGCCCGGCTTTGCTAATGACATCCTAATGGCAGTTCCCTATCAACTTCGCAGATGATATTAAAATAACGTAACTAATATCCTACGTATACTTGAACAGTTCAATATTTTACAAGACTGTAAACGATTTATATCTTAACGATATTTTGGAATAATTGTATATCTTAACTATTTTGGAATAACTGAATACTCTGCAATGTACGGCACAACTTAATACTCTATACATTTGGAACAAGTTAATACTCTACAACATTGCACAAACATGCCCACATAGAATTTTGGGGCGATTGTCGCAATGGAATTAATAAAACAAAAGATAAAAACACCGACATCTGAGAACTCGTTTGCAAAACGACGACTAATTAAAGATGTATATAACAAATTAATATTTGAGCACAGTTTGTTTTAACAGGGAACGACTTACACAGAC
Source organism: Cepaea hortensis (assembly GCA_963921405.1). Lineage (NCBI taxonomy): Eukaryota > Metazoa > Mollusca > Gastropoda > Stylommatophora > Helicidae > Cepaea > Cepaea hortensis. Next base: position 108,856,236 of record OY992885.1, read on the forward strand.
TCAATATCCGCACACTGCCGGAGTCACTGTAGGGTAAGATACCACAGAAGTATATACGTACACCCAACACATTGTATCTGGGCCATGCGAAAGGTATATGCAAATATGCCAGGCTTTCCCCAACCAGTCGAGGTTTGCCGCGCGGGCGAACTTCTTCTGTATGCCTGTCCCAGATGTTCATTTCCGCGTTGACTCTTAAGGGTTTTAACTTGTCCTAGGTCTGTGTGGGCTCGGACGTGTCTGGGGTCCTAGCAGACTAGCGACGTAATTCTTAAGTGTGTGTGTGTGTGGGGGGGGGGGGGGGGAGGTGGGAGGGTGAAGACAATCGATCTCACGAGAGAAGGAAGAGATGAATCAAGAAATGTTGTTAGATAAACATTGAAATGGGGCGAACGTTAAATTAGTTGCATATCCTTTACAGGACGTAGCGGTCAACCCCAGCATTTTTTGTCTGTTTGCCTTCATTTTCTCTTAAATCATTACCCCTACCCCTTTCAACTTCAAGGAGAAGTTATAGTAGGGTCAATCACCGGCTCAGAATGATAGTCCTGGAACTAGACAGCCACCAAAGCAGTTGCCCACGGTTTTACCCTCACAGTCTTATGAATCCGAAGGTGATTGGCACTCATACCATTGTAAGGAAATCAACGCAAGGCAGTCTACTTCGAAATCGCTCGCAGTTGAGTTTCAAACGCGGTATGCGGGATTACGAATTGCATTCGTAACCCGTTCGTTACTTATGTGTACGAACGTATTACACAGACATACAGACACAGACATACAGACATAGACATAACAGTTGTTGGGGAAAGCTTGAGTCTGCGAAGACAACATATAAACACATTTGCAAGTATTTATTGACTGTCGTGGAGAATTAACAGAGAAGTAGAGATTAGAGCACTGGTTGTCAACCTTTTTTGGCCCGTGCTCCCCTTCACCATACTTTCAGAACGTCATTCCCCCCTTTCGTATTTCCTACCTAAAAATATCGCCCCGCCCCTACACAGTATACGTAATAATGGAAGCTAAATTTAATAGCACATACTAAAACAAGTCTAGACGTCCACATAAAACATGATTTGTGGGTCTACTTACTTTATAAATTGAATTTTAGAAGGGTGTGACGTACAGAACTGTACAGTATGAAGGGAAAAACAATATCAAGTAATCGGTTCTTGTATTAACGCGATCTTGAAATAATCTTAACACCCCCCCCCCACCCCTGGAAACCCTAAAATTCCCCTCTGGGGGTGGGGGGGGGGAATTCCCTACCGGTTTAGAACCACTGGATAAGAGGGAACACTAGACAAAATAAAAATTGAAAGCCATTATTTCCATACAGAGATTCGAACCCATCACCCGCAAATGCACCTCAGTGTCAATTATTGGAGAATCACGGAGGCAGAACATAAAAAAGAAGTATTATTTTGGCGCTGACAGATGTAGAAGAAACAAAATAACAAACATAGGAGGACGCACTAGACAGTATAACAATTGAAAGCTGTATCTAACATACAGGGATTGGAACCTGTCCCCTCCACATGACAACAACGCCTCGCTGCAGTAACATGCTTCGATGCATGACCAACTCGAGTTATACACACCCGTACACACATTGTCTGACTGTCCCCACTCAGGGTTAGCAAAACTTCTCAATCAATGATGATGATGATGATAATGATAATGACGATGATAATGCTGATGAAAATGATGGTCATGCTAATAGTGACGAAGATAATGATGATGGAGATTATAATAGTGTTAAAGATGAGGATGATACTGATGAGGATGACAATGGTGATAGTGATGATGATGATAGTGATGATGATAGTTAGCAATACTCCTCACGGCTAATCAAACCCAGGGCATTCACTGAAGCAGGCGATTCCCTTCTGCTCCCTTCTACAACGGACAGCAAGGACGGCAACGGTAGGATTGTGACTCACACTTTCCAAGACATCGGCACATCTTTCTATGGAACAGCTATCTATGGAGTAGCAATCTACGGAGCAGCAATCTACGGAGCAGCAATCTATGGAGCAGCTTTTTTAAGGAGCAACTTTCTCTGGAGCAGCTGTCTTTGGAGCGGCTTATGTGTTCCAGTCTTGATAGCGGTTCACGGACCGCCGTACCTTTCTGCAGATGTAAAGCAAGCTCAAATTCACGTCTCGCACACTTCGCTGGTTCCTTAGCTTGGAGAAGAGGAAGAACGCGTTGCAACGCAACCCCTCCCACTCTCCCCTCCATGAGGGCTGCGTGGATTCGCGACGAATATCTCTAAACCAGCTTCAGCTCTGTGGATGCAAGTTTGTGTCTGTGCTCTTATGACCTGACCCTTCAATGTAGCGGCCTGAAGTGTTTGAACCCGTCTATAAGAGACCCTACCTGCCAACCCGTAAATATTCTAATATACCGACCAACCTCTAAAACCTACCAACCAAGCTCCTAACCTAACTATCAACCAACTTCTGTATCTTCAAACTAATCAACCAAACACACCATCCATTCATCTATTCAACAAACCAATCAGTTAACCAATAAATGAACCATCTATCCATCAATCCAACCAATTAACCAACCACCTAACCAGTCAATCAGCTAGCCCCCGGGAAGGTTAACCAGGTCAACAAATGCCCTCAGAAGTCGGATGTGTCGGCCTTAAGGCGCAAGAACTCTGCTCTGCTATAAACAGGCAAAACGCAATCACGTCCGAAAAAGAAAAAAAAACAACTCTTTGGATGATCGCAGCAGAAGAAGAATCAACTAGCCAATAATTAATCCAGATAGGCCAATCAATCAGCCAACTAATCATTCATCCAACCAATCAGTTAACGATGAACAATTTAAATAACCAACCAATCAATCAACCATTCAAAAAACCATCCGATCTTTTAACAAACCAACCAAAGAACGAACAACCAATTTAGAAATCAACCTGCTAACAAACCAACTAACTAACAATCAGCTAACCAAATAATCAAACAACTAACTAACCAAACAATCAACCAACCAACCATCTAAGTAACCAGTCAGCGAACCAGTCAACAAAATTATCAACCGACTAACTAACCAGACAACCAACCAATCAACCAAAACATACACACACATTGGCACCTTGCCGTCTTGACAGACGATAGTTTGTGCTTTAAAAAGGCATAATAACTTTTAACTATGGCGGTAGCGAGTGTGACTGATAAGGCCAATTTGCGCTGTAAATGACCGTTCACAGTGGGTGCATGTGAACACGTGGTCATTTCCACTATCATGCACCATCTTACGTCTCAAACGCTTGGTGTGTGACTTTTCTGCAATAATTTTCTCCTTTGACTTTATTCCATTTCTGATATTTGCCCTCCATGCAACACGTTCAGCGGCGACTTGCTCCCAATGTGCATTATCAATGCCTGTATCAATCATGTCCCGCTTACACACATCTTTGTATCGTAGTAGAGGCCGACCCTGAGATCTCTTACCCATCTGTAATTCACCAAAAAAGATATCCTTTGGTATTCTACCATCATCCATCCGCCTAAGATGTCCTATCCATCTAAGTCTACGAAGACTGAGCATGGAATAAACTGTCACACAACCTGATCTTTCCAATACTTCAGTATTTGTGATTTTGTCTTGCCACTTAATACCAAGAATTCTTCGCAGACACCGCATATGAAAGCTGTTTAAATTGTTCTCTTGGTGTGAGTAAGTTGTCCAATCAACCAAAAACCAACCAACTAACTAACCAATCATCCAACCAATCAACGAACTAACCAGCCAATCAAGCAATTAACTAACGAATAAACCAAGCAACCAACTAACCAATCACCTAACCAACCAACCAATCATTCATCCAATCAACCAATCCTTACCCCACACGAGCCAAGCCAGACAGACAGACAGACAGACAGACAGACAGACAGATAGACAGACAGACAGACAGACATCAAGTTTAATTATCTGCAATTTAGACCATATAATTTAATTTGTCATCATCATCATCATCATCATCATCATCATCATCATCATCATCATCATCATCATCATCATCATCATCATCATCATCATCATCATCATCATCATCATCATCATCATCGTCTTCCACTTCTGCCGTCAAGCGTCATGGAGAGGAATAATTTTCGCTCCAGCGCTCGGTGGGCGGCACTGGATAGTGTCATTCCGTGTGATTGTACAATGTCTTTGATGTCGTCAGTCCATTTTCTTCCTCAATTTGTAACTCAAAGAAAACCAAGATCGGACAGGATCGAATATGAAAATCACAGAATAAAATAAACCCATTTCTCCACACACTACGATCGTCTCAAGCTTTCAGTAATTATAATGTGATGTGTTTTTTCGCGTGAGGGAGAAATTTATGTGATTTTATTAAAGCGATAATCACATTTCTTTTGTTGGCTATTTTATAGTTGTTTTAAAAATAAATTAAGTTACAGAAATGCCTTCTGATGTTGCCAAATCGGTAGTCTGTAGACAGGGATACCAGTGGATGTGACACGAGGACATTGTGAATAGTTGAATTCATATTTTAAAGCAACTTTGGCAACAAATGGGTTATCAACTCTGGTGAGGTGTTATATGGATTGCTTGGAAATGGGTAAAATATGCTTAGTTAAACGGTGCATACAATAATAATTGATTTGTTTGGTGCTGCTGTTAATGTATTCATTAATTCATTCATTAATTCATTCATTCATTCATTGCAACGCAGAGGTGTTTTCAAGGCACCAGGGCCGGGTTATATACTGGCTAAGACCTATTGACGCGTCCTCGTCGAGCGTCCTGGGCAACAGGTCCCTTCGGGGTCCTGGCTAAAGTCAGTAGGATCGCCGATTCCTCCGAAGTCGGAGAGTGTCTGCCTGTACGGCGAGGAACCACCAGTCTGCACCCCAATAAGCCTGACATGGGACAACGGACACTGACGCAAACCTCAGGTCCTGTATGACATCACACTGATGCTGGACAACAGGATGACTTCATCCGACATACAGGACTTCACGTTGGAGCTCAAGCCAACGAACACAAGCAAGCAAGCAAGCATTCATTCATTCATTCATTCATTCATTCATTTATAACATTATTCATTCATTCATTCATTCATTCATTCATTCATTCATTCATTCATTTATTCATTCATTCATTCAATCAGGAACGCAGCGATTAAGAGTTTCTTCGCGATTTGATAAACACATGGCTTACTAACGCCATATACCCTGAGTGATACTGTATCGCAGTAGTTAGCACGCTCGCACACCGCCGCAGTGGTAATCTCTCCGAACCCTGCTTGATGTGAGGATTTGTTTCGCTGTCCTGGGTCTCCGAGCCGATCCAAACTATCGTGGGTACCAGAAGATATCACGGGCAGTAAAGCCAGCCGGCGTGTTATTGATGACATCACGAATCCAGTACGGATTGGTTTAAAACTTGGCGCGAGCACCTTATACCTAATATGTCCCATAGCTGGAAAATGGGTCCTTTACTTTTGACATAGCAACATACCCACATATCCACCTACAGCTTAACCATATACCCACATATCCACCAACAGCTTAACCACATACCTGTATATACACCTACCACTTAACCATATACCCGTGTATCTAACATTATTATTTTACACACCTACACACCTAGTCTCCCGTTAACCCGTGATTTTATCTCCTAGCCCCGGTAGCAGAGTGGCTATAGTGCATTCACAAGTGTTTGCCCTCTTTCACGTTCAATGGTTTTGAAAAGTATCTGTTGCATCGTTATGAAATTTTTCCAGCAGTCTTATACTTACTCCCAACCAAAGAATATGTCTTTTATAGGTCCAAAGGTAACTGAAATTATGGAAAGCGGTTAAATTGCTTTGATGTTTTGGCGAAAATGATTTGAATTCACGCTAACAAACTTGTTATACAGTAATTATTGTCACCTCTGAACACTCCGTTCCACTATGTGACTTGCTGCTCATAAGGAAATCTCCGTGCACCACGGAGAATATTCATTATTGAACACTAATGTTTCCATGTGAAGATATAATACATTTCATAATATGCACCTCGTCTCTGACCCGTAAATTATATACCACATATAAACAAACGTTGAGATCTCCTGTACAATCTCCAGAACCAAAATCGTTTTGTTGGGTGTACACAATTATACGGTTATATGCTAAATCTCATCATGTTCCCTGTCGTGAAATCACTGTAATTTTACAATCAGATGATAAAAATACCAAGGACAGTTTGATTCGCAACTACAAGTTGTTTACTACGGGGAGTCGGTAAGATCAATCAATACAGTCGTCTTTGAAAGTTCCCACACGACAGAAAATTGTAGGCTTGTTATTGTGACCCGATTGGGAAAATGCGGGAACTCGCTGCCTTGTTTTGGATGTTGAAACAAGGGGGACCACTTTTGCATTGATTAAAAAAGGGGGAGATAAGAGATTTCTGAAATGGATAGTCTGCCCCTGGAACATCTGATGTATTGACTTCAAATAACTTCACTAGAACACTCCAGGCTCTTTGACAAAAACAAGACTTGTGTACAGTAGTGTAGACCAGAAAGTTGACTAGAGCTGACGTGTTTCTGTACCGCTGTTAGGAATTCGGAGACCATCTACTGTGTTAGATTTAATGAACATTAAATAACATATGTCTTTATGGCAAGTTGTAGATACCATCCAGAAGTGATACGGTGATGCATAAGGCAGGGGTGGGCAAACTTTTCGTGCGGAGGGCCGCATTGACAAATGTAAAGCTAGTGGCGGGCCGCATATATATATATATATATATATATATATATATATATATATATATATATATATATATATATATATATATATATATATATCCATTTTGTTTACAGCAATCTATCACAATAAGTAATTATTAATTATTTATATGGTAGTAAGCAGTATAAATAACTAATTATTGCAATTTTATTTTACTTATGCACTTATATATTAAATTTGACAATATGAATAAAAACATTTACTAATTTGTTAACACAATTTTACAACTTGTTATTATAACAAATATTCTTTATTATCTATCAATGGCTTTAATTCATACACACAGCGACTACATTGTCACTACAGTTGTTGATTTCTAATGAGATGTATGTAACTGCTTGCAATTTTTGACAATAATCTTGAAATCTGGAGCAAGTTTACTTGTTGAAATTCGCATGACAGCATGCAAGTTGCAGTGCGTAAATAAAGACCTATTCTTAGATTTGTTTTCTTCAAGCAAGAGAATGCTTGTTCGCAAATGTATGTTGATTCAAATAATGATAAACGTTTAGCTGCAAAGTTTTTCAAGTTGGGAAATGATTCTTGTGATAAAGATCCATAGAAATCCAGCAAACCATCTGTCTTGAATTTCTCTTTCAGGTCATGATCTGCTTGTAAGTCAAGCAGCTCCAACTGTATGTCCTCTGTGGCTGTATCAGCTTCTGCACTGAAAGGTGAACTGAGAATACTGAACTATGGCTCTAATTTCTTGAAATCTTGGAATCTCCATCCAAATTCTTCAATCAATGTATCTAATTGGGCTTTGTATTTTTCAGTCATTTCACCAGAAATGGTTTCTTGTTTCAGCAAAGGGAAGTGACAAAATCTTTTTTTCACTTGCTTGTCTGGAGAACAGTGAGAGTTTTGCCTGAAATGATTTTACATATACATACAATTCATGTGCAAACACACCATTGCCCTGAAGTTTGACATTCAGTTCATTTAACTTTTCCATAATTTCAATGGCAAACATAAAGTCTAACTGCCACTCTTTATTGACAATGTTAGTATTACAGTCACATGCAATGCCCTTCATCTCTAGGAACATCACTATTTCTTCTCTGAGTTCCCACATTCGCCTCAACACCTTGCCGAGACTCAGCCATCGAACATTGGTGTGGTTCAGGACATCGGAATGTTCAGTTTCCATATCGTCAAGTAATGACTTGAACTGTTTGTGATTAAGTCCTCTTGATCTGATGAGGTCGATGACACTGACAACTGGGTTAGTAACATGCTTGAAATTCAAAACAGTTTTACACAGACCTTCTTGATGAATCACACAGTGAAGTGGTAATAATGTGTGATCTGGATATTCTGCTTTAATCTTATCACTTAATAGCTTTACCAGACCTGCATTTTTTCCAGTCAAAGCACTAGCTCCGTCAGTTGTAACACTTGCCATCTTGTTCCAAACCAACCCAGTTCTTTCAATACAGTTAGTAACAGCATTGAATATATTATGGCCTGTGGTTGTGTTTTTGAGTGACTCAACACTTAGTAACTCTTCAGTGAGTTTGAAAGAAGTGTTTATTCCACATATAAATATCAATAATTGGGCAGTATCATGTACATTGGTATTCTCATCCAATTCAAGAGAGTACCACAAGAAGAAGTTTATGCATCAAATTGTCACTGATCTTGTCAACACATCTGACCACAGATTTCCTTGATAAAGAAATGTTGTCAAATCGGTTTTTTTTGGGTTCTGGACACATAATGTTTGCTGCATTTAGTAACCATTCCTTGATGAACTCGCCATCAGAAAATGGCTTGTTCTGTTTTACAATTCTGTGTGACTGCACAAGATTAGCTTCAGCTCCAAATTTTTCACCAACGTAAGGCATTGCCTTTCTTTCTGTTCAGTCGTTAAATTGTATCCTAAATCGGAATGTTTTGTTTGATAATGTCTTTTTAAATTGTACTCCTTGAAGACAGCCTCTGACTCTCGACACAACAAGCAAACTGATTTGCTACCAACTTTTATAAAACAGTACTTAGTTGTCCATTCATCATTAAGAACACGACATTCATCTCCAATCTTACGTTTGTTATTGACACTCATCATAACGGTACATGAAATTCTGTAAAATACAACAAAATAACTTAAAAACGAATTAAATTTTTTTATTTCTAAATGCCCTCGCGGGCCGCATAAAATCCCTTGGCGGGCCGCATGCGGCCTGCGGGCCGTAGTTTGCCCACCCCTGGCATAAGGTATTACAGATAGTGTATTTAGGCCTAATTAATATAGGCAGTTAGTTAGTTAGTTAGTCGACAGATCATCCTCGTTGCACATCGGACCATTCAGTCCATAAGTGCTCGGATCCCCTCCTCAGCAAATCCCGCAGCGTGTAGCGGCTAACGACGCCAGTTCTGTGTTGGTTTATCAATCTTCTTTGGCTTCCTGCGTAGTGTTCTTGTTTGGCCACCCCTCTTTTAATTTGCTGCTCTCGCAGTCTGGCCATTGTTGTAGATTCACAGTCATCACTTGGTTCTTGCAAAAGTCTCACTTCTCGTAGAGCATTCAGAATGTCAGCCTGGTCCATGGCGCGTCCGCCCTCAACAGTAGCCTCACCTGCGAGCTTGTCAGCCCGCTCATTTCCTTGTACTCCCGCATGCCCTGGCACGAAGATGAAACTAATCTTTGCCAGCCGAGACCGCTTCAGAGGCAGCAACCATTCTCTTCGGATCGACCCCTCCTCTATCCTCTTGATCATGTTCATTGAGTCGCTAAGGAAACAAGCCCTAGTGAATGTCTGTGTCTCGAGCCATGTTATTGCTTTACTTACTGCCATGACTTCCATGGTCAGGCTACTTGTGGTTTCAGTGAAAGCACCAGAGTCCTCCTTCACAATTCTCCCTCCGGCCCGAGCTGTAAAGGCCCATGAGCTTCTCACATGTCGGATGACCGACCCATCTGTGTAGATGACCGCGTCACTGTCTAGCGAATTCTCGAAAATCAACGCTTGTACTTCAGCCTCAACAGCAGCCGGATTTTCTTGTCTGCATTTTCTATCTAGTTGGATGCAAACTGAAAAGGATGTGCAGAAGTCTGTTGGCACTTGCACCCACTCCTCGCCAGGTTCTAAGTCCTCAAGTGAACACACCTGTTGAAGAATGTCCTCGGCTTGACCCATCCACGACCGTCCTCTTTTTAACCTGCTGCCCTTCACCTTCCTAATTTCACTATGCAGTGGATGCTGTGTGTTTGCGTTAATTCTGAGGTAGGCGCGTGCCCTGCAAACTTGCATTCTCTCTTCAATGGTTGGAAAATCAAGAAGGTAGCGCATCGCCCTGCATGCTGTATCTCTTGTACATCCAAGAATAATGCGCATAGCTTCATTCTGTATCCTTTCCATCCTTTCTATCTGCTTATGGCTGACAGTCAGGATTGCCATTGCATACTCCAAAACAGACATGACCAGCCCCTCGTACAGAAGACATAGATGGCGCTGCTCACAGTTTGCTGCCGCCATCACCCGCATCGCTGCCAAACCCCGCTTGGCCTTTGTTATCACCTGGTCTATGTGCACATTATAAGCAAGGCTTCGATCAAACCGTATCCCCAGGTAATTCATTGCCTGCGTTCTTTCCACCGTCTCTGAACACAGCATTACAGTTGGTGTTGGATTGTTGACAATATGATTATTCAACGAGAACCAAGTCACTGTTGCCTTTGTTGGGTTGACCATTGCCCCAGCTTCATCACACCAAGTACTTATGCGATTGAGTTCGGTTTGTAGCTCCACAGCAACCTCCTCTCTATCCTTACCCTGACGATACACTAAAACATCATCGGCATATGACAATGTCCTGCCAGGTCCAGTGATCTGCTCACTGGTGATTCTCACTGTGTAGGCGTTGAACAGTACCGGAGATAATGGTGATCCCTGTGGTAGGCCAGGATATATTGTTGTTGGTTCCGAAGTCCAACTGCCACATCTAAAAACTACTTTCCGTTGGAAGAGAGCTGCAGCGATCCAACTAAGGAGGAATGGACTTACGTTTAGTTCAAGAAGCTGAAACATTAAAAAATCCAGTGGTACTCTGTTGTATGCGTCCTCAAGATCAATCGCTGCAGCAACGGTTTCAGTGCCTGAGTGGAAACCTTCATAGACATCATGGGCAAAGACTGCTGCATTGGTCCAGGTTTCTCTTTTTGGACGGTACCCACCCAGGGTAGGTGGGAAAACACCTTGCCTCTCTAGTTGGCTTGATATTTTCCTGGCAATTACCTTCTCCAGCAGCTTGCCTATTGTATTCACTCTCTCTCTCTCTCTCTCTCTCATCATGTTCCTCTTGTACCTTGCGGTGTCGAGGTGAAGTATAAACTTCGTGAGAGTGCCCGGTTATGGGCTTCGTATATCGACATTCCCATGGATTCTGTTATTCCCTCCGTCCAGCGTTTACGTGGTCGGCCTCTTCCTCTGTTTCCATCTGGTCTGTACGTCATTGCCTGTTGTGGCATGCTGTTGACTGGTAGCCTACTTGCATGGCCAAACCATTTGACTTGCTGCTTTCTAATACTTCTTAGTTTTTCTACGAGCAGTATGAAGATCCCCTGCCGGCTTGCTAGGTATTCTGCATTGTATTCTGCATGGTTATAATTCGATATCCCTGAATTTTCTTGTGGTCTTTGTCAGGCTTCGGCAAGGGAATCAGATAGCTGTGTAACCATTCCTCCTTGATGCTAGCACTCCCTATACTGTTGTTGTACATGTCTGCTAGTTTCTCTAGCTCATTGTCGGTACACCTATTTATGTCGTCGTATCTTATGCCATCAGGACCTGGAGCACTGTTTTTTGATCGTCGAAGCACAGCCTTGATTTCTTGCACTGTCACTGTGTCTTCATCCGAAGTGTTCTGGGCCTTGCATCTGTCTGAGGTGACCTCCTTGGCCAGATTCCGGCCTCCCATGTCTGTCTGGTTGCTCTGCTCAAGGTAGCGTTCAAAGAGGGCTTTGCCCTTGTCCTCGTCAGTCCTCTGCCAGATGAGGTCAGCACCTTGGAAGTCAGAAATGCTCTTATTCTTGACTACACCACTCATGCTTTTATGTAGTCGCCAGAACAATTTCAGTGACTTGTCTGTGCTTACTCTTTGACACACCTCTGCCCATTTTTCGCTTTTAACCACCGTGACCAGTTTTTTGAAATAGCTTACTTTTGTGTGCATCTCTCTTTCTAAGTGCAAGCAGGGACTAGGATGACCAGCTCTGTTCTTCTTGGCATTTTGCCATCTCCTTACAGCACTACGCTTATCCACCCAAGCCTTCTCCACCTCGAAACTCCACCACGGTGGCTGCTCCCAGCTTTTTTTCCTTTTCTTCCTGCCCTGAAACGTTCTGCGCTTGTCACGTCTTATTTTACTCACCACATCTTGCCCTGTACTGTCATACTGGAACGTCTTTACCTTTAGCTTGTGCTGCCTGGTTCTGCCTTTCTCCACCAATATGCTGCATGGGTGGTGGTCGCTGCCATGGTGTCCTAGGACACCCCATCTACACACTGTAGTGAGTGAAGGTGAAACTAGCGCCAGATCAATAGCACTGTCCTCATCGCCTGGACGGGTTGCTGTCCTGGTGACACAGCCACTGTTGATACAAACCAGGTCGATGGTTTCCAGTGCAGTCTCGAGCTCCTCCCCTTGTGTATTGGAGGAAGTGTTTCCCCATGATCTGCCTTTAGCGTTGAAGTCACCACAGAAAATAACATTTCTCTCGTGGCCTAATATGCCACTTAAGCACTGCCACTTCTGGGCGTCCACACTCGCATTGCGGGCATAAACATTAACCAACACGAATGGTGTACTGGAATGAACTCTCAACGCCTGTATTTGTATATCGTCACTGTTCCAACTGGACATGTCTAGCTCTGATGCCACCATGCTGTCGCGAACGAGAATCGCCGTTCCCAGATGTCGTCTGTTATAGAAACATTTGAAGCCGGCAATTCGGAGTAGCTGATCGCCCAGTCTCGTCTCCTGGAGTGCTACAATGTCGTTCCTGTAAACTAGGGTTTCTAAAATAGAGCCCCGTTGTTTTACACTGGCACAGTTCCAATATAGAATACGGATGTTCCTGAGTCCTAGACGGTGACACTTGAGTCTAAAACGTCTCAAGCCACCGCGCTTACCTGGCTTCTTTTTCCCTGCGCGGCTACCACGCCGCTTCGGTATGTTGACTGCTGATCGTTCGGAAAACACACGTTGTTCCGCCATGTTGAAAAAACGTAAACACTGACTTTTGATTGAGAACCACACACGCTGCTGAAAATTCACTCAAGGATGGCTTCGCTCGATGCACGAACTCCGTAGCACCCGCGCAGATCTTGAGTAGAAACTCCTGGTTTTACATCCTGGCACACCAATTACACGCAAGAAATGAATAAATCCATCCCTTACGCGAAAAAGTTAACGAACACAAAACAACACGACCGTCCGTCGCCATCTTGAAACCGGAACCCTATATATAGGCAGTAGCCTTGTTAAAACTTGCTAGAGTAGGGAAGTGATGATTAGCTCTGTTAGTTGAGAATAGAGTAGTGAAGTGAGAATTAGCTCTGCTAGTGAGAATAGTGTAGTGGGGTGATATTTGGAAAGATTTAAGAATGGGTTGGGAGATGGGGGAAGTGTCCAATAGTGGGATCTTTCAGTGGGGTGCCCACTGGGGTTCTGCACTCTTTTTATTGGTCTTTCCTTGTCATAACCTGATTCGGACCTAGGTGATAAGCTCATCTGCTCTATGACAGAGTTTAGTTCACTGATAAATATCTGAGCAAGGCTGTAGGCCTACACTCAGCTGGTAGGATCAGTGACTGGTGCTTTCACCCGGTGTATTATTTCTCTAACAGGTTCCCTGCCAGTTACGAAGAAGCTCTACACGAGTTTTGAAGAAAGTTTACTACGATTGGGAAGAACACCAGTTTAACAGTAAATGTTTTTCTTACGGAAAATGAATAACGTCAAAGAAGAAAGTTGTTCAATAATGTTTGGGCTGGGCCCATGATCAGGGGGTCCACCGGAACAGGGCTCAGATGAGCGAAACCATTTAACGATTCCAGTGTGTTAACGTTCACCTAGGATGGGTGATGCTTGTTGAGACACCACACCTCATACGAACATTAGTAACTACACGAGAACTTTAAATGTAACATTCACATGGTGTGGTAGATTCCAGGGAAATATTACAAGGGACATTGTAATTTAGACACTATAGACAATAGACAGGATTAAGTCTATTTCCAACAACAGTGATACTTATTTTCACAGTACAGAGATTTGTACATTTTAAGAACTATAGGGACTTATAATGTGCAGTGTGCAACCGGTCCATGATCAGTAGTAAATAATAAACTGTATCTATTTCGAAGGATAATGTAGATGGATTACCAGGTAGCTACAGAAGAAAGTCAGTGTCTGGCAGGAGAGATACATCACTCGGTGAGGTTGTCTTGTGCTGACCTAACGTGCTGTGGTGTGTCCTTGCAAGGATGCACTGACTGTGCTATTGATCTGAGGGTCCCATTCTACACACATTATAGAACACGTCACACCTTCTTCGCATACGCTTCTCACATACATTACACTTTTCTTTTAATAAATTAATTGTTATTAATTTTTAGAACATAGAGTTGTTGAGTATGTTGCGTTGGGGAAGAATGAGAGGGGGCATGATACCGCAGTGATATATATATATAGAGAGAAAGAGGTGTCCATAAACTGACGGAGTTTTGTAGACGGATTCTAGTGGTTTCTCCAGGATAATGATAAGGGGTTAAAATAAAATGTGGGTGTTGATTCCTCTCACTCCAGGGACGACACTTTAAACGGATACACGACATTCCCTCAGATGGTTACTGAGTTATGGATTTTTATACTGGAGCAAACAATTTTAAACACACCATAGACACTCGCCTGCCGACCTGATGGTCACTGGTTCGAGCCTCACCAGGACGGATTCGGAATGTTAAACTGACCTCAGCTCCCGTGTCTACCCAGCCTAAAATTTGACCCAGGAAATGTCTTCAGAATCAAAGGCGACAGGGGGGAAACTGACCACATCACCCACTGAGTGCCTATTAGTCTATGAAAATATGGACCCAGCACCGTGTGTTCAATACCCGTAAGGGCACCTTAATTACTTTAGACACCAATGAACTACCCCTTGGGCATTTGGTTAGATTATGTTGACGATGAAGTGCCTAAACCCCGCGGAGAAGACATTTGCAAGCTAAGGTTAATTCAAGAGAAGTTAGGTGGACGGTGATTGGTGCAGGAGAGTCTGGCATATGATACCACATCTTGTTTGAGAATGGAGGTGGAGGAAGTAATGGCGTTCCGAATGTTGTGATTGTAACGGATTCACAAAGTATGACGGGAAAGGTGAAGACAGGTATGCTTCAGGGAGAGTGGCAGGCTTCAATTCAACAATCAAAAAATCGTAGTGATTATAGGCAGCGCGTTGTGAATAACGCTCAGTGTTATTCACAGACGCGGCTGATCACGTGACGTTTACTACCGTCAATTTGTCACGTCACGTGACGTTTATGTTCAAAAATGGCGATAGCAAAAGGAGCGTTCTTTTCAAGTTTAGGGTTAGGGTTAGGGTTAAGCCACCACTGTTATAGTTACTAAGTTAGGCCTATAGTTTGTTTGTCACAGTGCATCAAACCAGTCAAAATATCTTTCATCTCTCTAGCCTAGGGGTTAACGTCCTTCTCCGTAACCCCGTATATTCTCGCGAGTAACGTAACCTGCGCCGGTCTCTCTGGCCGAGGGGTTACAATACTTTCTCCGTAATCCCGTTTATCACGCAGAGTCTCGTAGCGGGCGAGAACTGGGAGCGGTTCGTCCCCCGCTGGTGACTTGCGGGATATTGAGCCGGCCGCTCAGAAAGCAATGGCAAACTACTGAGCGTAATCTTGCCAAGAAATCAACAGACAGCTGAAAGATGCTGCTGTTGACAGCTAAGTCCTGTAAAAGGATATGCGAAAAAAAAAAAAAAACCGTAACCTGCGCGAGAATCGGTAGCGGTTCTCGCCGTGTTGATAACTTAGGGGTAAGTGAGCTGGTCGCTCAGAAAGCAATGGCAAACTACTTAGCATAATCTTGCCTAGTACATACACAGCAGCTGAAAAATGCTGATGTTGACTGCAACGTCCTGTAAGGGATGTGATAAAAAAAAGGTTATTAAACTTCGACTTAGGACTTTAGTTTTGCAAAGTGCTTATGTCATGTTTATTAATCTCAATATTATTAGCAGCACGCTGTGTATAACGCTCAGTATGCCAATCATTCGTGCGGTGAATAACGCTTAGTATTATTCTTAGTGGGTTGTGAATAACGCTCAGTATAATTCGCAGCGCGTTGTCAATAACGCTCAGTATTATTCGCAGGGCGCTGTGAATAACGCCTCCCACCGAAAATAGAGAGCAACTATTAGATTATTTCCTTGGGGCATATTGATGTGGTGGTAAACGAGCAGGCGGACAGATTGGCTGGGCCTGTATCGCTTGGTGGGGTATTGGTACATAAGAGAAACGTGGTCGAGGCCTTTGGGATGGTGTGTATAGAGCAGAAGTGTAGATAGATCGTCACGGCCTGGAGAGAATGGTGCTGCAGGAAGGGTTCAGAGGATCTAACCGACACTCAGGACTCCGTGGAAAGGCCAGACAGACACATAATCAGACTGCTACTGGTACCATTAGTATTGGGTCTCTTCGCTGGCTGTTGCCGATGAGGACGGAGCGTGTATGGGAATGTCCCAAGAGTTGTGACGTCGGTTCTTGATTCAATTCAAATCAAGTCACCTCAAACCAGGCCGTATTTGCTGTTGTAAACCATGACCAGGTCGCATTCCGATATACCTCTAGGGCAGTGGTTCTCAACCGATGGGGAATTCCCCCCCCCCTCAGGGGGGAATTTTAGGGTTTCCAGGGGAGGGGGGGGGGAATTAAGATTATTTCATGATCGCGTTAATACAAGAACCGATTACTTTATATTGTTTTCCCTTCATACTGTACGGTTCTGTACGTCTCACACTTCTAAAATTCAATTTATAAAGTAAGTAGGCCCACAAATCATGTTTTATGTGGACGTCTAGACTTGTTTTAGTATATGCTATTAAATTTAGCTTCCATTATTACGTATACTATGTAGGAGCGGGGGCCAAATTTTTAGGTAGGAAATACGAAAGGGGGGGGGGGGGGAATGACGTTCTGAAAATATGGTGAAGGGGGGCACGGGCCAAATTTTTAGGTAGGAAATACGAAAGGGGTGGGGGGGGGGGGGGATGACGTTCTGAAAATATGGTGAAGGGGGCCAGGGGCCAAAAAAGGTTGAGAACCACTGCTCTAGGGAAATGTACAGTTACAGAACCAGTTTTGCACACTCCGTTGGATTCTGAGGTTGGAGAGGGGAAGAAGATCTCCGCAATCCAGCCCACTTGAAAGTGGTATTTCGGTAGCGGATCTGGAATAAATCCTCTACAGTAACTCACGCCTATAAAAGGATGCTAGCTTTAGGACTCTAATATCCTGAAGCCGGTCTCCGAGGCCAAAGGCTTGCGAACGTGATTTGTGAGCTGCTTACCTCCGTTCGAAACACAGCGGCGACCGATATGGCAGCAGACTATGTCGCACTGGGGTTTTAACGTGTTGGTATGAGAGCCGGTCGTTCCGAAAGCAATGGCAAACTACTGAACGTAAAAACTTGCCAAGACATCAACAACGGCAGTAAACTCCTGGTGTTGATAGCGACGTCCTGTAAATAGGATATGCACCCCCCCCCCCCCCCCCCCCCAAAAAAAAAAAAAAAAAAAAAAAATAAATAAATGCCATGAAGTGCAACTCATCGGATTTATAAGTTTCATCACGGGACATGCCATCCAGTCCATCAACAAACCAACCCTACCTACATACCAGTCATACAACCAATTTAATTACCTACGCATTCCTCGCTCTGTTTACTTGCTTACATGATTGCCAGCCTACGTTTCAATGTGTCTGCCAATCTGCCTAATGAACAAATCAACATGCATACCCTTTCGTCTGTCAGTGCGTAAATATGTCTTTATTCCTGCACGCACAGACCCGTTTCATAGCTCAACCCTTATTTGATATTTATCTAGTTTATTTACCTGTCTCTCTGTCATTCCGCTGTCTGTCTCTGTTTGTTTGTCTGATATACTACCTGTCAGCTATCCTAGCTAATCTAGCACCCAGCTGATATAAGAACACCGGAACAGAAAGCCATTGTCCGATATTTCTCCCGTGTTCAGCGAGGGAAAGACTTTCGCCCCGTCTTGAACTTTAACCTTTTCCACGGAAGGATAATCCTACGCCGTGATCTATAATGAACTTTACCCCCGAGTCTGGCTGTCCGGAGAGTAATCTCCGCTTGTTGTCATGACATTTACTGATTACCATCCTGTGCCAAGAGTAGCTGTGGTGGTTAGGATACTGCCTGCCGACGTATAAGTTTACGATCACTATGGCCTGAAAATGGTTCTTTCTTCCAGTTGCTAGGAGCTCAGAGGTTTAGTCTACATTGCAAACAGGGAAAAGGGAATTTATCTGGGATGACAAGAGGATGAGAGCATCACATAGCTAGGGAGAAGTCGGTGTACCAGGTTCTTTAGGCCCAGGACATGCTACTGGGGACACAGAGCATGTCTTCATTGAACGGGTCTCAAGGACTCCCCCACCTGTACACTGTGGGGAATCAAGGACTCCGCCACCTGTACACTGTGGGGAATCAAGGACTCCGCCAATGGTACCCGTGGGGCATCAAGGAATCTGCCAATTGTACCCGTGGGGCATCAAGGAATCTGCCAATTGTACCCGTGGGGCATCAAGGAATCTGCCAATTGTACCCGTGGGGCATCAAGGAATCTGCCAATTGTATCTGTGAGGCATCACGACAAAAAGCAGTCTTCCTTACAAGACTGCCAATATTTTTTCAGGGAAAGGAAATATTGTCTCACAGACGCAACATCACAAAACAAGATTTTCAGTTTTGTGAATGGAAATACGACTGTCGAAAGCAACATCACAAGACAACAAAGAAATTTTTTTTAAGGAAAATAAATCTTGACTCACAAAAGCAACATTACAAGACAATCAAGATTTTTTTTTTTTTTTCAGAGAATTGAATTCTCGCCCACAAAAGTAGCCTGGTAAGACAGTCAAGAATTTTATCGGATTATATATATCTGACCCACAGTAACAACGCTATAAGACAACAGAGATTGTATTTCAGATAATATAAATTTGACCTTCTGAAGTAACCGTGCAAGACAACCAAGATTCTGTTTTCATGGAATGGAAATCTGACCCACATAAGCAAGTAAACAAAACAAGCTGTGGAAGGCAGGTGAAAACCTAAGACGTACGGTCGTATTCATGTCTGATGCCGGAATAGGCGCAAAGCAAACGATGATCGCTGACAAGAACACACTCTGAGAAATAAAACTTGCTAGAAAGAGAACCAGTTAGTTAATCTCATATAAAGTGACTTAATACTTGAGACGGCATAATAGACTAGTGAACTGCTGTTTATATCAAAATGCCAAACAAAGAATGAACAGCTGGGTAGGAGGAGAGACAGACACCCACAAACATACAGACAGAGAGAGAGACATAAATTAGACAGGCAGGCTAAAAGACCGACAGGCAGGCAGGTAGACAGACAGACCAACAGGCAGGCAGACAGACAGAGAGAGAGAGAGAGAGAGAGAGAGAGAAAGAGAGAGAGACGGAGGGGGCAGAGAGAGAGAGAGAAAGAGAGAGAAGGTAGTTTATATATACATAAATAGACAGGAAGGCAAGGAGAGAAAGAGAGAGAGAGAGAGAGAGAGAGAGAGTGACGGAGGGACAGAGATAGACGGAGGGAAAGAGAGAGTGATGGAGGGACAGAGATAGACGGAGGGACAGAGAGAGAGAGAGAGAGAGAGTGAGTGACGTAGGGTCAAAGAGAGACAGAGGGACAGAGAGAGACCGAGGACAGAGAGAGAGAGAGAGAGAGTGAGAGAGATGAATGGACAGATAGAGAGACCGAGGAACAGAGAGAGAGAAACGGAGGGACAGAGAGAGTGTGTGTGTGTGACTGTGGGATAGAGAGAGAGAGAGAAAGACAGATAAAGAGAGAGAGAGAGACGGAGGGACAGAGAGAGAGAAATAAAGAGAGACGGAGGGACAGAGAGAGTGATGGAGGGACAGAGATAGACGGAGGGACAGAGAGAGAGAGAGACGTAGGAACAGAGAGAGGCGGAGGAACAGAGCGAGACGGAGGACAGAGATAGAGAGAGTGTGTGTGACGGTGGGACAGAGAGAGAGAGAGAGAGAGAGAGAGAGAGAGAGAGAGAGAGAGAGAGAGAGAGAGAGAGAACGAACGAACGAACGAACGAACGAACAAACTTTATTTTCAAAGGGTTAAGAATTGGGCACGCAGGCCCGTCTAACATTCTGCCCTTCTATCACTCTCTTTCAGAGAGAGAGAACTAGAATAGATATATTATACATATTAAATTAAATTAGGTAAGCAGGCAGGTAGGCAGACAGACAGACAGGCACCTACTCACATCATCATCATGCCAATCGCCAACTAGAATGTAATATATAACACACCCTTACACTAATGACTTCATGTCAACGTCATATATGACTCGCTAAAATCGCTCCGGCAAGAAACCTCAGTACCAGCCCCCTATCATTAGCACATCTTCGGCTTCCAACATATTTAACTTGATTATTTTATTGACCCCCAGATAGATTCGTTCTCCTACAGAGCACCAAGTGCAAATACCCACCGCAGGTCCCATGATACGTTGTCTCCAGGGAAACCTAAACTGCTTGTACCGAAGTTAAATGTTATCTAGAAAGGGCAAGTGTTGCCGCCGAGCTTACAGCGGAGTGCGAAAAAAATACAAAATATGAATGAGATACTCGACGGTTAAATAAACATACACAGATACAGGCCAACGTTACAACCGAAGTCTTCATCAACGGAACAACAAGAACGAAACGATTAAACATGTGTAAACAAACCACACAAATGTGTACTTCCTTTTTTTAGATTAGACAAGCGCCGAGGGAAGTACCCATTTGGGTAGTTCCTTTATATATTTTTAATCGTTTTGTTCTTGTTGTTCCGTTGATGACGATTTGAATAGGAATATTCGTCTGAATTTGTGTGTTCTTTATTCAACAGAATAATTTGACAGAACCATATATTGTACCATTGTCTGTATCTTTGGACAGAACCAGATATTGTACCATTGTCTGTATCTTTGGACAGAACCAGATATTGTACCATTGTCTGTATCTTTGGACAGAACCAGATATTGTACCAGTGTCTGTATCTTTGGACAGAACCAGATATTGTACCAGTGTCTGTATCTTTGGACAGAACCAGATATTGTACCATTGTCTGTATCTTTGGACAGAACCAGATATTGTACCATTGTCTGTATCTTTGGACAGAAACAGACATTGCTCCGCAGTCTGTATCCTTGAAGAAACCAGCCATTGCACACGGCTGAACACAAAGAAAGACAAGAAAGAAAGAGATTGTTGGAGAATGGGTTTGTTCGAGGCATGAAGACATAAAAGTATGTAAAAATTAAAGTTCCTTGTTGCACGCCAAAAGCGCTATGGGGATAAAAGGCTAGAGCCATAACTGTACAGCCCAAACGGCACTCGGTGGCAGATGTGGCCTGTGTCACACGGGTCGCCTTTACTTTCCGAGACATTTCCTGGTGACCATTTGAGATAGGGCAGATCTGGGAGCATCCATTTCTACACGTAACCTAATCGGAGGTGGGTGGGGGGGGGGGAGTGCCTGTGAGAGGGTCTAAACGTACTTATCTTTTGATATGGGATACATCTATACTGCGATTTTTGGGGGAGGGTCTAAACGTACTTATCTTTTGATATGGGATACATCTATACTGCGGTTTTGGGGGGAAATTCGAAATGGACAGACAGAAAAAACCATTGAGGAAATCCTACGAGGAACAAATGAAAACCGTAAAATGATTAGACGTAGACAGTTAAGACGTTTTGGCGTGGTATGAAAAGAAATAAACTGAAGAACTTGGTGACAACCTACAAGATAGAGGGGAACAGAACAAGGGAAAGACAGAGAGATAAATATGTAGATAGCTTGGCCACATGGCGAAAATGAGATAAAACAAATAGCTGATCGACAAATCAGGCGATCGTGTGAGATGGCGAACATGACCGCCCACGCTAATCGGCATGGCACATGATAATGATGATGATGATAACCTGGGAGCTCAAATCAATTTTTAAAATTCGAAATTTTCCTGACGCGGATCTAACCCAAGTCCACAGGTGCGTCATTCGTGCGCTATTGCTACGCCACCACGTCAGATTGGAGACTTAATGAAAAGCAAACAGCGTCAGTTTTGACTTGTTCAGTGTTATCAATGGCTACGGTTTCAGAGGCTGTTTGTACAGAAGATGAATTCCACGTCTGGGGACAAACAAGTGATCTTCAGTATGGTGGTTGTTCACACACTCCACATTCACTCGCTACTTCGGTCTGTGAGACTGTCCTCAGAAGTGACACTTCTTATCTCTGTAATCGCACGCAAGACCTGATGGGGATGGCGTGGCTCATGTGTACAGTATAAACCTCCAGCTTGAACATACCCGGTTCAAATCTTCATTTAGTGTGCTGCATTTTTAGAATATTAGTGAAGAATGACGTTTTTACCCATCTAATATAGACTTCTCTGATAATGGCAAACAACGTGGAGTCACCGTGTGCACTTTAAAAATCCCGAGATATTTGAAAATCTTAAAGAGTAGGCCGAATAGGCCTCTCGCAATGCCAAAGGTTAATGTAATCCCATATCAGATACTACATTTGCCACAGGACAAATTGGATAAGGTGACCAGTTTTCTTCCTCGTAGCCTTATTTGCCCAGAGAATTATCAGGGAGCTGACACTTATTTGATATCCATCTTCTTAAGGCTGGGTCGACCCCCAGAGTCGTACTTTTGTACCAGACAATATGATGTCCTTTTGTACCAGACAAGTATGATTTACATTTTTACCAGACAAGTATGATTTACATTTTTACAAGACAAGTATGATGCACTTTTGTAAAGGACAAGTATGATATTTGAGTGGACCCAGGATCATAAAGACGCGGTAAAGTAATTCTTTAGAATATTCTGGAAATTGTCTGGCAAATGGGGGAGACGAAAAAGGTAACCGAACACCTAACCCTATAATGCAGTGTCGTTGAATACGAGAAGGCATACAACTTCACACAGCGCAGAAGCAAATGTCACTGACAACGCTGATCCTGAAATGTCACTGACATTGATGACCCCCACATGTCATCGACATTGTTGACCCCCACATGTCACTGACATTGTTGACCCCACATGTCACTGACATTGTTGACCCTGACATGTCACTGACATTGTTGACCCTGACATGTCACTGACATTGTTGACCCTGACATGTCACTGACATTGTTGAACCTGACATGTAACTGATATTGTTGACCCTGACATGTCACTGCAATCTTTGGGATTGAATGGAAACTGCAGAACAGCACGCAGAGCACCTCAGTCTGAGGAGGCTCATGTAGGAAACAGTGGACATCGGGTCAATGGGTTTGTAAGCGTAGTTCATAGGAAACTGCGCTGATGATATCATGAGCACTGATTATGTTATGAGCTCTGATGATGTCATGGGCGATGATTATGTCATTGGCGATGATGATGTCATGGACGATGATGATGTCATGAGCGATTATGATGTCATGGACGATGATGATGTCATGGACGATGATGATGTCATGAGCGATGATGATGTCATGGACGATGATGATGTCATGGACGATGATAATGTCATGGGCGATGATGATGTCATGGACGATGATGATGTCATGGACGATGATGATGTCATGGGCGATTATGATGTCATGGACGATGATGATGTCATGAGCGATTATGATGTCATGGACGATGATGATGTCATGGACGATGATGATGTCATGGGCGATGATGATGTCATGGACGATGATGATGTCATGGACGATGATAATGTCATGGGCGATGATAATGTCATGGGCGATGATGATGTCATGGGCGATGATGATGTCATGAGCGATGATGATGTCATGGACGATGATGATGTCATGGGCGATTATGATGTCATGGACGATGATGATGTCATGGACGATGATAATGTCATGGGCGATGATGATGTCATGGACGATGATGATGTCATGGACGATGATGATGTCATGGGCGATTATGATGTCATGGACGATGATGATGTCATGAGCGATGATGATGTCATGGACGATGATGATGTCATGAGCGATGATGATGTCATGAGCGATGATGATGTCATGAGCGATGATGATGTCATGAGCGATGATGATGTCATGAGCGATGATGATGTCATGAGCGATGATGAAGTCATGAGCACTGATGATGTCATGAACACTGATATTGTCAAGGGCATTGATGACCTCATGAGCGCTGCGAGGCGCGGGTTTGACTCCTGCGCTCGTCGACTCGCTGAGGAACAGACTGACCACCCAATCCTCCCTGCATCCAGACCTACGCAATGTGATGGCGCTATCACACGACGGACCCTAGCAGGAAACTACCTCAGGGCACGAGCTGGGGATCTAGACGACGCTCAGCGTGCAGGAGGGCGTTCACTCAGGGTCCCACTGATACCATCAGCTCTGGAACCTGTCGCTGCCTGCTGAGGAATGGGGACTGATCACGTATGGGGAAGTCGTTTGTGCGGTGTGGTTGAATCTCATGCAATGCCACTCAGTAAACGAACAGTGTGTTTCGTGGCGGTAGTGGTAATGATGGTAGTTGGGGTAGCAAGAGCGGTGGTAATGTTGGTAGTGAGGGTAGCAATAGTTGTGATAATTTTGGTAGCATAATTCGTCAAGAAAAGATCTATAACATAAATATTCTCACAAATCGTGTATGTACAATGAATAAGAAAATTTGAAGGAAACAACACAACACATTTTGGCAGACACTCAACTGCCCATGCTAGAAACTAAATTCAACCACTTCACTCATGAAAGTAAATGATCAAATGGTTTTTTTTATAGCTGTCGCATAAATCAGCTCACTTGGCTTAAGATGCACAGGTAACTCTGAAGGTGATAGCAAGACAACCTGGCAATTCTCGCAAGAAAAACAAATACCCAGGGACAGACAACTCGTTAATCAATTTTCGTTACATAAGTCTATTTAAGCTCCTTTAAATAAATTTCCCACTCCTTAAACAAATGTTTGGCCAATATTGGGTTTTCTTGGAGCTCACATAGGGAGCAAGACAAACACCAGTGAACCAAGAGGTGAAAGAAAGATGCAGACACTGGGTAGAACATTCATTGATGAAACCTGAGATTGGTTTAACTAGAAAGGCCGTTGTCTAGAACACACAAGGCAACAGAAATAGAAGGGGGAAAAAAATACAGAGAAGAGAAGAAGAGACAAGACATGGTTTATATTGGTCGAAGGAAAGGTCGGCTTGGTTGGGATAGGGCCAAAGCCCGAAATTTGCGTTAAAGGGCGAAAAGGGAAGAGGAATACTTGGTTTAATCAAGTTAGGCGTTCAGTGAAACATAATTTGTTACCTATGTGCAAAGAACTGATACGTTGTCAATTCGTGTTACATAAGTTTGATTGATAATTCCTAGCCAATGAACGACAGGTTCAAGCGTTCATGATGAGAAGGGCCTGGCACATTTTATATTTTAAGGTGATGGTTTGTTTTTGTTATAGTTTATAATTATTCCCCAAGCCTATATAACATGCAAGGAAGGGGACGCGCTGGCTGAGAGGTTATGGCGTCTTTCGCTAACTCGACCTGATTCCTGACACTGTATGGCCTGTGTTTTTTTTAAATGGTATTTCATTATATGAAATAAGACAACGGATGGTATCCTTCCACTTACAACCCACAATAGGGTTGTGGATGGGAATACTAGCCTTCTCGGTCTAGGGAGGAAAACTCCGAGGACCTGTGTGGGTGTTAAATGAATGAATGTATAAAATAACACAAAGTAATGCAGCTATACAGAACACAATTACGGAACAGAATTACGAAAAAATACAAGGCGTTGAGGCGACTAGCCTTCATCAGCAAGCTAATACATACACAAAAGACAACATATAATTACTGAGAAGACCCTCTGGTGACTACATTAAGGCATAAGAACGGGGATGCGCAGAATGAACAGGTGAAAAATGAGAAGAATGAAGAGAAAATGAACGTTGTTAACATTTTTGGGGGGTTAGTTTATAATGTTTATAAGTCGACAGGATTACCGCAGTTCCACTGATTTTGTAGATTTACTAGGCAATATTACGTTCTGTGGGTTTGCCATTGCTTTCTGAAGTTAAGGTTTAAGTAAAACTGACCAGTGTCAGAAACGAGCTTACTGCCACACCGTCACCGGGTCGAAAGTTAAGGTTTAAGTAAAACTGACCAGTGTCAGAAACGAGCTTACTGCCACACCGTCACCGGGTCGAAAGTTAAGGTTTAAGTAAAACTGACCAGTGTCAGAAACGAGCTTACTGCCACACCGTCACCGCATCGAAATTTAAGAGCTAGCGCTCTTAACCATTCAGCTTCGTTGACCTGTATTTTGGGTGTCAGAACAGCCCATTGAGACTGGCTCAGATGAAATCTGTGATGGTCATTGTTTTTCGTGAGTAGGTATTTCATTCTCAAGAGAAGCCAGCCCAATGCACACAGTAAGCATATACAGGATACAATGACGAATACACAGTGGACTTTTCAACTATGGAGTTGTCAACAAGCTCAAACTGACTGCTTCTTTTTTTGGATGTCGTCCTCCTCTTCTTGCCTCTCTCAAGAGAAGTACTTCACGCCTAGCTGTGCACCTCAGAGGACAGTGTGTTCGACATCGGCACGCATGTGTCAGGTGTGCTTCCTTTAGTCAGTAATCCATCAAAAGTAATGGGTTCTATCTACCTGTGGGTAGGGTGACTTTTTACTCACAATGTTGCCACCAGCAGAAGTTGCCGGCTCAGCAAATAAATGCTCTAACTGTCCGCCTGTCAGAACTTCGATCATAGATCATTTGCCGACCACGGCATGGGGCCTGGCCTGCCCTGTCGTGAATTTCGTCTTTAGGTTGCATTTACTCGCACTAGAAGCTTGTACCACCCCAGTTGCGCTCCTCCGCCAGAAACAGTTGGAACAATGTGGGATAAAGGATTTGCTTTATATTCGGCGCTAACAGCAAGCAGGCAGTACTGTGTACTGGCATACGGTAGCTCATTCAAATCTGACTAAGCCTGACACCAATAATAATAATACAAAGCTTTATGGAAAATAGGTAGGCTGTATTTTTAATGACTGTGGGGTGTCTGAAAATATTGCCGTTCCAAGTTTTGTATTTACCTTTCATGTTGCATGAGGTCAAAGAGCGTGAATTCAAAACTTGGAGCGGTAATAGCTAGTTTCAAATACCCCACATTCATTAAAAATACACCCTATGAATGCATTTAACATAGTAAGGGAGACAATCGTAAAAATAAAGTGCGTTTTAAGTTTAAGACAGTTATGTCCCGTTTTCAATACATCTTTCATACAGAGGGAACTTCGGGTAATAGGATAACAGAGAAGTTATTGACTTTATCACCTTAAAAAAAAAAGTCGCTTAAAAGTCGAGAGGGTCGACTTCATTGCACCGGGTTTTATCCCATATGGCTCGGTCTCTTTCCGCAGCGCGGAAAGCCTCGCACAAAGCACTAACGCCGTAGCTCTAGCGACGACCAACAGGAGTCTCCGAAAAATTTAACTCGTGAACCGAAGGACGCGGCCCGGAATTGAACCCACAACCTTCGGAGCCCAAGTTAAACGGCTTGACCACTTCGCGACGAAGACCCCCGAAGACTTTGTCACCTCATGTGCTTAGCTCGTTTCAATTGTGCTTTTCCATCCCAACTGTGGGTTATATGCGTAACGTATGATTTAGTATATCGAATTAATTATCTGTCTTATATTATTCTGATCATAGTAAAGAACATATAATTACTCGTACTTTTGAGCCAACAGAAATGCTGCATTTAATAAAACAGTTCAAGGCAATGCTAAGGCAGACAACGCACCTGGAGTGTAAACATTTTGGCGCTTAAATATTATCAGGCACGAGATAATGTGCTGGGTTGGTCAGTTTCCTTCCTCGCCACGTCTCATTTTGAGAGAATTCTTACAAACGTCTGAAAATTAGTTATTAGACATTTTATTGGATCAAAGAGCCCATTTCACAGAAATCAGACTGACCACAGTAACTCATATGTCGCAGCCTAGTATTTGCGAGGGCTAGCACTTGACTCCCTAACGTGTTATTACCTTTTTGCCTTTCATTAGCTAATATTAGAAGGTGAGGCTAAGCAGCCTTGTGCAATAATCAAAGCCTCTTTGGATGATGGAGAATGCCCTTGATCTGAACCTGCCACTGGCACAGCTCTCTCTCAGGTCCGTGTGGAGAGTGGGCTGCTGGTCATCATCTCCTACTGGCACAGCTCTCTCTCTCTCAGGTCCGCGGGAAAAGTGGGCTGCTGGACATCATCTCCTACTGGCACAGCTCTCTCAGGTCCGCGTGAAGAGTGGGCTGCTGGACATCATCTCCTACTGGCACAGCTCTCTCTCAGGTCCGCCCCATGACTTATAAGCCTGGTGGGGGTGACAGTGACTCGGGCCCCCGCCTTGACTGACTGCGACTGAGACTGAAGGGTCATCTCCTTCATGAACCAGAGACCGCATTGGCCGACGATTCCCTCTAGAAGTTGTGTCACATAGCCTGAGCCACCTGAAGGACGCCTTACGGCGGTAAAGATGGTCCACAATGATCAAGTGGACCAGGCAATGGGTTCAGGGGGTGAAGACTTTGATATACTTCTTCGGAGGGAAGACGTCCTGGCCAGCACTCTGCCGCATGAACTGGGACCCAGTCCTTCTCAGCCAGGTCAGTTGGGGTGGAGACTATTGGCCACCTATCTATTGTCATCAATTTAATAACTTTCCTGAATGCACCAGAGTTCTCTATCTGTCTTGTCTACTTTGTGTGCATGAGACTGAGCACTTGCGGGTTTGTCCGGTGGGCTACGGTTCTTAGAAACCCAGCGACTTATTTAAAACACCAAATTTCAAGGGAGTGACAATTAAAACATAAGAAGACCTGCAACACGTGGTGTTGAGGCGGTTTTCACAGGGAGAATGAGCACCTGTAGATTTGTCCGGTTTGCTACATTGCTAGGGAACGGGCGGGCGCAGCAGACACCGAAAGACAACAACAAACTATATTGTACAGGGCGGGTAAAGGAGTTAGGGTTCGACGACGTCCATGGCGGTGACCGTCTTCCTCTTGGCGTGCTCGGTGTAGGTGACAGCGTCGCGGATGACTTTCTCTAGGAACATCTTAAGGACACCTCGGATCTCCTCATAGATGAGCCCGGAGATGCGCTTGACACCTCCTCGCCGGGCCAGTCGGCGGATGGCGGGCTTGGTGATACCCTGGATGTTATCGCGCAGGACTTTGCAGTGAAACTTAGCGCCTCTTTTCCCGAGTCCCTTGCCGCCTTTACCTCTACCAGCCATGTTTTAGCAGTGCTCAATGCACTGTTATGAGTGGCACAAAAATCCAATCCAATCCAATTTGTGGTACGAGTACACTCTTTCAGCCTTCCAGTTTTCGATTTGGCTATGTAGGGGTGTTTATGGTATAGCTTGTAGTTTATTTTCTTACTTTGGGCTGTTTGTTGTCAGCTTCACGGCGTCTGATGGATTGATTGCGTTCGTTACTTTCTTGATGAGGTTTTTCATGTCTGGACAGAGCCGCGCACTTATTGAGGATTGATACCAACCGACGTCATATGGTGCTGTTTCTTTCAGGGAGTTTTACCCATGTTGTGGAGGCATCCAGTGGGTGGTGTCATGTCACAGGGTATATGGTGCTACACATGTTGTACAGACATCCAGTGGGAGGTAGACATGTTGTACAGACATCTAGTGGGAGGTGTGATGTGATCATATTTATGCCCCAACTACCTCATATATAGAAAGCACGTTGTGCAAATGATCATATTTATGTGACAAAACGGACCCGATAAGTCTGTCATCTGTATTATTTCCATATTATTGGCCGGTTGGGTTGCAACTTAATGCACACATTCAGCACTTGCCATATGGGAAGTGTGCACAATTCCATGCTTCTATCACGTAGTACTGGAACAACTTCTCACTATACGGCAAGCCTTGTACAGAACTTCGCTCTCATCACGGAGATACGAAAAGTGTCTCTATCTCTGGCCATGTCTTCCGCCCCATCCTCCAACTTCCCAAAGATATCTGCAATGTCCTGTATCCATCTCTGGCCATGTCTCCCGCCCAATCCTCCAACTTCCCAAAGATATCTGCAATGTCCTGTATCCATCTCTGGCCATGTCTCCCGCCCCATCCACCAAGTCCCCAAAGATATCTGCAATGTCCTGTATCCATCTCTGGCCATGTCTCCCGCCCCATCCACCAAGTCCCCAAAGATATCTGCAATGTCCTGTATCCATCTCTGGCCATGTCTCCCGCCCCATCCACCAAGTCCCCAAAGATATCTGCAATGTCCTGTATCCATCTCTGGCCATGTCTCCCGCCCCATCCACCAAGTCCCCAAAGATATCTGCAATGTCCTGTATCCATCTCTGGCCATGTCTCCCGCCCCATCCACCAAGTCCCCAAAGATATCTGCAATGTCCTGTATCCATCTCTGGCCATGTCTCCCGCCCCATCCTCCAACTTCCCAAAGATATCTGCAATGTCCTGTGTCAATCTCTGGCCATGTCTCCCGCCCCATCCACCAAGTCCCCAAAGATATCTGCAATGTCCTGTATCCATCTCTGGCCATGTCTCCCGCCCCATCCACCAAGTCCCCAAAGATATCTGCAATGTCCTGTATCCATCTCTGGCCATGTCTCCCGCCCCATCCACCAAGTCCCCAAAGATATCTGCAATGTCCTGTATCCATCTCTGGCCATGTCTCCCGCCCCATCCACCAAGTCCCCAAAGATATCTGCAATGTCCTGTATCCATCTCTGGCCATGTCTCCCGCCCCATCCACCAAGTCCCCAAAGATATCTGCAATGTCCTGTATCCATCTCTGGCCATGTCTCCCGCCCCATCCACCAAGTCCCCAAAGATATCTGCAATGTCCTGTGTCAATCTCTGGCCATGTCTCCCGCCCCATCCACCAACTTCCCAAAGATATCTGCAGTGTCCTGTATCCATCTCTGGCCATGTCTCCCGCCCCATCCTCCAACTTCCCAAAGATATCTGCAGTGTTCTGTATCCATCTCTAGCCATACCTCGTGCCTCACCCACCCACTTCCTAAAGTTGTCTGCAGTGTCCTGTGTCAATCTCTGGCCATGTCTCCCGCCCCATCCACCAAGTCCCCAAAGATGTCTGCAGTGTCCTGTGTCAATCTCTGGCCATGTCTACCGCCCCATCCACCGACTCCCCAAAGATGTCTGCAGTGTCCTGTGTCAATCTCTGGCCATGTCTCCCGCCCCATCCACCAAGTCCCCAAAGATGTCTGCAGTGTCCCGTGTCCACCTCCGTGCTGATGGACCTGGATCTTCTACAAGCAACCACGCCTCCCATCCCTGCTCTCTTCCAGCCACGGTTGGACACGACTAAAATGTTCCAGTGTCGGAGACATGACACAGTTTATCAGCCACTTGTCACCCATGTCCAGATCTGCTAGACTGTCAGTATTTTCCCTCTTCTTCGAACGATCTACCTAGAACTGTTTTGTGACATATCAGCTCAAAGCCTCACATTTTCTCTGTAATGATTATGAAATGATTGACTGACTGGCACCTTGCCGTTTGACAGATGATAGTTTGTAACCTGGAGTTACTCCCCCGATGTGTCTCCACCTTGCCGTGGTGGGGGAGCTTGCGTGTCCCATCGACCCCATGTGCTTGCCGATGGGTGAAAAATTACAATCGGACAGCATATGGGTTAGGGACCAGACTAAGAGAGACACAACCTGCTGCTCTGCAGGTGAGACTGAGGATAGCAGTCCAAAATTTAAATCAGGCGCACGAAGGCAGAAGTTCTTGGTCCGGACAAAACACTAAAGGCTCCCTGTCGAGGGCTGTGGCTGAACGCCTCTAAGTCACAAACCCTCGGACCTGAGAGCTTGGCCGATAGCCACCTCTCGAAAAATAAAGGCGTGACACTGAGCAAGCTACATGCCAGACTAAGAGAGACACAACCTGCTGCTCTGCAGGTGAGACTGAGGATAGCAGTCTAAAATTTAAATCAGGCGCACGAAGGCAGAAGTTCTTGGTCCGGACAAAACACTAAAGGCTCCCTGTCGAGGGCTGTGGCTGAACGCCTCTAAGTCACAAACCCTCGGACCTGAGAGCTTGGCCGATAGCCACCTCTCGAAAAATAAAGGCGTGACACTGAGCAAGCTACATGCTCAGGTCTCATAGAAGTTCGAAGGCTCTCAGCTGGGGGATATGAGAGATTCCCGGATGAGAGGCCAGGCCGTTTCTCGTTCACCGCTACACGAAGGTAAGGTGCTGATCCGGCAGCACAAGTAGCCTACCTCGTGAGCGAGTACAAAAGTGCCCCAGTCGAAGAAAGTGGCTGCGAAAACTGTATCTAACTCATAGAGAGTGTAGACAAAAGTGGAAGAACGTCTCAATGCCGCAAAATGGAACGCACGGCGAGCGAACCTATTGCGTGGTCCGAAGTCAAAAGCGTGGGTGTCGCTTGCAGTCTGACCGTCCCTGGTGTGTGCTTGAGCGATCAGTGGCAAACGAGTTGCCCAACACATGGAAGTGAGGAACTAAAGCAGCCATGAGCAGGACGTGGCAACTCCTCGGATGAGCCCAGTCACAGAGCAATATGTGCCGGCTCTGCAATTATGGAAGCCTCCTTGGATAGCGAGGGAATGCTCATGGTCTGCCCCTGCCTTCCCTTGAGGGCCGACCACGATGTCGTTCGTCGTTCTATCTTGACCAGCTGAGATGTTAGCGACATCACAACAGTCTAACGTGCCTCGAAACCAGAGGATGGCTAACCTCATTAAAAAATGCCCGCTGGAAGTCGGAAGTGTCGTCCTACGGGTGGCAAACTAAAAATTGACACTACGCAATTACGTCCGAGTGAAATGTCTCGTCCGAATGTCTCTCGTGCTAGGAACAGCTCTGACTACCTAGTTTCCGAATGCCGCTCTTGTTCGGAACAGCTCTGACTGGGTAGTTTTCCGAATGTCTGTTGAGCCTGGAAAAGCTCTGATGGGCGCAACGACAAGCACATGTCCGAAAACTCGCTGAGTGGATGCCGTCTGCAAACCTGCCTGGTTTGTGCGGGAATGACCCGGGGAAACGAAATGACCAATATATTGAAGTGAGGATTTAAAGCAGCCATGAGCAGGACGTGACGATCTCCCTCGGTGAGCCCAGATCCAGGGCGTTATGTGTCGGCCCTGCAACTATGGAAGCAACCTTGGATGGCGGAAAATGCTATGGACTGTCCCTGCCTTCCTTTGAGGGATGACCGTTGTCTTCGACCGTTCCACCTTGGCCAGCATGGTTGCAGATGGCGCCACAAAAGTGAGAGTCTCCCAGGAATGCTACCTGGTCAAAAATGCACGCTGAAGTCGATGTGTTGGCCTACGGGTTTCGGCCCAAGGGCGCATAACAGACACACCGCAATCACATCTGAAAAAAAAACACTCCGGATGAACGAAAAGAAGAAGAACCTGGAGTTATACCTCTCCATAACACAAAGCCTGGGCTGAATTTAGAGACCATGTGTTGTCGATGCAGCATGATCCCTCTCTTGGCCTGTCTAGTTTACTCCAGAGGAAAGGCAACAGAAATACACCTGGAACAAGACCAGCTGCAGACGCTGCCGGATCAGTAAAGCAATGCTCTAACAGTCTGCCTGTCGGAGCTTTGATCCTAGACCAGTTGCCAACCAAGGCTTAAGGCCTGGTGTGCCCTGCCATGACCTTTTGTCTCTAGGTTGCATTTCCTTGCACTAGGATAAAGCTTGTACCCTCTCAATTGCGCTTCTCCGCCCGAAGCCGTTGGCATAACGTGGGGTGTCGGGTTTAGTAAGCGCCTGTAACAGTAATAGAGTACTGGGGTATTATTAGGATCTAGTGGGAAACAGATACAGCACGATTGAGCATTGAGACTGAAAGCGGGGAGGGATGCTCAATCGTGACGTATTGGGTTGGCAAGGGCAGTTAACATCAAGCCTTTGACTAGAGAGGAAGCTGACTTGTCATCATGAAGAAATAAACAGTATTTGCATAAAACCAACGCGTCTTGTTAGTCTCTGTACACTGTTACAGGACTCGAAATGGTGCCCAGACCAGGATTAACAACAACTTCAATTTGTCGCGGCACATAGCGGAGGTACTGGGCCACTATATTTGATACAGCCATACTTCATACTGCGCTTGTTGGGAAAATGCAGTGCCCTTGACACTGGCACGTTATCAAACCTCTGATGAACAGATTTCAAGAAGTTTCTACAAGAATCTGTATGCGGTTGTGAAGCCCGCTTTGCAGGTTCAGTTCCACTGTCTTATTGCGGTTGTGAAGCCCGCTTCGCTGAGTCCGCTCTCAAATCGTTTTCGAGCCTTACTGGTGGTGAAGTCCAGTCCGCTCTCAAATCGTTTTCAAGCTTTACTGGTGGTGAAGTCCAGTCCGCTCTCAAATCGTTTTCGAGCTTTACTGGTGTGTGAAAGCTGCTATCACTGTCAAGTCCTCGCCGGGCACGGTGGCATTGTTGTTCGAGCGGTTTGCTGACGGGATTGATTTCGGCGGACGACATGGGGATACCTACTTCTGATCGTACCTCCCACTGTTGCAGGGACTTCAAAGTTGAATCATTGTCACACAGCCTGCTCGTTACCACGGCTGTTGTCTGAACTTTATTATTTTAAAGGGGCCTACCCTGGCCGTTGCCTGAACCTTGCCATTTTCAAGGGACTTGCCTCCAATTTAAGTTCAAGATTTCATCTGGAGTCAGAACTCGTTCAAGGTCAGGTCATCACTGGCCGTTGGCTGATATTAATCCATTTTTGGGCCTCGTAATTCCTATGACCCAAACACACTTAATCCATTTTTGGGCCTCGTAATTCCTATGACCCAAACACACCTAATCCATTTTTGGGCCTCGTAATTCCTATGACCCATTCAAAACGACGATGAAGTACCCACTCGAGAATCAAGGAAGGGACCCAACCAGGGGTTGAAGATTGTCTGGCAGCCCATGAGATGTGACCCAACCAGGGGTTGAAGATTGTCTGGCGGCCCACGAGAAGGACGAAATTACCTGAGGGAAGAGAAGGGATATCTGAACTCCGCCACCTGAATTCCGAGACTAAATTTCAGTTGATGCGGGCTCTTGTTGGTTGAACTGGATCCGTCAGCGAGTAAAAGAAGGTAACTGCTTAATTAAGGAGATAGAGTCAGAGTGATGTTCCGAATTTCTTAATTAGAGCGGAGTACAGGACATTATTGTGGTTTAAGAAGCAAATATCTACAAGGAGTGCATTATTTAAATTTAGAAGTAAATTTGTGTGATACTTAGACCCAGAAAATAACTGCGCATTGCTATATAATAAGTGAGTGCATTATTTAAATTTAGAAGTAAATTTGTGTGATACTTAGACCCAGAAAATAACTGCGCATTGCTATGATAAGTGAGTGCATTGCTTAAATTGAGAAGTTAAAATTGTGTCTATAATAAGTAAGTGTATTCTTTAAATTTAGAGGTTGAAATTGTGTGTTTCTTTGCTAGCCTTGTTTCAGTATTATTTCAGCATGGCGGAACAGGACACCTTAGCACAGGTTTAGCAGAGCAGATTCATCACGACACAAGTGAGAATTATTTCGGCTGAGATAGCATAAAGAGTAAAAATGTACTTGAACAGAGACTTAGGACACGTGACTGCATGGTTAGGAGAATTAAAGGTGGCAGTCAGCGAGGTAGAATGTTTTGTACACTGGTTACAGAGCAATGTAAGAGGTAATGAGATAAAAGGGAACAACAGGAATAGCCGAAGACAGCCACTACTTGATGAAAATAGAGGGCAGTATGGAAGCATTTATGTTAGTCCAAGGATGACTAGGGTTAGGAGCTGGTACAATGATCAGAGATACAGAAATGGGCATGAGAGAGATTGTTCTAGGAGTTGGCCATCCTATACGGTAAGCGCCAGAAAAAGACGTAACGACTGGTTTGAAAAGAGACAGAGACAGTGTTTGAAGTCAGGGTCAAAGAACAAAGTAGAAAACGTAAGTGAAAATTCAACTATTCCCAAGGTGATTGCAAATATGACTGTTAAACAGGAAAAGAAGACGACGGTGTTAGTAAGGAAAATAAACCGAGAGACACAGACGCAGACAAATAATACAGTAGAAAGTAGTACGCAGACTCAGGTACAACCAGTCAGCAAGATAACAAAGGGAACTCAAACTGACTTCATAGAGAATCAGTCAAAACCAACTCAATTGACTAAGAGAGACAAGGTTGAAGTTGGGAAAGATGGACAGACGAGGACCAAGAACGAAAGAAAGATAAAGAGGAGAAGTATTGAAGAAAGAAATAGTGTGGTTGTAAATAGAGGTAGTGCCATGTCAAGCTCTTCAGCTATAGACAGGAAACTAATTCCCAAATGGTGTAGGAATATTAGCTGCCAGAGTGCAGGTTACGGAGAAGATATTCCTACAGCCGAATATTATAGTGATGCTGAAACGGATATTATTACTGAGGATTCGGAGAATGAGAGTGCTCCACTACGAGCAGATCCTGAATCGAGGCGTGATGTTCCCTCATACGGAGTAGTTGCTGGTGGACAGACGGACAGAGTTGTAGTTAGTGACTATATTGGGAAGGCTAAGGGACGAAGACCGAGAAAGAGAAAGAAAGTCAGACGTTTTAAAGATGACTATGGAAATAGGGCCGACGTGTTTGCAGTAAACTATAATGAGTCTGATGAAGGAACTATTATTAGTGTGTCATCTGAGGACGAGATGGGGAAGTGTAAACGTTACGTAAGGTTGACAGGAAACAGTGAGCAGACCGACGACAGAAATAAAGGAAATAGAAATAACTCATTTAAGAAAAAGAATAGTGGTAGACAGATAGCGGGAATTTATTCAACGACGGAAAGCGACTTAAGAAAAATAGAAGACCTTATGACCTTAAGACCTGAATACTTTAACAGCTTGACAACAGATAGTGATGAAGACATAATAAGCGAAAGACGGGTGAATGTATTGAAAGACAGTGAAGTGTTTAATTTGGACACACTATATAACGCTTAAAATTCCTTGGGTGAAGAAGAAAAAATGAAATAGTTTTGGGCTTATGAGAAGAACTCCGGTTTGAGAGTATAGGTATATGAACTGTCCAAAATAGATAGATGAATTTTTGGGGTAGCATGGTACAGGGTAGGTGGTAGTGATGTTGAGGTTAAGGAAGTACGGCAAATGATATTCCACGTGGATTACGTAATACAGGATATCTACTATTGGGTCACGATGTAGAGAGAGTATATTAAGTAAAATAGGGCAGATTCAGGACAAAATTAGTAGAAGGTGAGTGATAAATGGTTTGACTCAGAGCTATGACGTGATGTCTGAGATAGTTTTGCTTGTTGGTTTGAGAAGAAAGAATAGTATTGTATGACAGCTGAACCGAGAATGTCTGATGAGGAGAAATAGATTGAGGAGGAATTAAGTATCCTGTGAGTAAAATAGTCAGTTGAACGCGAAGAGTATTAAGAGTAAAAGACTGTGGAGAAAGAAGAGTTATTGTGTGGAGAAATATAGAAAGCGGAATGTAGTTTGTTTTGAAAAGATAGTAGGTAGTGCTGTGAAAGCGATATAACTTGCGAGAGGCAGCGTCTGACTTTCGTATGGGAGTGAATGATTAAGTAAAGTAGAAATAAGGAAGAAGTGAATTGTGAAAGTCCTGTGGAAAAATTCGTCTGGTTATGCGTTGTTCATACATGAGTATAACTGTAGTCAAACAGGTGTTCGTCGTGATGAGTAAGGCAGGATAGAGCTGTGATAACGTCACTTAAGTGTAATATATAGATAAAATGTAATGGTTGCGTTAATATGTCTTGTGTCAATGTGTGTAGAGGAGATCAATACGTGTAGATATGTAGTAAATGATTGCTGGAATGTTGAGGTGGCGTCTAAAGTATTTTGTTGTAGTAATAGTATGGAGACGTTAGGTTGTCGCGATGCGAGAGTAGGCGTGAGATGAGAGCGAGGTTGTGTGTCATTGTCCGTGTGAATATGAGAAGAGCGGTTGATAAGTGACGTTGATAAATCGTGGTGGAACATAGAGCATGCGAAAATCGAGAGATAGAAAGAAAATTGTAATGTCTTTTCGTAGAATATCTGAACTTGGAAGGAAATTATGGAAGTTATATGCTGAATTAACATTATGAATGTTTAGTATTCTTGACAGGAAAATGGCGAAGCAAGAGTGCCTAAGACTGAGAAACGAGGAAAGAGAGGTCTGTTGTTGGTTATAAGTGGCGTAGGTTGCAGTTCTGGAAGAGTTCCGAGAAATAACAAGAAGAATGAAAGGTGCGGAGGTAAACATGGTTAGTTAAATGAGTGTTGGAGAACGTGTTCCGAGGAGGGTGACCGGTTTGATTGTCGTCACGATGTAAGAGTGATAAGAGAGACTTGAGGATAGCTATAGTAGTGTTGGTGAGACGTGAAAGTATTGAAGCAGGAGGACGAAATATTAATTGCGTCGGGTAGACGAGAAAGTTGGTAGTGGAATTGGTGGTTTTGGTGAGAGGTCTATAATAAATAGACAAGTTCTTTTGATGGGAGTAGCATGGTGAAGATACTGTAGTTAACAGTAATGATTAAGAAGTGGTAGTGGTGTTTTGTATAAAGCTAAGGGAAACAATAGCTGTGCCGAGCTACAGGGTATTAATAAGCGGATGATGGCTGGTACATTGAGTTGACATTGGAATAGTCGCCACATTGGGAATGGATAAAAGGAGTTGACCTGTAGTTTACAGTGATGGAATTACAAATAATATGATGTGTAAGGAGTTAGTTTGACTTCTAGAAAATGGAACGGTCAATGGTGGAGTGGTGATTGTGGTTGAGGAGAACAAATATTGTTCTAAGATTAAAAAGTTAGTCTGTGGTTAACAGATATACATACGTAGCAGTGAGGTGTTTTGTTTTCTCGGTTATGGGAGGCCAAGGCTGATGGGCCACTGTACGTAGTAGTTTGAAGGGAGTTGTCTTTAGCGAGAAGACAATTCTTTTGTGGAGTCTGAGTGTTGATGCCTCATGTATAAAATGTTTTTTTTGCTTGATTTGGTCCTGTAAAATGATTGTTATTATTTTAGAATAAGATTATTGTGTTTGTAGACTTTTATGTGTAAACTACTGGTCCGTAAAAGAGACCAGTAGTAGTAGGTAAAAATAGAATAGGATGTATGTTGTATCATCATCACCATCATCATCACCATCGTCATCATACCTTTAGTTGAGTTGCGGGGAAACATAAATGATTGTTACAAAAATTTGGGGGGGGGGGGGGTATGATGTTCTGTTGTGATTTTATTTCGCTGTTTTGTATGTTAAATAGTAGTTAGTTAAGTTATGTTTAAGTACAGGGTTTTGTCTAGAATAAAGACAATACATGGGCTTTATTTTAGTCCTTCGTTTAGAAAATAGTAATAAACTACTGGAGACTAGAAGAGAGACATTTATTTGGGATCCTTCGTTTAGAAAATAGTAATAAACTACTGGGGACTAGAAGAGAGACATTTATTTGGGATCCTTCGTTCAGAAAAGAGTTAATAAAACTACTGAGAGCTAATAAAGAGACACATTCTCTTTGTGAAGAATAAGTTCATGGGTATTTTGTTGCTGTGATAATCAGCGTAGAGAGGTTAAAATGGTTATGAAGTACTGGAAATATATGGATGGTTATGGGGAAGTTTAGAAGTACACTAAAGTCAGCATTGATTGGAAATATATGGATTAGAAGCCATATGGGGGAAGAAAAGATTAATATAGCAGTGGGGTAAATGAGGAGAAAGTTTTAAACATGGGTTACATGGGGTCAGAAGAACCATGATGTACACAGAATGCTGGGTTATAGAAGAATAAGAAAATTACCCCAGAAAGTAAACATGAATTGGATCCATGTTTAACTAGACACTGTGGATAACAGTACAATAGTAAGGGAGTGTAAGTTGATGAACATAGTGGAGACATAATGACATGGGTTCTTGAGAGTCCGTTAAAGACGGGAGGTAAATGGTTATCCCTTTGGGTGTATTAAGTTTCAGAGATAGAATAATAAGTGGGTTGCTAGAGTAGTCTATATAGTGGTCAGATTACGATGTTGTAAAGTTACGGGTGTCTGTAATAAATAGACATTTAAGGTTGCTGTAGATAACGGCATAAGTGGAGGTGCCCATAAGAAATGGACATTAAGAGATAATTTTTAACTGAGGTATAGGGTGATGTGGTTATGTGAAGTGATGTGTATAATGTTGGAAGAGGTTTTAAAGGAAATTAGATTTTTTTTTGTCCTCGGGATATTGTTTTGTGGTTGACATTACAATGAGAGGTTGAAGTAAGGTTCAGAGACATAAAAGTAGTAGTGTCTGTAATATATAGACAATTGGAGGTGAATAATGTTTTTGATAGCAGCGTAAACGTTTACCATAATGAGTGGTAAAGGTGTGTGATTTAGGTGAGTGTGGTTTTAGACTTTATTACATAAAGTCTCAAATGACATAGGAGGGTAAAGGAGTATGGTTTAGTAAAAGGGGTGTGTGATTTAGGTGAATGTTGTTTTTGAAAGAGTTCTATATCTTCTTTTAAATTCCGGTGGCCACCGATTCTTTGTCTTCCTATCGTGTGAAAGTAATTTCGGCTTAGTTGAAAATGGGGAATTTGTAGCGTTGGTGATAAAATAAGGAGTTGGTGTTAGAGTTGAGTTTGAAAGCAGATTGCTTATGAGGAAGGAGTATTTAAGAAGACGTGTTATGATGTTATTGTACATAGTTGAAATTGAAATGTTATTAAAGATATGTAAATATGTTATGGTTGGTTGAAGGGCCGGAAACGAAGAAGAAGGGGGTTGACTATATAGCAAGGGAAAAAGTAAAGAAATTGAATATTCATTTAAGTTAGTTAGTTTGGGGAAGATTAGAGGAACTGGGAGAAGTAAGGAAAAAGAGGGAATAGAGTAAGGGGATTAGGAGTAAAGATTTTTCCTTTATAAGGAAAATTCTTTAATAAACATGGGGAGGTGTAACAGTAATAGAGTACTGGGGTATTATTAGGATCTAGTGGGAAACAGATACAGCACGATTGAGCATTGAGACTGAAAGCGGGGAGGGATGCTCAATCGTGACGTATTGGGTTGGCAAGGGCAGTTAACATCAAGCCTTTGACTAGAGAGGAAGCTGACTTGTCATCATGAAGAAATAAACAGTATTTGCATAAAACCAACGCGTCTTGTTAGTCTCTGTACACTGTTACACGCCGCCCAACAGTCAGCACTAACAGAAGCCGGTTGTACCGTCTACTCTCATATGGTAGCTCAGTCAAATCTGACTAAGACCTGAAATCAGATTACGAAATGGCCTTACAATTAATCTAAGTCAAATCAAAATAGGTTACCACAAATACACTATGGCCGAGTATTATTTTTCTCCCATTCG
Organism: Cepaea hortensis; assembly: GCA_963921405.1. Lineage (NCBI taxonomy): Eukaryota > Metazoa > Mollusca > Gastropoda > Stylommatophora > Helicidae > Cepaea > Cepaea hortensis. Next base: position 108,897,846 of record OY992885.1, read on the forward strand.
CACTGCGAGCGCTAACAAGTCAAGTCGCATTATTCTGTCCAGAAGCCTGATCAGCGGGAACATGTCACGTAGAAAATCCAACAACAAGAAACACGCTGTTGCCAAGATGTGCAGCGTGGGAGCCGACAACAAGAAGAAGAACGTCGAGAGCCCACCTGCTAGCTGCATCAAAGAGCCTGATACTACACCGATTACTGAAGCTACCACGAGGGAGAAGATTGACAGCCCAACACAGTCAAGAACCAAGACAGCAGAGAAGAAGGAGGAGAAAGACACCAGAGTCGGAAACACCGACTCAAAAACAGTCCGATGGGTTGTCAAGCGGATTCCTGTGGAGATGACAGATGAAGAAATCCTGAAGCAGCTGCGTGAAGAGAATCTTCACACCCGATTCTTGAAGGCGGAGCGGCTTCTCACCTACTCCAAGATACCTACAACCTTGGCAGTAGTGACGTCGGAGGGCAGCGAGATGCCGACCACTGTATCATTCAACAAGAGAATGCAGCAACCAGAGAGATTCATACCAAGAATCACGCAATGTTCCAGGTGTCAGAAGGCCGGCCACAGTAGAGCTACGTGTCGCAGTAAGACGGAAATCTGCCGATACTGCGCCGCTCACCACGCCTTCAAGGAGTGTCCGCTGGCCAAGATGGACACGGACTTCCGAGCACCCAACAACAAAAGAAAGTGCGCTAACTGCCTGGGCAAACATGGAGCAAGATACCTGGGCTGTCCGTACCTGCAGAGACATAGAGACGTCTTAAAAATCGCCATCATCACAAAGACACCATTCAAGGAAGCTATGCAGAGGGGCGAGACAGCCACGGGTATAGCACAAGCTGAAAGAGATCAACTTCAAAAGCAGATAGACGAGTTGAAGAAACAAGTCAAAGCACTGCTGACGAGGACTCCGACCAGCGATAATGAGAAGCTGCTGGCCGACATGAAAGAAATCCAGCTCAACATTAAACAAGAGATCCAGCGCATGGCTGAGATGAAGAAGGAGGACGAAGAAATCCTACAAATGATCAATACCGAAAGACAACTGCATAGAGCTGAAATGGAACTCTTTCAACGCAAACCAGCAGAATCCATACAAGAACCCACAGAGAAACCGCAAGATGAAAACCAAGATACCGAGCCTGAACCGAAAGCTAAAGCCAGCAGCCCAACCACAACGCCCAAGAGGGAACTACTATACGGTCGGATCTCTGAAGGAGGCACAGAATGCCCAGTCGACAAGGAGGAACTCAAGCGCGAGGAATCCAGAAGGCGCTGGGAAGTAAAAGAAAAGAAGAAGCCTAAAAAACTCCGGGGGAAACCGATGGTATACCCAGTAGTACACTACAACTGTGAGGCCGACTTCGAGTACTATATCGAGGACGGTATAATCGTCCCATGGCTGACCACGGAGGAAGAAAACGCTAGGCAGCAGATAAGCAAACGCAACAAGGAGGAACATGAAAAGGTCCTACAGAAAATACACAAAAAATGAAATAAAATACCAAATAAAAAGTCCTTTTAAGGACTGCAACCAGTCAAGCCTGGAGCCTGCACTAACAATGAAAACAAAAGGAAACATGCACAAAGGACAGCCGCCGATCTATCCCCCAGCTGGAGTGGGATCACGAGATGTCCTTATAAGGACTGCAGCCAGACGAGCCAGGAGCCTACACCAACAAAGAAAACCATAACAACAGAAGAGCACAAAGGATAGCCGCCGACCACTGCTGACGTCACAGACACAAACGCTACATAACCAGTCCGAGATAGGACTCACAAGACAAGAATTAGGGTGAATAAACCAACAAAAACCACGTACCTCAACAATAACCACAGCTGATGAAGCAGGTTAGACGAGGTCGAATTTGGAATTTTTGTTTTTGAAATGGAATCGGAATCGGAATTATTTTTCTGACTGTTCCTGTATCCTGGACTCGCAGAGGCAGACTCCCTAGATTTGAACAAGAAACAATCCGCTGTATGTTTACTGTTAACTATGTTTAGCTTGTCTTGCTGTGGGGGTCTTAAACCACTGACCGTGGTAGGACTTTCTATTTATACAGAACTCACTTTTCAATTATGCATATGAAGTCAATTTTCCGTGAATTAAACCGAAAATAAGCCTTTGATAGATTTTATGCTTGAGATGTTTGTATTGCGGCTGACATTACTGCCATGTTATCATTCATTCGTGTGTGCATCTTGTTTACATAAGCAAGGAGGACGGTTTGGTGTCAGCATCCTCTATGTACACGCATAGAAGTGGAGGGATACGACGGTGCGACCTATCAAGGTATTGCTGTCGTGATGTGTACGGATGTGACAGAGGAAGATATAGATTGATGTGTTAAAGGAAGATGTTGAAAGATGTGGTAGAGTAGAATAGAGAAAGATATGGTAGAGGAAAATATAGATTGATATAACAGTGGAAGATAGAGAAAAATGTCAAAGAGGAAGATATAGAACGATGTGACTGAGAAAGATACAGAAAGATTTAGCAGAGGAAGATATAGAGAGATGTGACATAGGAACATAGAGAAAGGTGCGACAGAGAAACATAGAGGAACATGTGACGGAGAAACATATAGAAAGATGTCTCACAACAAGACAGAGAAAGATGTGACAGGAACGTAGAGAACTATATGGCATAACAAGATAGAGAGAGATGTGACAGAGGAACATAGAGAAAGATGCGACAGAGGAATATAGAGAAAGATGTGATGTTAAGACACTAGAGTGTCCACCACAAACACCCCAGCTAGAGATAGCTCATCCAGGGATGTGTCGCCATGCAACAAGCCGTTGTTTACTGCCCCCTGCACACCCGTCTAAACATCTTAAGCGGCCCAAGAACTGGTTTAGCTTTGCCGGCAAGCCGTATCCAAGTTCTCGCGTTGGACTGCGTGACTTTGTCAAGGATCCCCACATATTGGCCATGGTTGGAGTCATCCCCACATATTGGCCATGGTTGGAGTCATCCCCACATATTGGCCATGGTTGGAGTCATCCCCACATATTGGCCATGGTTGGAGTCATCCCCACATATTGGCCATGGTTGGAGTCATCCCCACATATTGGCCATTGTTGCAGTCATCCCCACATATTGGCCATGGTTGGAGTCATCCTTACATATTGGCCATGGTTGGAGTCATCACCACATATTGGCCATGGTTGGAGTCATCCCCACATATTCGCCATGGTTGGAGTCATCCCCATGCTGGCATAGTCTTGTGTATTTAACTGATTCAGTGACGAAGGATAATATATCACCGAATGTGATCATCCTGTTATTTTTGTTGTTTCGTGCTTTCTTCTGCAATTTCAATGCTCGGTGAGCGGACATTTACATTATAATAGTTGTTCATTTGATTCTGCACCATGTTTGATCCACACCGTCTTTTTGTTTTGTCACTGAATCAGTTAAGAAACATTTAAAAAAAAACTGTGTAGACTTATCCTTCTCTACGTCTTTGTATAGAAGTTTTGAGGGGGACGCAAAGTGCAATACACGAAACCAGTGTGCACTTGTGAGTCATGAGTACGCAGAAGATGGCCAGGAAAGAGCATTGTTCAGTCTACATTCTCGACTAAAGTCTGCAAGTACTAAAGTCTACAAGTCCTAAAGTCGAGAGGGTCGATTTCAATGCACTGAGGTCTACTTAATCTGGCTCGGTCTCTCTCTCTCTCTCTCTCTCTCTCTCTCTCTCTCTCTCTCTCTCTCTCTCTACAAAACGGCAACGCGCTTGCCGTGAGCATTGCACAATGCACGAACTCCCTAGCTCCAGCCGTGACACCCACGAGTCTCCATTCTTACTGTAAACGACACAGTCCGCAGTTAAGTTGCATCGACCGAGAATAGAACCTTGATCTCTCACATGGTAGGCGGACATTCTACCTCTAGACCACCGAAGCCCAGACCTTCTTGGGATCTAGTGTAGTCGACCGACACTGTGAAGACGGCCGATGATCTGAGCTCGCCTACAGCTTGTGATGACTCCCCACAGGTCAACACTGCCAGCCCGTCTCCCCCACACCCACATTGTCAGTGTCGCACACCAGCAGAGGGATGACACCGGCTGCAGCGACCCCTTGTATTTACATACCCGTGTATAATCATCGGTATATTTTCACACCAGAGACAACTGTGGGTGCAGTAGTGGCACCCACCAGGTGTCAGCAAACCAGACGCTGCACATCCCCCGGTGTTCCACCACACACCCGTTACTAATATCGCCACTCCACGTCCACATTAGCACGGCCAGGTTCATCTTCCTGTGAAATGGGCGTGTCCCAATCTATCGGGGGACAACTCTTAAGTTCATATCAAGGGTTTTCAAACATTGCTTACACGGAGCCCGTGTGATTTTCTTTAGTATTAATTTAATACTCAAGTTGTGAGTTAAAAGTATTAATCTTTTGTAACATTGAAGTTGATGTTACTAGTTAAACTTCTGAAATATGCCTTTCGTGATCAGGATGCTGGTATATACATTCACTCACGCTCAGATGGCGGCCTCTTCAATGCTCAGAGATTGAAGGCCAAGACCAAAATTAGGAGGGTACTGACCAGTGATCAGAGAGTTGCTTTTTGCAGATGATGCTGCAGTTACGACCCACTCGGAGGAAGTATTGCAATGTCTACTATCTGCATTCTCCAATGCTTATTCTGAATTTGGTTTAACAATTAGCAAAAAGAAGACACAGATTAGTCACAAGGTGCACACAGGGTACCATCAATCTTTATTGACGACGCTGAACTAGAGATAGTTGACCATTTTACATATCTAGGATCAGTGGTAAATAGCAAATTATCCCTAGATCAGGAAATCAACATCCGGATTGGTAAGGCAGCAACAACAATGAACAGGTTAAGAAAAAAGAGTCTGGGAGAACAGGAAGCTTACTGCCAAAACAAAAGTCCTTGTCTATCAAGCCTGTGTTCTTAGTACTCTTCTTTATGGCAGTGAAACCTGGACAACTTACTCACACCAAGGGAAACATTTAAACAGCTTTCATATGCGGTGTCTGCGAAGAATTCTTGGTATTAAGTGGCAAGACAAAATCACAAATACTGAATGAAGTATTGGAAAGATCAGGTTTTGTGACGGTTTATTCCATGCTCAGTCTTCCTAGACTTAGATGGATAGGACATCTTAGGAAGATGGATGATGGTAGAATACCAAATGACTCCAGTGTAAGATTTACGTATAAGCTAAACAAGCTATAGCTTAGGGCACCCAAGAAAGTGGGGGACCCAAAAAATATTGTCCGAGTGAGCAATTGTCATATATGTATACTTAAATGTACTGCAGTATTAATTGTCATTACCGCATTTATGATACTAAGTATACCCAAAAGCCGTATCGGGTGGGGAAAAAAAAGGAGAGGGGGATATTTGCCATAACCATAAGGAAGTCACAACACCAACATGAAACTGATTATACAAGGGCTTCTCAGCTCCCAGACGACCTGCCAACACACACATTTAACATCTTCCTAAGAAGTTCGACCTATCCATGCAGCCACATAACCAACTAACAAGCCATAACCAACCAGCGAACCAACCAACCCACCACCCACACAATTAGCAAACAATCGAACGCCAATTTAACCACCCAACCAACCATTCCAGCCGAATAACCTCCTAAACACCCACCCACAAATCTAGCTACCCAATGAACCACCCAATGAACCAACCAGCAGATCTGTCAACTCATCCGAATCCCCCAAAACTACCCACCCCATCTAAACAACACCAACCCAGCTAACCGCCCAACGAATCAACTAACAAATCACTCATTCAACTAACCACACAACAAACCAACCCATCACTCAACAAATCACCAATTCAACAAACCGCTGACTCAAACAAACAAACATCCGCCCAATTAACCACCAACTACCCATATAGCGAACCAACTACCCAATAGATCAACTATTAATAACACACACACACGCAGGCACGTACGCACACACGCAGGCACGCACGCACGCACGCACGCACACACAACTCTCTCTCTCTCTCTCTCTCTCTCTCTCTCTCTCTTTCCCTCCCTGCCTCCCTCTCAGTCTACATTATCTTGTTTAATGTTGAATAACGCCCCGAGGGTGTGCTATTTTCATTCCAGGCTTGATTACAGTTTCTACGATAATATTTGGTACTCGAAAAATATCATTCCATCTGAAAGAGAATTAACACTTGAAAACATTCTTGATCTAAATTGTTGGAATTTTACATTCTAGAATTAGTAATTTTCTACAATGAATGTTGGTAGTTACGAACAATCTCATCTTGAATTTTAACGCCGAAATTCTACTGAGATGCAGTTTGCGATAACTTTCGGCAATTTAAAGAACTGTCTTGCTTCAGCGAAATTCGGTAATGCGACGAAATGTGGTTGTGTGATGTCTGGTTTCATGTTCTGTTTAGATGGCCATGGGTTCAGGTAATGCGACGAAATGTGGTTCTGTTTTGTCTGGTTTCATGTTCTGTTTAGATGGCCGTGGGTTCGGTCAAGACTTCCGCTGCCGGTTGCGACACAGAGACGCGTTAATTACAAATCGATACGATTGATTGATCACGGCTGGTAGCAATATCTGTACTCATGTGAGTAGGTTTATGTTCTTTGTTGCCAAACACGGTAGAAGATGTTCTTGTGTTCTTTCTGCCATGTATGGGTTAGGAAATTTTCGTTATTGTAGGGTCTCTAGAGATACACGATGTAATGATGAAGCGTGGTATTATCATTATCCCATCTCCGCAGGAATGGTCCGATGGATATATCTTCAAAACATTTTTCCGTGAGTCTTCATTGAAATTCAACAACAGAAAACAGGGTGTTCCGTATAACCCGTTAAATCATAAATTAAGACTATCAGTGATACAACTCTATGCTACCAATGTCAAACATTATCCAAATAACACTTACGTAAAATCAACGCCTGTGAGATCAGATGCCCGAGGAGAGCTGCCAACATAAATATCTGAGACCGAATAAGAAATGATGTTATCAAACAGACAGTCGGATCAACACCGTGTGCTACATAAAACGACCAACAGAAAATGAAATGATTTGGCCATCGATGGAAGTATGCAACATCATCAACTACCAGCACTGGCCCCACATCACAGAACATCTGCTACCAGAGCAAGAGGACGCCCGAGAAGAAAATGGATTGACGACATCACAGAAATTGTACAATTCCTTGGAATGACACTATCCAATTCCACCCAATGGGCAACGGAGCGCCAATTATTCCTCCCAACGACGCATGGCGGTAAACGTGGAAGATGATGATGTTGTAAATTAGTGATGGGATGTCATGGGCTAACAGGTTTCTGGCTCGCCAGGGGTGACGGACTTGCCTTGGTCAGATGTTTCTGTCCTAAACCTGCGACTGGCCTAGAAAGCCGGCAGGGGATTTTTCCTACTGCTCAAATATACAAAAATGAAGCTTTATCGGAACAGTAGATACCAACAAAGAAATCAACAACACAATCTTCCTAACAACTCTATGCTACGAATGCAAACCTGGACAATAAGAGAATAAGAGAAAGGAAAACAATGCAACATCAGAAATGAGATTTATGAGAAGAATACTCAAGGCATCAAAAAGAGAGAAAATCAGAAATGATGAAATCAGGACAAAAAGTAAGGAAACAACCTGTTAAATGGTTCGTCCACATAACTAGGCTAGCAACTAACGATATTCCACAACAAGCAAATACGTACAGACCAAATGGAATCAGAAGAAGACGCCTGTCATGTAAACGATGGGCAGAGTCCGTGGGTATCACGATATTTGAAGTCCAACAACGGTCACTCTTCCGCTGTTTATGTTTTACGTCGACACAGCAAGGTAGTAGAGGCACATGATGAGATGAGACGAGATGATAAAATGAGATAAGATTATGAGATCAGATGATTAGATGAGATGAGATGATGATGCGATGAGATGAGATTAGTAATGTAATGTTAGTTGTGTTTCTTCAGTTCTTCATCTCCCAATGAAGCAGACAGCCCCAGCCAAGGAAAGCCAAGCCTGTGATGGACTTGACTGGAGTTGGTCGGGTGTTCTAGCTACAGCTGACTACAGAAAGAGGTAGCTAATCTCGGTGCAATCCCCCTAAATGGCCTCCTACGCCATGCAGGGTAGCTTAGAGTGTTACTTCTCTTTCCTTCCGTTGTGAGAATATAAGATGGAAGCATAGAAAGGAGATAGAATAGTTAAACAAAACGATATGTATATAGGTGGAGATATCCAGAGAGAGAGAGAGAGAGAGAGAGAGAGAGAGAGGTAGGAGAGTAAGGCAGACATGGAGACACACAGAGAGCAGGAGAAAGAGAAGGGGTAGGAGAGAGAGAGAGAGAGAGAGAGAGAGAGAGAGAGATAAATAGACACAGAAAGTGTGGGAGAGAGGAAGGGTAGTAGAAAGAGAGAGAGACAGAGAGTAATAGAGATAGAGGGCGAGAGACAGAGAGAGAGAGAGAACGAGAGAGAGAGAGCGAGAGAGAGAGAGAGAGAGAGAGAGAGAGAGAGAGAGAGAGAGATGTTTAATACAGGTATGGACGCATGGAATTAAAGTTCCAATGTATGAAATCAGCATTGTAAAGTATGAAATGGAAGTTTGAATGTATGAAATGATAGTTCCACCGTATGAATTGGTAGCTTGGAAGCAAGAAATGGTAGTTTTCTGCGTGGAAATGTAAGTTCGGCTGCATGAAACTGTTGTTTCACTGCATGGAATGTTATGTCGGCGGCATGAAAAGGTATTTAGATCGCATTCAATGGTAGTTTGGCCGCTTGAAATGGTAGTTTGGCAGCAAGAAATGGTAGTTTGGCCGTACCAAATAAAAGTTTGGCATCATGAAATGAAGTCTGGCCGCTCGGCATAGAATTCTGAAATGTGAAAACGGCGAGCCTGGCGTAAAATATTTAAGTATGACCTCGTGAAATGGAAGTCTGGGTTTTATGAAATGGATGTCTGGCAGAATGAAATAAAAGACTCAATGTCTGAAATGAAAGTCTGTCTGTATTCTTGGCTGTGATGAAAATAATGCTGTTTTAGCCAGTGCATTATGCAAATAGGAACATCACACAGAAAAATGGCGATGGAGAAACTGCCAACTGGCATACTGATGAGATGCAGAGATCGATGGCATAATGAGGAATCCTTGAGTGATCAAAGAGGCTGGGAATTATGAACTGGTCGAGACATTTCTGTGACTACCTTGAAAGCCTTGCCTTGTTAGATTTACCTGATGGCATTATTTCCGGAAAATAACTTTACGGGTAATGATAGCATGCATTTAACAATTCTTTTGTTGTTTTCCGCCGTCTTAGGTGGTGTGGTTGCAATAGAAGGTAGGGCACTGGCTTCGGACTATTGTGGTTATGATTCTAGCTCAAGTGCACAATATTTCAATAAATGCCGTTTTCACAATGAAGGTGGATTGCTACGAATGTCCAAGCAATTCTCAATCAATCAATCAATCAATCAATCAATCAATCAATCAATCAATCAATCAATCATGTGCCCTCTCCAAAATGAAGGTCGGCTTCACTTGATCTCCAGCATTGTCTGTCTCTCGCCTTGATTGGACATTTTGTTAGACTGATGTTCGTACATCTCTTGATGTTATCTTCCCACTTGTATCGTCTACCTCTTGCTCGCTTGTCTTCAACCTTACCCTCCAGTATGGTTTTTATAAGAGTCTTATGTCTTTCAACGTGGCCAAAATATTTCTCTTGCCTCTTTTTCATCAACTTTCTTTTCATTCTCAGTTATTTGGTTGTGTTCGTTTCCCTGAAAAAAGGACATATTCATGTGTATATCCACATCTCCAGGGCATCTATTCGACTTTCTAATTGCTTGTTCATTGTATAATCATCCCCGCCGTATAGTAGTGTTAAGTATCTACATAACATTTCACAATTCTCATTTTCAATGTGTTGTTAATCTCTCTAGATATTAATACTGATTTCACATTCTTGAAAACATTGTTGGCCATTCGTATTCTCGTGTAGAACCAATTCTATGTTTGTGAATTTCCTCTCCTTATTTCACAGATAATGAGAAAAATTGCGTACTGAGACCATATTAATAGTAGAATGTAACAAAGGATGTTATAACGGCTTATCTGTGTGTGGCTTGTATGTCGTATGCAACGTTAAACGGTGAAGGGAGATACACCTCAAATGTATTCTTTTGTGTGTTATTGCCCACTCTCTCTCTATCTCCCTCGATCTCCTTCTCTATTTCTCTCTCTGCACTTCTCTCTCTCTCTCTCTCTCTCTCTCTCTCTCTCTCTCTCTCTCTCTCTCTCCCTCTCTGCAAGATAAGAAAAATTCAGTCACGTGCACACGCACGACTAAAAAATGTCATGCCCAGAAGCAGAAATCTGCTATAGGTCTCTGATGTGAAAGGAAGATCACATTATGTAGGTCTCTGATGTGAAAGGAAAATCAAATTATGTAGGTCTGTGGTGTGAAAGGAACATCACAAAGTATGGACCTGAATGCACGGAGGCGGCCTGTCTTTACCTCACTTAGCGAGACGACGAACGCAGAAGACGAACACCACCCCCCACCACACTCATGACATTGTCAGCGTAGCTCCCTATCAACGACGCTAACGAGCCCATTACACGCAAGCCTAACCAACGGTTTATTCACACACATACATTGTGGAATCTGCCCCCCAGGCTCATAAGGCAAGAGAGCACTTAACTGATGACACACCGGTATTGTCCCAGGACGGAGCTGTTGCTTAAATATTATCAGGCACGAGATAATGTGCTGGGTTGGTCAGTTTCCTTCCTCGCCACGTCTCATTTTGAGAGAATTCTTACAAACGTCTGAAAATTAGTTATTAGACATTTTATTGGATCAAAGAGCCCATTTCACAGGAATCAGACTGACCACAGTAACTCATATATCGCAGCCTAGTATTTGCGAGGGCTAGCACTTGACTCCCTAACGTGTTATTACCTTTTTGCCTTTCATTAGCTAATATTAGAAGGTGAGGCTAAGCAGCCTTGTGCAATAATCAAAGCCTCTTTGGATGATGGAGAATGCCCTTGATCTGAACCTGCCACTGGCACAGCTCTCTCTCAGGTCCGTGTGGAGAGTGGGCTGCTGGACATCATCTCCTACTGGCACAGCTCTCTCTCAGGTCCGCGTGAAGAGTGGGCTGCTGGACATCATCTCCTACTGGCACAGCTCTCTCTCAGGTCCGCCCCATGACTTATAAGCCTGGTGTGGATGCCAGTGACTCGGGCCCCCGCCTTGACTGACTGCGACTGAGACTGAAGGGTCATCTCCTTCATGAACCAGAGACCGCATTGGCCGACGATTCCCTCTAGAAGTTGTGTCACATAGCCTGAGCCACCTGAAGGACGCCTTACGGCGGTAAAGATGGTCCACAATGATCAAGTGGACCAGGCAATGGGTTCAGGGGGTGAAGACTTTGATATACTTCTTCGGAGGGAAGACGTCCTGGCCAGCACTCTGCCGCATGAACTGGGACCCAGTCCTTCTCAGCCAGGTCAGTTGGGGTGGAGACTATTGGCCAACTATCTATTGGCATCAGTTGAACAATGTTCCTGAATGCAAGAGAGTTCCCCATCTGTCTTGTCTGCTTTGTGTGCGTGAGACTGAGCACTTGCGGGTTTGTCCGGTGGGCTACGGTTCTTAGAAACCCAGCGACTTATTTAAAACACCAAATTTCAAGGGAGTGACAATTAAAACATAAGAAGGCCTGCAACACGTGGTGTTGAGGCGGTTTTCACAGGGATAATGAGCACCTGTAGATTTGTCCGGTTTGCTACATTGCTAGGGAACGGGCGGGCGCAGCAGACACCGAAAGACAACAACAAACTATATTGTACAGGGCGGGTAAAGCGGTTAGGGTTCGACGACGTCCATGGCGGTGACCGTCTTCCTCTTGGCGTGCTCGGTGTAGGTGACAGCGTCGCGGATGACTTTCTCTAGGAACATCTTAAGGACACCTCGGATCTCCTCATAGATGAGCCCGGAGATGCGCTTGACACCTCCTCGCCGGGCCAGTCGGCGGATGGCAGGCTTGGTGATACCCTGGATGTTATCGCGCAGGACTTTGCAGTGACACTTAGCGCCTCTTTTCCCGAGTCCCTTGCCGCCTTTACCTCTACCAGACATGTTTTAGCAGTGCTCAATGCACTGTTATGAGTGGCACAAAAATCCAATCCAATCCAATTTGCGGTACGAGTACACTCTTTCAGCCTTCCAGTTTTCGATTTTCCTATGTAGGGGTGTTTATGGTATAGCTTGTAGTTTATTTTCTTACTTTGGGCTGTTTGTTGTCAGCTTCACAGCGTCTGATGGATTGATTGCGTTCGTTACTTTCTTGATGAGGTTTTTCATGTCTGGACAGAGCCGCGCACTTATTGAGGATTGATACCAACCACGTCATATGGTGCTGTTTCTTTCATGGAGTTTTACCCATGTTGTGGAGGCATCCAGTGGGTGGTGTCATGTCACAGGGTATATGGTGCTACACATGTTGTACAGACATCCAGTGGGAGGTAGACATGTTGTACAGACATCTAGTGGGAGGTGTGATGTGATCATATTTATGCCCCAATTGCCTCTTATATAGTGAGCACGTTATGCAAATGATCATATTTTTTAGCCAAATGCTTCCTCTAGAATGAGCACGTTGCGCAAATAATCACATTTATGCCCCAACTTCTTCTTCTATAGTGAGCACGTTGCGCAAATGATCATATTTATGCTCTAATGGCCTCTTCTATAGTGAGCACGTTGCGCAAATGATCATATTTATGCCCCAACTACCTCATATATAGAAAGCACGTTGTGCAAATGATCATATTTATGTGACAAAACGGACCCGATAAGTCTGTCCTCTGTATTATTTCCATATTGGCCGGTTGCGTTGCAACTTAATGCACACATTCAGCACTTGCCATATGGGAAGTGTGCACAATTCCATGCTTCTATCACGTAGTACTGGAACAACTTCTCACTATACGGCAAGCCTTGTACAGAACTTCGCTCTCATCACGGAGATACGAAAAGTGTCTCTATCTCTGGCCATGTCTTCCGCCCCCTCCTCCAACTTCCCAAAGATATCTGCAATGTCCTGTATCCATCTCTGGCCATGTCTCCCGCCCCATCCTCCAACTTCCCAAAGATATCTGCAATGTCCTGTATCCATCTCTGGCCATGTCTCCCGCCCCATCCACCAACTTCCCAAAGATATCTGCAGTGTTCTGTATCCATCTCTAGCCATACCTCGTGCCTCACCCACCCACTTCCTAAAGTTGTCTGCAGTGTCCTGTGTCAATCTCTGGCCATGTCTCCCGCCCCATCCACCAACTCCCCAAAGATGTCTGCAGTGTCCTGTGTCAATCTCTGGCCATGTCTCCCGCCCCATCCACCAAGTCCCCAAAGATGTCTGTAGTGTCCTGTGTCAATCTCTGGCCATGTCTCCCGCCCCATCCACCAACTCCCCAAAGATGTCTGTAGTGTCCTGTGTCAATCTCTGGCCATGTCTCCCGCCCCATCCACCAACTCCCCAAAGATGTCTGCAGTGTCCTGTGTCAATCTCTGGCCATGTCTCCCGCCCCATCCACCAACTCCCCAAAGATATCTGCAGTGTCCTGTGTCAATCTCTGGCCATGTCTCCCGCCCCATCCACCAAGTCCCCAAAGATGTCTGTAGTGTCCTGTGTCAATCTCTGGCCATGTCTCCCGCCCCATCCACCAACTCCCCAAAGATGTCTGCAGTGTCCTGTGTCAATCTCTGGCCATGTCTCCCGCCCCATCCACCAAGTCCCCAAAGATGTCTGTAGTGTCCTGTGTCAATCTCTGGCCATGTCTCCCGCCCCATCCACCAACTCCCCAAAGATGTCTGTAGTGTCCTGTGTCAATCTCTGGCCATGTCTCCCGCCCCATCCACCAACTCCCCAAAGATGTCTGCAGTGTTCTGTGTCAATCTCTGGCCATGTCTCCCGCCCCATCCACCAACTCCCCAAAGATGTCTGCAGTGTCCTGTGTCAATCTCTGGCCATGTCTCCCGCCCCATCCACCAAGTCCCCAAAGATGTCTGTAGTGTCCTGTGTCAATCTCTGGCCATGTCTCCCGCCCCATCCACCAACTCCCCAAAGATATCTGCAGTGTTCTGTGTCAATCTCTGGCCATGTCTCCCGCCCCATCCACCAAGTCCCCAAAGATATCTGCTGTGTTCTGTGTCAATCTCTGGCCATGTCTCCCGCCCCATCCACCAAGTCCCCAAAGATGTCTGTAGTGTCCCGTGTCCACCTCCGTGCTGATGGACCTGGATCTTCTACAAGCAACCACGCCTCCCATCCCTGCTCTCTTCCAGCCACGGTTGAACACGACTAAAATGTTCCAGTGTCGGAGACATGACACAGTTTATCAGCCACTTGTCACCCATGTCCAGATCTGCTAGACTGTCAGTATTTTCCCTCTTCTTGCGACATATCAGCTCAAAGCCTCACATTTTCTCTGTAATGATTATGAAATGATTGACTGACTGGCACCTTGCCGTTTGACAGATGATAGTTTGTAACCTGGAGTTATACCTCTCCATAACACAAAGCCTGGGCTGAATTTAGAGACCATGTGTTGTCGATGCAGCATGATCCCTCTCTTGGCCTGTCTAGTTTACTCCAGAGGAAAGGCAACAGAAATACACCTGGAACAAGACCAGCTGCAGACGCTGCCGGATCAGTAAAGCAATGCTCTAACAGTCTGCCTGTCGGAGCTTTGATTCTAGACCAGTTGCCAACCAAGGCTTAAGGCCTGGTGTGCCCTGCCATGACCTTTTGTCTCTAGGTTGCATTTCCTTGCACTAGGATAAAGCTTGTATCCTCTCAATTGCGCTTCTCCGCCCGAAGCCGTTGGCATAATGTGGGGTGTCGGGTTTAGTAAGCGCCGCCCAACAGTCAGCACTAACAGAAGCCGGTTGTACCGTCTACTCTCATATGGTAGCTCAGTCAAATCTGACTAAGACCTGAAATCAGATTACGAAATGGCCTTACAATTAATCTAAGTCAAATCAAAATAGTTTACCACAAATACACTATGGCCGAGTATTATTTTTCTCCCATTCGCACTGCGAGCGCTAACAAGTCAAGTCGCATTATTCTGTCCAGAAGCCTGATCAGCGGGAAAATGTCACGTAGAAAATCCAACAACAAGAAACACGCTGTTGCCAAGATGTGCAGCGTGGGAGCCGACAACAAGAAGAAGAACGTCGAGAGCCCACCTGCTAGCTGCATCAAAGAGCCTGATACTACACCGATTACTGAAGCTACCACGAGGGAGAAGATTGACAGCCCAACACAGTCAAGAACCAAGACAGCAGAGAAGAAGGAGGAGAAAGACACCAGAGTCGGAAACACCGACTCAAAAACAGTCCGATGGGTTGTCAAGCGGATTCCTGTGGAGATGACAGATGAAGAAATCCTGAAGCAGCTGCGTGAAGAGAATCTTCACACCCGATTCTTGAAGGCGGAGCGGCTTCTCACCTACTCCAAGATACCTACAACCTTGGCAGTAGTGACGTCGGAGGGCAGCGAGATGCCGACCACTGTATCATTCAACAAGAGAATGCAGCAACCAGAGAGATTCATACCAAGAATCACGCAATGTTCCAGGTGTCAGAAGGCCGGCCACAGTAGAGCTACGTGTCGCAGTAAGACGGAAATCTGCCGATACTGCGCCGCTCACCACGCCTTCAAGGAGTGTCCGCTGGCCAAGATGGACACGGACTTCCGAGCACCCAACAACAAAAGAAAGTGCGCTAACTGCCTGGGCAAACATGGAGCAAGATACCTGGGCTGTCCGTACCTGCAGAGACATAGAGACGTCTTAAAAATCGCCATCATCACAAAGACACCATTCAAGGAAGCTATGCAGAGGGGCGAGACAGCCACGGGTATAGCACAAGCTGAAAGAGATCAACTTCAAAAGCAGATAGACAAGTTGAAGAAACAAGTCAAGGCACTGCTGACGAGGACTCCGACCAGCGATAATGAGAAGCTGCTGGCCGACATGAAAGAAATCCAGCTCAACATTAAACAAGAGATCCAGCGCATGGCTGAGATGAAGAAGGAGGACGAAGAAATCCTACAAATGATCAATACCGAAAGAGAACTGCATAGAGCTGAAATGGAACTCTTTCAACGCAAACCAGCAGAATCCATACAAGAACCCACAGAGAAACCGCAAGATGAAAACCAAGATACCGAGCCTGAACTGAAAGCTAAAGCCAGCAGCCCAACCACAACGCCCAAGAGGGAACTACTATACCGTCGGATCTCTGAAGGAGGCACAGAATGCCCAGTCGACAAGGAGGAACTCAAGCGCGAGGAATTCAGAAGGCGCTGGGAAGTAAAAGAAAAGAAGAAGCCTAAAAAACTCCGGGGGAAACCGATGGTATACCCAGTAGTACACTACAACTGTGAGGCCGACTTCGAGTACTATATCGAGGACGGTATAATCGTCCCATGGCTGACCACGGAGGAAGAAAACGCTAGGCAGCAGATAAGTAAACGCAACAAGGAGGAAAATGAAAAGGTCCTACAGAAAATACACAAAAAATGAAATAAAATACCAAATAAAAAGTCCTTTTAAGGACTGCAACCAGTCAAGCCTGGAGCCTGCACTAACAATGAAAACAAAAGGAAACATGCACAAAGGACAGCCGCCGATCTATCCCCAAGCTGGAGTGGGATCACGAAAAGTCCTTATAAGGACTGCAGCCAGACGAGCCAGGAGCCTACACCAACAAAGAAAACCATAACAACAGAAGAGCACAAAGGATAGCCGCCGACCACTGCTGACGTCACAGACACAAACGCTACATAACCAGTCCGAGATAGGACTCACAAGACAAGAATTAGGGTGAATAAACCAACAAAAACCACGTACCTCAACAATAACCACAGCTGATGAAGCAGGTTAGACGAGGTCGAATTTGGAATTTTTGTTTTTGAAATGGAATCGGAATCGGAATTATTTTTCTGACTGTTCCTGTATCCTGGACTCGCAGAGGCAGACTCCCTAGATTTGTACAAGAAACAATCCGCTGTATGTTTACTGTTAACTATGTTTAGCTTGTCTTGCTGTGGGGGTCTTAAACCACTGACCGTGGTAGGACTTTCTATTTATACAGAACTCACTTTTCAATTATGCATATGAAGTCAATTTTCCGTGAATTAAACCGAAAATAAGCCTTTGATAGATTTTATGCTTGAGATGTTTGTATTGCGGCTGACATTACTGCCATGTTATCATTCATTCGTGTGTGCATCTTGTTTACATAAGCAAGGAGGACGGTTTGGTGTCAGCATCCTCTATGTACACGCATAGAAGTGGAGGGATACGACGGTGCGACCTATCAAGGTATTGCTGTCGTGATGTGTACGGATGTGACAGAGGAAGATATAGATTGATGTGTTAAAGGAAGATGTTGAAAGATGTGGTAGAGTAGAATAGAGAAAGATATGGTAGAGGAAAATATAGATTGATATAACAGTGGAAGATAGAGAAAAATGTCAAAGAGGAAGATATAGAACGATGTGACTGAGAAAGATACAGAAAGATTTAGCAGAGGAAGATATAGAGAGATGTGACATAGGAACATAGAGAAAGGTGCGACAGAGGAACATAGAGGAACATGTGACGGAGAAACATATAGAAAGATGTCTCACAACAAGACAGAGAAAGATGTGACAGGAACGTAGAGAACTATATGGCATAACAAGATAGAGAGAGATGTGACAGAGGAACATAGAGAAAGATGCGACAGAGGAATATAGAGAAAGATGTGATGTTAAGACACTAGAGTGTCCACCACAAACACCCCAGCTAGAGATAGCTCATCCAGGGATGTGTCGCCATGCAACAAGCCGTTGTTTACTGCCTCCTGCACACCCGTCTAAACATCTTAAGCGGCCCAAGAACTGGTTTAGCTTTGCCGGCAAGCCGTATCCAAGTTCTCGCGTTGGACTGCGTGACTTTGTCAAGGATCCCCACATATTGGCCATGGTTGGAGTCATCCCCACATATTGGCCATGGTTGGAGTCATCCCCACATATTGGCCATGGTTGGAGTCATCCCCACATATTGGCCATGGTTGGAGTCATCCCCACATATTGGCCATGGTTGGAGTCATCCCCACATATTGGCCATTGTTGGAGTCATCCCCACATATTGGCCATGGTTGGAGTCATCCTTACATATTGGCCATGGTTGGAGTCATCACCACATATTGGCCATGGTTGGAGTCATCCCCACATATTCGCCATGGTTGGAGTCATCCCCATGCTGTCATAGTCTTGTGTATTTAACTGATTCAGTGACGAAGGATAATATTTCACCGAATGTGATCATCCTGTTATTTTTGTTGTTTCGTGCTTTCTTCTGCAATTTCAATGCTCGGTGAGCGGACATTTACATTATAATAGTTGTTCATTTGATTCTGCACCATGTTTGATCCACACCGTCTTTTTGTTTTGTCACTGAATCAGTTAAGAAACATAAAAAAAAACCTGTGTAGACTTATCCTTCTCTACGTCTTTGTATAGAAGTGTTGAGGGGGACGCAAAGTGCAATACACGAAACCAGTGTGTACTTGTGAGTCATGAGTACGCAGAAGATGGCCAGGAAAGAGCAGTGTTCAGTCTACATTCTCGACTAAAGTCTGCAAGTACTAAAGTCTACAAGTCCTAAAGTCGAGAGGGTCGATTTCAATGCACTGAGGTCTACTTAATCTGGCTCGGTCTCTCTCTCTCTCTCTCTCTCTCTCTCTCTCTCTCTCTCTCTCTCTCTCTCTCTCTCTCTCTCTCTACAAAACGGCAACGCGCTTGCCGTGAGCATTGCACAATGCACGAACTCCCTAGCTCCAGCCGTGACACCCACGAGTCTCCATTCTTACTGTAAACGACACAGTCCGCAGTTAAGTTGCATCGACCGAGAATAGAACCTTGATCTCTCACATGGTAGGCGGACATTCTACCTCTAGACCACCGAAGCCCAGACCTTCTTGGGATCTAGTGTAGTCGACCGACACTGTGAAGACGGCCGATGATCTGAGCTCGCCTACAGCTTGTGATGACTCCCCACAGGTCAACTCTGCCAGCCCGTCTCCCCCACACCCACATTGTCAGTGTCGGCACCAGCAGAGGGATGACACCGGCTGCAGCGACCCCTTGTATTTACATACCCGTGTATAATCATCGGTATATTTTCACACCAGAGACAACTGTGGGTGCAGTAGTGGCACCCACCAGGTGTCAGCAAACCAGACGCTGCACATCCCCCGGTGTTCCACCACACACCCGTTACTAATATCGCCACTCCACGTCCACATTAGCACGGCCAGGTTCATCTTCCTGTGAAATGGGCGTGTCCCAATCTATCGGGGGACAACTCTTAAGTTCATATCAGGGGTTTTCAAAAATTGCTTACACGGAGCGCGTGTGATTTTCTTTAGTATTAATTTAATACTCAAGTTGTGAGTTAAAAGTATTAATCTTTTGTAACATTGAAGTTGATGTTACTAGTTAAACTTCTGAAATATGCCTTTCGTGATCAGGATGCTGGTATATACATTCACTCACGCTCAGATGGCGGCCTCTTCAATGCTCAGAGATTGAAGGCCAAGACCAAAATTAGGAGGGTACTGACCAGTGATCAGAGAGTTGCTTTTTGCAGATGATGCTGCAGTTACGACCCACTCGGAGGAAGTATTGCAATGTCTACTATCTGCATTCTCCAATGCTTATTCTGAATTTGGTTTAACAATTAGCAAAAAGAAGACACAGATTAGTCACAAGGTGCACACAGGGTACCATCAATCTTTATTGACGACGCCGAACTAGAGATGGTAGACCATTTTACATATCTAGGATCACTGGTAAATAGCAAATTATCCCTAGATCAGGAAATCAACATCCGGATTGGTAAGGCAGCAACAACAATGAACAGGTTAAGAAAAAGGAGTCTGGGAGAACAGGAAGCTTACTGCCAAAACAAAAGTCCTTGTCTATCAAGCCTGTGTTCTTAGTACTCTTCTTTATGGCAGTGAAACCTGGACAACTTACTCACACCAAGGGAAACATTTAAACAGCTTTCATATGCGGTGTCTGCGAAGAATTCTTGGTATTAAGTGGCAAGACAAAATCACAAATACTGAATGAAGTGTTGGAAAGATCAGGTTTTGTGACGGTTTATTACATGCTCAGTCTTCCTAGACTTAGACGGATAGGACATCTTAGGAAGATGGATGATGGTAGAATACCAAATGACTCCAGTGCAAGATTTACGTATAAGCTAAACAAGCTATAGCTTAGGGCACCCAAGAAAGTGGGGGACCCAAAAAATATTGTCCGAGTGAGCAATTGTCATTTATGTATACTTAAATGTACTGCAGTATTAATTGTCATTACCGCATTTATGATACTAAGTATACCCAAAAGCCGTATCGGGTGGGAAAAAAAAAGGAGAGGGGGATATTTGCCATAACCATAAGGAAGTCACAACACCAGCATGAAACTGATTATACAAGGGCTTCTCAGCTCCCAGACGACCTGCCAACACACACATTTAACATCTTCCTAAGAAGTTCGACCTATCCATGCAGCCACATAACCAACTAACAAGCCATAACCAACCAGCGAACCAACCAACCCACCACCCACACAATTAGCAAACAATCGAACGCCAATTTAACCACCCAACCAACCATTCCAGCCGATGAACCACACAATGAACCAACCAGCAGATCAGTCAACTCATCCACCCAATGAATCAAAT
Organism: Cepaea hortensis; assembly: GCA_963921405.1. Lineage (NCBI taxonomy): Eukaryota > Metazoa > Mollusca > Gastropoda > Stylommatophora > Helicidae > Cepaea > Cepaea hortensis. The sequence goes on from OY992885.1 coordinate 108,918,698, forward strand.
GTGCAACAAATCCATCAACCACCCAAACAATCGGCTAGCTTTCCACCAAGCCAACCACACAACGTACACAACCAACAAACTATCCAGTTTATCTAACCATGTAACCAACCAGCCAGCCAACTAACATCCCACCCAATCAGCCATCAACGAATCCCCCAAAACTACCCACCCCATCTAAACAACACCAACCCAGCTAACCGCCCAACGAATCAACTAACAAATCACTCATTCAACTAACCACACAACAAACCAACCCATCACTCAACAAATCACCAATTCAACAAACCGCTGACTCAAACAAACAAACATCCGCCCAATTAACCACCAACTACCCATATAGCGAACCAACTACCCAATAGATCAACTATTAATAACACACACACACACGCAGGCACGTACGCACACACGCAGGCACGCACGCACGCACGCACACACAACTCTCTCTCTCTCTCTCTCTCTCTCTCTCTCTCTCTCTCTTTCCCTCCCTGCCTCCCTCTCAGTCTACATTATCTTGTTTAATGTTGAATAACGCCCCGAGGGTGTGCTATTTTCATTCCAGGCTTGATTACAGTTTCTACGATAATATTTGGTACTCGAAAAATACCATTCCATCTGAAAGAGAATTAACACTTGAAAACATTCTTGATCTAAATTGTTGGAATTTTACATTCTAGAATTAGTAATTTTCTACAATGAATGTTGGTAGTTACGAACAATCTCATCTTGAATTTTAACGCCGAAATTCTACTGAGATGCAGTTTGCGATAACTTTCGGCAATTTAAAGAACTGTCTTGCTTCAGCGAAATTCGGTAATGCGACGAAATGTGGTTGTGTGATGTCTGGTTTCATGTTCTGTTTAGATGGCCATGGGTTCAGGTAATGCGACGAAATGTGGTTCTGTTTTGTCTGGTTTCATGTTCTGTTTAGATGGCCGTGGGTTCGGTCAAGACTTCCGCTGCCGGTTGCGACACAGAGACGCGTTAATTACAAATCGATACGATTGATTGATCACGGCTGGTAGCAATATCTGTACTCATGTGAGTAGGTTTATGTTCTTTGTTGCCAAACACGGTAGAAGATGTTCTTGTGTTCTTTCTGCCATGTATGGGTTAGGAAATTTTCGTTATTGTAGGGTCTCTAGAGATACACGATGTAATGATGAAGCGTGGTATTATCATTATCCCATCTCCGCAGGAATGGTCCGATGGATATATCTTCAAAACATTTTTCCGTGAGTCTTCATTGAAATTCAACAACAGAAAACAGGGTGTTCCGTATAACCCGTTAAATCATAAATTAAGACTATCAGTGATACAACTCTATGCTACCAATGTCAAACATTATCCAAATAACACTTACGTAAAATCAACGCCTGTGAGATCAGATGCCCGAGGAGAGCTGCCAACATAAATATCTGAGACCGAATAAGAAATGATGTTATCAAACAGACAGTCGGATCAACACCGTGTGCTACATAAAACGACCAACAGAAAATGAAATGATTTGGCCATCGATGGAAGTATGCAACATCATCAACTACCAGCACTGGCCCCACATCACAGAACATCTGCTACCAGAGCAAGAGGACGCCCGAGAAGAAAATGGATTGACGACATCACAGAAATTGTACAATTCCTTGGAATGACACTATCCAATTCCACCCAATGGGCAACGGAGCGCCAATTATTCCTCCCAACGACGCATGGCGGTAAACGTGGAAGATGATGATGTTGTAAATTAGTGATGGGATGTCATGGGCTAACAGGTTTCTGGCTCGCCAGGGGTGACGGACTTGCCTTGGTCAGATGTTTCTGTCCTAAACCTGCGACTGGCCTAGAAAGCCGGCAGGGGATTTTTCCTACTGCTCAAATATACAAAAATGAAGCTTTATCGGAACAGTAGATACCAACAAAGAAATCAACAACACAATCTTCCTAACAACTCTATGCTACGAATGCAAACCTGGACAATAAGAGAATAAGAGAAAGGAAAACAATGCAACATCAGAAATGAGATTTATGAGAAGAATACTCAAGGCATCAAAAAGAGAGAAAATCAGAAATGATGAAATCAGGACAAAAAGTAAGGAAACAACCTGTTAAATGGTTCGTCCACATAACTAGGCTAGCAACTAACGATATTCCACAACAAGCAAATACGTACAGACCAAATGGAATCAGAAGAAGACGCCTGTCATGTAAACGATGGGCAGAGTCCGTGGGTATCACGATATTTGAAGTCCAACAACGGTCACTCTTCCGCTGTTTATGTTTTACGTCGACACAGCAAGGTAGTAGAGGCACATGATGAGATGAGACGAGATGATAAAATGAGATAAGATTATGAGATCAGATGATTAGATGAGATGAGATGATGATGCGATGAGATGAGATTAGTAATATAATGTTAGTTGTGTTTCTTCAGTTCTTCATCTCCCAATGAAGCAGACAGCCCCAGCCAAGGAAAGCCAAGCCTGTGATGGACTTGACTGGAGTTGGTCGGGTGTTCTAGCTACAGCTGACTACAGAAAGAGGTAGCTAATCTCGGTGCAATCCCCCTAAATGGCCTCCTACGCCATGCAGGGTAGCTTAGAGTGTTACTTCTCTTTCCTTCCGTTGTGAGAATATAAGATGGAAGCATAGAAAGGAGATAGAATAGTTAAACAAAACGATATGTATATAGGTGGAGATATCCAGAGAGAGAGAGAGAGAGAGAGAGAGAGAGAGAGAGGTAGGAGAGTAAGGCAGACATGGAGACACACAGAGAGCAGGAGAAAGAGAAGGGGTAGGAGAGAGAGAGAGAGAGAGAGAGAGAGAGAGAGAGAGAGAGAGAGATAAATAGACACAGAAAGTGTGGGAGAGAGGAAGGGTAGTAGAAAGAGAGAGAGACAGAGAGTAATAGAGATAGAGGGCGAGAGACAGAGAGAGAGAGAACGAGAGAGAGAGAGAGCGAGAGAGAGAGAGAGAGAGAGAGAGAGAGAGAGAGAGAGAGAGAGAGAGAGAGATGTTTAATACAGGTATGGACGCATGGAATTAAAGTTCCAATGTATGAAATCAGCATTGTAAAGTATGAAATGGAAGTTTGAATGTATGAAATGATAGTTCCACCGTATGAATTGGTAGCTTGGAAGCAAGAAATGGTAGTTTTCTGCGTGGAAATGTAAGTTCGGCTGCATGAAACTGTTGTTTCACTGAATGGAATGTTATGTCGGCGGCATGAAAAGGTATTTAGATCGCATTCAATGGTAGTTTGGCCGCTTGAAATGGTAGTTTGGCAGCAAGAAATGGTAGTTTGGCCGTACCAAATAAAAGTTTGGCATCATGAAATGAAGTCTGGCCGCTCGGCATAGAATTCTGAAATGTGAAAACGGCGAGCCTGGCGTAAAATATTTAAGTATGACCTCGTGAAATGGAAGTCTGGGTTTTATGAAATGGATGTCTGGCAGAATGAAATAAAAGACTCAATGTCTGAAATGAAAGTCTGTCTGTATTCTTGGCTGTGATGAAAATAATGCTGTTTTAGCCAGTGCATTATGCAAATAGGAACATCACACAGAAAAATGGCGATGGAGAAACTGCCAACTGGCATACTGATGAGATGCAGAGATCGATGGCATAATGAGGAATCCTTGAGTGATCAAAGAGGCTGGGAATTATGAACTGGTCGAGACATTTCTGTGACTACCTTGAAAGCCTTGCCTTGTTAGATTTACCTGATGGCATTATTTCCGGAAAATAACTTTACGGGTAATGATAGCATGCATTTAACAATTCTTTTGTTGTTTTCCGCCGTCTTAGGTGGTGTGGTTGCAATAGAAGGTAGGGCACTGGCTTCGGACTATTGTGGTTATGATTCTAGCTCAAGTGCACAATATTTCAATAAATGCCGTTTTCACAATGAAGGTGGATTGCTACAAATGTCCAAGCAATTCTCAATCAATCAATCAATCAATCAATCAATCAATCAATCAATCAATCAATCAATCATGTGCCCTCTCCAAAATGAAGGTCGGCTTCACTTGATCTCCAGCATTGTCTGTCTCTCGCCTTGATTGGACATTTTGTTAGACTGATGTTCGTACATCTCTTGATGTTATCTTCCCACTTGTATCGTCTACCTCTTGCTCGCTTGCCTTCAACCTTACCCTCCAGTATGGTTTTTATAAGAGTCTTATGTCTTTCAACGTGGCCGAAATATTTCTCTTGCCTCTTTTTCATCAACTTTCTTTTCATTCTCAGTTATTTGGTTGTGTTTGTTTCCCTGAAAAAAAGGACATATTCATGTGTATATCCACATCTCCAGGGCATCTATTCGACTTTCTAATTGCTTGTTCATTGTATAATCATCCCCGCCGTATAGTAGTGTTAAATATCTACATAACATTTCACAATTCTCATTTTCAATGTGTTGTTAATCTCTCTAGATATTAATACTGATTTCACATTCTTGAAAACATTGTTGGCCATTCGTATTCTCGTGTAGAACCAATTCTATGTTTGTGAATTTCCTCTCCTTATTTCACAGATAATGAGAAAAATTGCGTACTGAGACCATATTAATAGTAGAATGTAACAAAGGATGTTATAACGGCTTATCTGTGTGTGGCTTGTATGTCGTATGCAACGTTAAACGGTGAAGGGAGATACTCCTCAAATGTATTCTTTTGTGTGTTATTGCCCACTCTCTCTCTATCTCCCTCGATCTCCTTCTCTATTTCTCGCTCTCCACTTCTCTCTCTCTCTCTCTCTCTCTCTCTCTCTCTCTCTCTCTCTCTCTCTCTCTCTCTCTCTCTATCTCTCCCTCTCTTTGCAAGATAAGAAAAATTCTGTCATGTGCACACGCACGACTAAAAAATGTCATGCCCAGAAGCAGAAATCTGCTATAGGTCTCTGATGTGAAAGGAAGATCACATTATGTAGGTCTCTGATGTGAAAGGAAGATCAAATTATGTAGGTCTGTGGTGTGAAAGGAACATCACAAAGTATGGACCTGAATGCACGGAGGCGGCCCGTCTTTACCTCACTTAGCGAGACGACGAACGCAGAAGACGAACACCCCTCCCCCCCACCACACTCATGACATTGTCAGCGTAGCTCCCTTTCAACGACGCTAACGAGCCCATTACACGCAAGCCTAACCAACGGTTTATTCACACACACACATTGTGGAATCTGCCCCCCAGGCTCATAAGGCAAGAGAGCACTTAACTGATGACACGCTGTTATTGTCCCAGGACGGAGCTGTTGCACATAACGGCATCGGACCAATTCTTGCCCAGACAATACCGGCATTCATACAGTCCCCAGGACCGGCAACTAAGCACAATCAAATTTGCAACACAACAACTGGGTTTTGACAAGGGAATCAATACAAACGTCGCATCACGTGAAGCCATTATGGATAATAAAATGATATTTGAATAACGAAAACACAAGCAATAGATTACACGATTTATTACCTGACATATTTCGCTGCATCTCGCCAAGTACAGGATGCAGATATCACACAACATAAACTAAAGTGATTAGATAAATCCTTCAAGGGGATCGCATAAGAACGCCAGGCAATAAATCGTGCAATCTATTGATTATTTCCTCGATATTCAAATTCACAACAGGAAAACATTGAAAAATAAAATGCTATTTTGATTCCATATTTTATGTGATTCACTTTCAGATAATGTCGCAAAACTATTGTTCAGTTAGTTCAATGGTTGGCTAGCTTGTCTGTTGGTCAGAGTTAGCGCAGTGGTTGGCCCGAGTTAGCGCAGTGATTGGCTCCCTTGTCTATTGGTCAGAGTTAGCGCAGTGGTTGGTCCACTTGTCTGTTGCTCGGAGTTAGCGCAGTGGTTGGTCCACTTGTCTGTTGCTCGGAATTAGCGCAGTGGTTGGTGCACTTGTCTGTTGGTCAGAGTTAGCGCAGTGGTTGGTCCACTTGTCTGTTGCTCGGAGTTAGCACAGTGGTTGGCCCTCTTGTCTGTTGGTCAGAGTTAGCGCAGTGGTTGGTCCACTTGTCTGTTGCTCGGAGTTACCACAGTGGTTGGCCCTCTTGTCTGTTGGCCAGAGTTAGCACAGTGGTTGGCTCCCTTGTCGGTTGGTCAGATTTAGCGCAGTGGTTGGTCCACTTGTCTGTTGCTCGGAGTTAGCACAGTGGTTGGCCCTCTTGTCTGTTGGTCAGAGTTAGCGCAGTGGTTGGTCCACTTGTCTGTTGCTCGGAGTTAGCACAGTGATTGGCTCCCTTGTCTATTGGCCAGAGTTAGCTCAGTGGTTGGCTCGCTTGTCTGTTGGCCAGAGTTAGCGCAGTGGTTGGCTTGCTTGTCTGTTGGTCAGTTAGCGCAGTGGTTGGCCCACTTGTCTGTTGGTCAGTTAGCGCAGTGGTTGGCTTGCTTGTCTGTTGGTAAGTTAGCGCAGTGGTTGGCTCGCTTGTCTGTTGGCCAGAGTTAGCGCAGTAGTTGGCTTGCTTGTCTGTTGGTCAGTTAGCGCAGTGGTTGGCTCGATTGTCTGTTGGCCAGAGTTAGCACAGTGGTTGGCTCCCTTGTCGGTTGGTCAGATTTAGCGCAGTGGTTGGTCCACTTGTCTGTTGCTCGGAGTTAGCACAGTGGTTGGCCCTCTTGTCTGTTGGTCAGAGTTAGCGCAGTGGTTGGTCCACTTGTCTGTTGCTCGGAGTTAGCACAGTGATTGGCTCCCTTGTCTATTGGTCAGAGTTAGCGCAGTGGTTGGTCCACTTGTCTGTTGGTCACAGTTAGCACAGTGGTTGGCCCTCTTGTCTGTTGGTCAGAGTTAGCGCAGTGGTTGGCTCCCTTGTCTGTTGGTCAGAGTTAGCGCAGTGGTTGGTCCACTTGTCTGTTGCTCGGAGTTAGCGCAGTGGTTGGTCCACTTGTCTGTTGCTCGGAGTTAGCGCAGTGGTTGGCTCGCTTGTCTGTTGGCCAGAGTTAGCGCAGTGGTTGGCTTGCTTGTCTGTTGGCCAGAGTTAGCGCAGTGGTTGGCTTGCTTGTCTGTTGGCCAGAGTTAGCGCAGTGGTTGGCTCGCTTGTCTGTTGGCCAGAGTTAGCGCAGTGGTTGGCTTGCTTGTCTGTTGGTCAGTTAGCGCACTTGTTGGCCCACTTGTCTGTTGGTCAGTTAGCGCAGTGGTTGGCTTGCTTGTCTGTTGGTAAGTTAGCGCAGTGGTTGGCTTGCTTGTCTGTTGGTCAGTTAGCGCAGTGGTTGGCCCACTTGTCTGTTGGTCAGAGTTAGCGCAGTGGTTGGCTCTCTTGTCTGTTGGTCAGAGTTAGCGCAGTGGTTGGCTTGCTTGTCTGTTGGTCAGTTAGCGCAGTGGTTGGCCCACTTGTCTGTTGGTCAGAGTTAGCGCAGTGGTTGGCTCTCTTGTCTGTTGGTCAGAGTTAGCGCAGTGGTTGGCTCTCTTGTCTGTTGGTCAGAGTTAGCGCAGTGGTTGGCTCGCTTGTCTGTTGGTCAGAGTTAGCGCAGTGGTTGGCTCGCTTGTCTGTTGGTCAGAGTTAGCGCAGTGGTTGGCTCGCTTGTCTGTTGGCCAGAGTTAGCGCAGTGACTGGCTCGCTTGTCTGTTGGCTCGAGTTGGTGCAGTGGTTTGCTCGCTTGCCAGTTTGCCCGATGGTCATGCATTCGAATCTCCATCAAGGAGATTTGGTTTTTAATTGACCCACTCTCCCAGTTCCACCCAGCTAAAAAGGGTATCAAGATTTATTCTGAAACTAAAGGCGGCCGGTGCGATATCAAAGACATGACCCAATGGGTATACATAGAATACTACCCAGGGATTAAGGCAGAGTTTATCTTTATCATAATCATGTGCCACGCCGATACGCATCGGCTGTCATGGCTCGTCATGTCACACGATTACCAGTTATTAATTTAGTTTAGTCGACGGATCAACACCACGGCACACGTGTGTAACCCATAAGTGCTCCATTCTACTCGTAACTCAAACCTGAGTCCGGAGAATCTCACCTCGGTGTACAAACTCCGTGGCACCGGAGAGGATCCTGAACAACTTTTGGGTAGATGTTTAACTCAAAATTTTTCCTGGGCAGCGCCGTTAGGCTACTCTTTTTTGATTTCCAACTGTTAAGGGACTTTTGTTACATACGCAACAATACACACGGGCGTCCGATCTCACTACCCAGAGACTAGGGGACAATTTTGTTACTAGAAGTCCACGTGAAAAAAAATCCCGGACTTCACCGGGGCTTGAACCCGGGACCTCCAGCACTCAAGGCGGACACCATACTTCGACACCACTCAGCCCCCCCCCCCCTCCCATTAACCAGTTATTGGTCAGGTCGATGTTCTTGTGACGATTATGTCACGTGACTGAGCCACCCGGGTATTTGTCTCTTTAAATTGCTTGGCTCTTTTACCCCACTCTGTTGCCAGCTGTCACAGTATTTTTAAGGCTAGCCCCCTCCCCCTCCCCCATCTCTCTCTCTCTCTCTCTCTCTTTCTTTCTTTCCTTATCATCATCATGCGCCTTGCCGATAAGCGTGGGCGGTCATGTTTCGCCATCTTACACGATCACCAGAGTCGTGGATCAGGTCTGTGGCCTTAGACGAATCCCACAATCCTACCCAGTCCTCCTAGACTGACCCCACAGCCATACCCAGTCCTTCTAGACGGCGCAGAGTGGCACTATAATCCACATTTGGCCAACATTATCCAACTATCCTTTCAGGTTTCGATTCGCTGACTTTGAGATGCAGTGTTCCTGGCAGATCGATCAACACGGGCTCAGAGTGGGCGTCTGTCGCAACCGTGGCTTGGTACAGAAATCCCTGCAGAATAATCTTCTAAAACGTGCTGTCTCCATGTCGCAGAAGCTGCAATTTGGTGAAGTGATTGGTTCTCTTTCACTGCTTTACCCGATGACAAGGTGTCTCAGAGGCGGATCTGTTAAGAATGTCCGGAAATATTATCCCCAGGGCGCCCTTCTAAGTCTACTTGTGATGTTTTGTTAAAAGAATATCTTTTTCAAGGACGTTTCGTTAAGTCATTCTCTGGTCTGATATTTGTAAAACGGTGTCTGTCTTGAGCGGAAGGACGTAATCCGATAACTAGGTCAAGGAACAAGGGGCTTCTAATTGTTCTCTCTTAGTTTAGTGAAACAGTTAAAATTGTTGATGTGGCTGAAGTGATAAGAGCGCTCGTTTATAAACTTCTGTTGCGGTGAAGGCAGGCATTAAGCTGGACTTGAACGGTAACTTCTCGTTCAGAAAGCAATAACAAAAACAAACAAACAAACAAACAAACAAACAAAAAACTGATTGTAACATTGGGGGACCTGGGGACTGTCACATTCTAGACAGACCAGGCAACATGTAAATAGATAGAATGTACCTGGGCGTCCAGATCCATCCTGCCTTAAATGGGAACCGGAATATATCTTGAGAGGTTAAGGCAGCTGGGGTTAATTTGTCCACTTTACCAATAGAGCGCTGATTGGTTGATACAAACATGGGTATAGCACCATATGCTCGTACGACGTAAAGAAAAAAAAAGGGGTGGGGGGTAAAATGTCCTAGCTAGGGTGTGTTATTTTACTGTCCTAGCTAGGGTGCGTTATTTCACTGTCCTACTATGGTATGCTGTTTTACTGTCCTAGCAATGGTGTGTTGTTTTATCTCCTATCTAGGGTTGGTTATGTAACTGTCATAGCTAGGGTGTGTTTATGTACTATTCTAGTTTGCGTGTGATTTACTGTCCTAGCTAGGGTGGGTTAGTTTACTGTCCTAGCTAGGATGTGTTTGCTTACTGTCCTAGCTAGGGTGTTTTGTTTTACTGTCCTAGCTAGGTGGGTCAGACAACAGTAGTTCAACTAACACGATCCTCATTTGTGTCACCAAGCAACATCGTCAAATGTCTTGCCGACTGTCGTGGGCAATCATGCTGTATCACATCTTGCGATCTCCAGCGTCATGTATCAATTCTTATGCTGACTCCCTTCCGTGACCCAAGACTGTCAAGAATTGTCTCTCTCTGTCTATATCTGTCTCTCTTTCCACAAATTTGTTTACAGTGTTTCCGTTCCGTCGCTTTGAACTTTGAACTCAAACATAACCCACCCTGACTTCATTTGTGCGTGTGGGCCAACTTTCCCTATTTCAGTGTCCCTAGACCTCGGGTGCACCCACTCCGACTTCTGAAGTACTTGCAATTTACGACCCCAAGACAAGGACGAGAACACAACATTTTTGTCAACTGACCGGTATAAGGGTTGAACCGCTACCTCTATACCAGCACACCGTCGCTTTAATCCAGTCCGGAGTTACTTAACCGTGTGTAAAATTGCAAGAAATCGTAACATTATCTCCAGATTACACCCCCCCCCCTTCCCCCCCCCCCCATGGAAGTATAGAGCGGTCACTCCAGTGACCAGAGAATCTGGCCACACGGGACCTGCAAGACTTCAATTCCACCACGTAACTAGATCATTGTCGCGTGATATTATGGGATAATCAATATTATTAACAAATGTCCATTCACGGAATCGACAGCGAGTTTTCAAAGACAGACGAGTCGATCAAGCTGGGAGATTGCGGCTAACTTCCAGACTTAAATGAATTGCCTAAGCCAGATGACCGAGAGAATCTGGTTGACAAACAGCCACGACAAGCACATGAAAATACTTCATAAGCAGACGATTACTTGAAGGAAATTGGATGGGAGATTGAGACACGGAGACGCCGGCAGGAGTGCTGTACAGTGGGCAGAGAATCGACGTCGCTACAGGGCGATGCTGACAGCAGCGATTACTGCTTCCAATAGGAAACATGAAGTATTCGATTACATGCGCTTGTTAACTTCTTCATCATCATCCTCAGCATCATCATGCGCCATACCGATTAGCGTGGTCGGTCAATTTTCGCCATCTCACACGATCACCAAAGTCGTAGATCATCTCGATGATATCATGTGGTCAAGCCATCTATATGTATATCTCTCTGCCTTCCCCTTGTTCTTTTCCCTCAGTCATGCCATCTGTCACTAAGTTTTCTAGGTTATTTCTTCTCATAATGTGCCCCAAAAATATTGATCTTATTTCTCTAATCGGTTTAGGGTTTTCATGCGTTTCTTGTAAGTCTTGCTCATTGTGTGTATGTGTGTGTGTGTGTGTGTGTGTGTGTGTGTGTGTGTGAGTGTGTGTGTGTGTGGTGTGAGTGATGTGTGTGTGGTGTGTGTGTGTGTGCGTGCGTGAGTGCCTGCGTGTGTGTGTGTGTGTCCATGGTATTCTTTGCATTTTCCTCAGAAACCTCATCTCCTCTGCCATGAGATCTTTCTCAGCTTGCCTGCTCATTGCCCACATTCACATCCATACAAATGTACAGGTTCTATGTAATACTTCAACAATCATTTTTCTCGTTGTAACTGACATCTGTTTATTGGTCAGTATGTTTTCCATAATGCAAAAACCGCCTTTGCCTTAGGGATACTTGTTCTAATCTCTTCAAGGCATCTCTCATCACACGTTAAGATTGTTTTGAAATAGCTGCACCGTTTGACTTGTGTAAGAATATTTTCATTTATCCATATATTACAAGATGGTATTTCTTTCTTCCTAGTGACGACCATAATATCTGTTTTCTTACATTTGAATTCTAACCCCAGTTGTTCACTGTGTGCTGGTCATCATAAAGTGGCGGAGGTAATCATATTCCTGTACACCAATCGGTCCTCTATGTTCTTGATACTTGTGACAGCTAATCACCCTCAGTGTCACTTTGCCTTCTCATCCAGCATTTCTTGCTGTCTGTATACCTCTCCTCTATAACACCCTCTATCTCCTTGGCTGTCACAATGTTTCCAGACTCTCTCACCCCATAACGTGACAACAAGTGATGAATATCTTGTACTTATATGCAGCATGACATTTCACATCAGGAAGCACTATCACTTCATTCGGGACATTCCCACAAGTGTTCCGTGTATAGTTAATTAGCCAACGAAGCGTTACAATGCTGATGGTACCAGGCGCAGCCTGATTGATCGCCCTTCTGTGTTTTCCCCTACGGGTTGAGGGTTATTAAGACCCCCTCTCTTGTACTGCTGTTGGCAATCACGTGGCCTGGTGATGTAGTCTCCAGTAGTATCTGGATAAAAATCAGGTCTTGGTTAGATATGACTGAGCTACAGTATGACAGTAGACGGTACAATCTGCTTTCTGTTAGCTAAGAATGTTTGACGCTCACCATACTCGACACCCCAACATTGTGCCAACGTTTTCGGGCGGAGGAGTGCGATTGCGAAAGTACAAGCCTTATACTGGTGCGAGCAAGTGTAACCTAAAGACTGAGTGTCATGGCAGAGCAGACCAGGCCATAAGACTTGGTCAGCATCTGGTATAGAATCTAAGCTTCGACAAGAGGATAGAGTATTGCTCTGCTGACATGGCAGTTTCTGCAGCTTGTCTAATTCTAGGCGTATTGGTGTTACCTTTCCTCTGGAGTAAACAAGGCAGGCCGAGAGAGGGATCATGCTGCATGGGCAACGCATGGTCTCTAAATTCAGCCCAGGCTTTGTGTAATGGAGAGGTATAACCCCCATTTAACAAACTATCGTCTGTTAAAAGGTCAGGTGCCAGCCATGTATCTCACCAAACGATTGTTTCTTCATCATGAAGTTTCTTGCCAACAGGCGAAAGCGATCATGTTTCTCCACATCTTGCTATCTTCAACGGCATGTCTCAGTTCGTGGTTCTTGGCGTTCCTAGAAGAAAGTACATCGATATGGCCTTTAAAGAATGTCTGATCTCTTCTTTTGGTATCAATGATGTCTATATTCTTCAGTCAGTTTTAGGTATCGGTATTATCTTCATTCGCCGTTCATTCATTCATTGGCAGATGCCGTCTTGATAGACTATAATTTGAATTTCATGCCTGTTTGGAACGATTCCACATTGGACAGAAGAGTTGTTGGGCAGATGATCGTCTTTAGTGTCTTGAACTTTCAATTCATCCAGCATCACTTCTCTTGGCCTGTCTCTTTTCCCAGTGATATTTCCTGTTGTTACGACTTTCTTAAGTGCCTCTCTTCTCACCACATGACCAAACAATTATGCTTGTATCTTTCTTATATTTGTATATAATGTCCTAGTTTCATTAACCTCTACCGAGCAATAGTTCATCCTACGGTAGTCCAAGTTCATCGCAATATTCGGCTGAGGAACCAGATCTCCTTTGCTTTCAAGCTTTGCCTAATTAGTCAATGATCCTTCGATGATGTGCTGCCATACAGAAAAACAGGTTGTATATAACACATAAGGAAAATCTTCTATATAACATTTCATCGCTCTTTTTATATGACATTTTAGCACCCTCTTCTATATAACATTTCAGCACTCTTTTCTATATAACATTTCAGCACTCTTTTCTATATAACATTTCAGCACTCTCTTGTATATAGCAATTCAGCACTCTCTTGTATATAACAATTCAGCACTCTCTTCTATATAACATTTTAGCACTCTCTTGTATATAACATTTCAGCACTCTCTTCTTTATGACATTTCAACACACTCTTGTATATAACATTTCAGCACACTCTTGTATATAACATTTCAGCACTCTCTTCTTTATGACATTTCAGCACACTCTTGTATATAACATTTCAGCACACTCTTGTATATAACATTTCAGCACACTCTTGTATATAACATTTCAGCACACTCTTGTATATAACAATTCAGCTCTCTCTTCTTTATGACATTTCAGCACACTCTTGTATATAACAATTCAGCACTCTTTTCTATATGACATCTCAGCACTCTTTCTATATAACATTTCAGCACCCTCTTGTATACAACAATTCATCACTCTCTTCTTTATGACAATTCAGCACACTCTTGTATATACTATTCCAGCGCTCTCTTTAGTCTCACAATTAAAACACCCAGCACGTGAGAACCATTCCCACCTGTCTACTTCCAAACGTGTCCCCGAGTCCCGATGACGGCATTTTATTAACAAATGGAAAATACTCGTGCAAATTAGTCTCCTATGAAATCACTTAATACTTGGATAGGAATCTTGGAAGAGTCTAAATTGGCCAGTAGCTTGCGTCATTTAATGTCTCCCCTGCTGTCACGTGATCGTGTTTAGACTTGAGTGTGACGGATATGGCCAAATTAAGTTAATCTCAATTACCTGGCACTGATTCCCATAAAAATACTATCTCTTAATTATGGGGGGGGGGGGGGGCTGCGTGGTCTCGAGGTATGGTGTCCGCTTCGAGTGCTGGAGATCCCGGGCTCAAGATTTATTTCACGTGGACTTCTAGTAATAAATTTCCCCTGGTCTCTGCGTAGTGAGATCGGACGCCCGTGTGTATTGTTGCGCACGTAAAAAATAACTTGGCAGTTGGAAATCGAAAAAGAGTAGCCTAACAGCGCTGCCCGGGTAAAATTTCGAGTTAAAAATCTACCCAAAAGTATTTCGGGATCCTCGCCGGTGCTACGGGGTTCGTGCACTGAGATGAGTTTCTCCAGGCTCAGGTTTGAGTTAGGAGGCGAACGGAGCACTTACAGGTTACACCCGTGCGCCGTGATGTTGATCAATCGACTAAACTAAACTAAACTAACTATCTCTTAATTAATTTTTTTTTTACAGTTTTGTTCAGTTAATATTTAGCTAGTACTTTTAGGGTAAAAAATTCAATATTGTCAAAATAAATCTGACTAGTAAGTTAAATGTTAAATGTTGCACTCTACTGCAGGACGTTGCAATCATCCCCAACATAAGTCAATATTCTAGGCAATGTTACGTTCAGTGCTTTGCCACAGACTATATTTCTGTCAGACAGTGAATTAATGGTTTATGTGGATATTATTTCTCCAGTGGAAGACTGGAATAGTTGATATCTTCCACACTGACAATTCTACCAGCATTACTCAATTTTCCGCATGTTGAAGACTACATGTGTGATCACTCTTCTATCTTTAGAAGGCTGACGCACTTGAAACTTCCACCGGTGGAAGGCTGATCAACTTGATCATTTTTCCACTTGTGAAATGCTGCCACACTACAGTTTCCGTCAAATAGTGGATAAACGGCTTATTTGACTATTGTTTATCCAGTGGAAGACTGAAGTCATTGATTATTCTTCCATGGCAACGCTTCTCTTCTCACGACATGACCAAAGCATGCTGTCTGACTCTTCTCATCACGTGACCAAAGAATGTTGCATGCCTCTTCTTATAGTCGCATACAATGTTGTTGCTTCAGTAGTGGTTCTTCCACACGATCGTTGTTAGTTATTCTGACAATCCAGGTATTCGCAACATTCGTCCACGAACCCCATATTTGTTGCTTCTTATCTCTTCCTAATTTTTTATTCACTGTCCACGACTCACTGCCATGCTTTTGATGGGCAGTAATATATTGTGCACATGAAGTATTACTTACACCAGTAATACCCTTATCCTATCTCAGGTCAGGACTTCTTTGAGCGCCCAGTAGAGAGCCAGTATTTCACTGATAACAGACCCCAACCCATTGCCCATCCAAGAGCAGAATCACTATATTATAGTCAACAACATGGGATATATTTTGACATAGTCAGTCGCATATCCTTTTCAGGGTGTCACAGTCAATTCCAGTATTTTTTGGCTGTGATTTCTTGGCATGTTTACATTCAATCATTTGGTATTGCATTCTGAACGACCATACAATCATACCATTGTATGAAAACCAGCGCAAAGCGGCCTGCTTCTAATTCGTCAGTAGCTGATACTTTGACAAAAAATACTATTAGTTTTGGACAAGGTGAGTCAATTGAAACGAGAAAGAGAGTGTTGAGATGCTACATTGAGCCTGTACTTTTGTATGGATGTGAAGCGTGGACAATGAGCAGTCAGGCTGAAAAACATCTGATGGCTGTAGAGATGTGGTTTCTGAGGAAAATGCAAAGAATACCATGGACAGCCAGAAAGACCAATGAACAAGTCCTTCAAGAAACAAATGAAGATCGTAAATTGATTAGAGAAATTAGACGTAGACAGTCAAAATTTTTTGGACATGTTATGAGAAGAAATGGATTGGAGAATTTGGTGACAACTGGTAAGATCGAGGGGAACAGACCAAGGGGAAGACCTAGAAGCAAGTACCTGGATGGCTTGGCCTTGTGGCATAGTCGAGACAGAAACACGGAGCTGATCCACGACTCTGGTGATCGGGTGAGATGGCAGAACATGACCGCCCACGCTTACCGGCATGGCACATGATGGATGGATGGAGTCATAAACTGTTATCCATGTTCTGCATTGAAATATGAAACAGAAACACCAACTCATCATCATTATCATCATCGTCTTGTACCATGTCGGTACGTGATTACGGTCATCTCGCCATCTCTCGCGATCTTACATCAGGTCCGTGGTATTGTTCAGATTACGTTATATGGCGGAACCATCAAGACACGGACAATGAACACGCAACTGGAAGACGTGATGAGAACTGCATGTATATACGTTTCTGTAGCAGATGCAGTATAAATGGGACTATGCCGACATGTACAGAGACGGACGAGAAAGAAAGGTTTCAGTTCTGTTATTCGAAACAGTGTTTTCCCTTAGTGTATGTTACAGGCGCCACAAACAATATGTTGCACGATTTATTGCCTGGCATATTTCGCTTCCCCTCGTCATATTCATACTGTAAAGTTATATATCACAGTGAATAAATGAATAATTCTTCGGCTGAAACACTTCATTTAAAACACATATTCACAGGTATTGTTCGAATCTGATATGAATCTGTTATCCCCACGGTAATTTTAATTTACAACAAAGTCCTTTCTGTTTGCATAAATTTGGTAAGAACCGCCTAATTGCCGACGTTTCACTATATTTGAGAAATTGTTTATTATGCGTCAAATACAATATACGAATCTTGTTTTCTTTGATGGCGTTATGGCCGTAGTTTATGACTTGTTGGGAAATGGACGAGGACGGCGTTTAACACATTTCAACTGCACAAGGATTCTGAAGACCGTGTTTCTGAATTTTCTGAAGATTCTATCATTGTGTCTAGAGGTAGACATTATTGATCTTTCATTGCAACACGCCCTTTGATATGAAGATGGTACGTGATCTAATCTGCTCTGAAAGCCAATTGACTTATTTAGCGGTCGGATGAGGTCTATAGACTTCATTTGCCATCACGGGGAATTCGATACACTCCCGTCAAACGTCTCATGAAGATTGATGGAGTCGTTTGGCAGTCTGATGAACTCTTCAGCCGCTTCTGGAGTCCCTTGATGGCTGTAATCCATACACCCTAGTGAAGCTTATGAACCCCCGTAGAAGCTCTTTAAAATCAAAGGAACTTTTCGAAAATAACATATTCCAATGCACATATTATGCATATATTTCGGGATTGCAGAGAAATAATTGTGACGTGCAATGGAGACGGATTGTATTTGCAGCAAAGAACCTCAATGGCTCGGAACGCTGAAGAAGAAGAAGAAGAAGAAGAAGAAGAATGTTGGCCAGGGTGGGTGGATATGGTTCCACATCTCACACGACCACTAGAGTCTTGGATCACGTCTGTGTTCTTGTCTGGCAGCAGAATCTTTGGCAGTCTCCGTGGCGAAGTGGCCAAGCCGTCTGCATCACGCTCTAAATGTTGGGGGTTCGATTCCTGGCTACTTTTTCGGTACACGAGTGCGTTTTTCTCGGAGACTCCTGAAGGTCGTCGCTGGAGCTACGGAGTTCGTGCTTTTTATGACGCTTTGTGCATGTTGCTCAACGGAAAAAGAACAAGCCATATGGTATTAAACCCGGTGCAATAAAGTCGATTCTCTCGACTTTTGAGGCATTTTTGTTTAAAGAATCTTTACCAGCCAACCAGCTTTCCCCCTGCCAGCCACCATGCATGTAAGTTTATGACACACAATAATTAAAATGCCCTCTCCGCATTTATGGCTGGAGTAATGTGCACGTAGACCAAATTATACCCAGAGATTATAAGATGTGTCGCCCGTGTGTGTCGTCGTAACTGGGTGATGTACAATGTGTACGGGCACACACACATACACACAAACTCTCTCTCACACACACACACACACACACACACACACACACACACACACACACACATATATATATATATATATATATATATATATATATATATATATATATATATATATATATATATATATATATATATACACACGTGCACCTACCTATCTGGCTCCTAAAGCAAAACAACAACAATAAAAATTACCTCAAACGACAACTGGTATAATAAACATTCCCATATGTATGGTACGTTACACCTTCCTTATGTATGTATAATGGCCATGTTAAAAAGTGCCTTAGTGAGTCATGTATTATTTATTTTTGTTTTCATGCGTTTTAATGGATATTATTCTCTTGTTGTCTAAGATTGGCTTCATGCGTGATGTATGAATGAAATAACGTATGAGAGGAAAGAGAAAAGAAGGGCAGAATATCAGACCGGCCAGTGTGCCCAATTCTTAACCCTTTGAAAATAAAGTTTGTTCGTTCGTTCGTTCTACTTACTTACCTACCTAACTACCTGCCTACATATCTACCTACCTACCTATATAACCTACCAACCTACCCACCTACCTACTGCAACCAGCCTACATTGTGAAGGCGGCACTTCATTGACTGAATAATACTACGTGGACACATCACCATGAGTCAGTCTAACCAACCAACCTACATATCTACCTACCAACCAATCAACGTACCTACCTACTACCTACGGTAACAAGCCTCCATTGTGAAGACGGCACTTCATTGATTGAACCATAATACGCGGAGACATCGCCTTGAGTCAGCCTACGCAGACAATATCCTATAACTATCTGGAATCTTCTGTTTCCGTCAGCGATCTGGCAATCTCCCACGGAGCCTGCAATCAAATAGCTGGCATAAAGATAAGCCATGTTGTGTATATCATTGAGCGAAATCATGTCTGCTAGAGGCGCAAGCATCTGCAACCAAAATTCACCATCATCATCACCATCATCGTCATCAGTCTGCTCTTCCTTCTCCTACTCCTCCTCGTCCTCGTCCTCGTCATCTTCTTCTTTCTCGTCGTCGTCGTCGTCCTCCTCCTCCTCCTATTCCTCCTCCTCCTCCTCCTCCTCCTCCATCATCATCCATCATCCATCATCCATCATCCATCATCCATCATCCATCATCATCATCATCATCATCATCATCATCATCATCATCATCATCATCATCGTCATCGTCAGCGTCAGCGTAAGCATCATCATCATCATCATCATCATCATCATCATCATCATCATCATCATCATCATCATCATCATCGTCAGCGTCATCATCATCATCATCATCATCATCATCATCATCATCATCATCATCATCATCATCATCATCATCGTCATCATCATCATCATCATCACCGTCAGCGTCATCATCATCATCATCATCATCATCATCATCATCATCATCATCATCATCATCATCATCATCATCATCATCATCATCGTCAGCGTCATCATCATCATCATCATCATCATCATCATCATCATCATCATCATCATCATCATCGTCAGCGTCATCATAATCGTTATAATACTTCTTCTCCTCTTTCTCAGTAATATCATCATCCGTATCATTATTATCATCATCATCATCCTCATCATGGCTATCACCTTCATCATCCTCCTCCTCCTTATCATCATCATCATCATCATCATCATCATCATCATCATCATCATCATCATCATCATCATCATCGTCATCATCATCATCATCATCATCATCATCATCATCATCATCGGCAGCCCTGGTTGAGAATGTACTGTATCCGTCGTTGACTCCGTATGTTGCACGGAAGTTTCCCAAGAACATTTGCTATCTCATGATATCGCACGTTTTCCTGATCTCTTGGATAGCGAGATGCAGTTTTCAGATAAAGGCGAAAAACAAGAAGTCCCGTGTGCAAGTTAAAAACCCAACGGCATATGGAAGTGGCAACGAGAAGGCCGCAACGCAGCTGCCCTGGCAGAATTGTTAGAACAGTAAACCTATCCCCATGACCTTGATGGAATCTGTCTATGGGAGGTAAGGCTTACACAGATGCATGATGATGTAGGGCATACCAAGATCTTATGCACTCGCCTCGAAATATGAACGAACAAGAGGAAGAGGACAAAACAGAAAGAAGGAAATAAAGAAAGAAAGAAAGAAAGAAGAAGAAGAAGAAGATAAGGAGGAGGCGAAGAAACGGGAGAAACAGGAGGAGAGGGATAAGAAAGAGGAGATGAGAAGAAGGAGGAGGAAAGGAGGAGGGGGAGGGAAGGAGGAGGATGAGGGGAGGAAGAGGATGAGGATGAGGAGGAGAAGAAGATGATCATCATCATCATGCAGACTTGACAAAGAGACACATTTACTGATATAATAATTTTAAATAGTTAAGACAAGGGCAGATAAATCTCCGGATGTGATAGTTTCGACTTCGGAAACTTCCATTTCACTTCTAACTTAATATTTCGATTCACAAGCACTACAGACTAAGCCTT
Organism: Cepaea hortensis; assembly: GCA_963921405.1. NCBI lineage: Eukaryota > Metazoa > Mollusca > Gastropoda > Stylommatophora > Helicidae > Cepaea > Cepaea hortensis. The sequence continues at coordinate 108,939,223 of OY992885.1, forward strand.
AGGAAACTCCACATGTCTAGAAATGTTTTGGAAACATATTTACTTTGGTCAATACATATATACAAACGTTACAGTGGTTTGGGGAGAACAGTGATGAAAGGAACAGTTCCTGGTTGAAGAGGAGAGTGTCGACCAGCATGAAGTTTCACGCTGAAGACAACTGGTTATGAATATCCATGAGATAGAAGAACTGGCAATGGATCGAACAACTCTTTAATGGGGTGAGCGCGTTGCTCTGCAAAGACCAGGTACATGTTGATGATGATGATGATAATTATGATGATGATGATCATGAAGATGATGATGATGATGATGCTAGCAAAGGGTACCGCACTTGGCATGAGGGAAAACTCCAATTCCCACGTACTGACAATCAAGACAAGGCAGTATAAAACACGATACGACGTGAAAGGTACAGTATGCGTCACGATGAGACGTGACACGACAAGATAAAACACAATGTGACGTGACATGACAGTATAAGACGTAAGGAGACGTTACAAGACAGTGTAAGTGATGAGACGTGATAAAACAGTATAGGACATGATGAGACATGACAAGACGGTATGAAACATATGATATACATGACAAGACAGTATGAGACATGATGAGACTTGCCAAGACGGTATAAAACTTATGATATACGTGACAAGACAGTATGAGACATGATGAGACGTGACAAGACGGTATAAAACATATGATATAAGGGACAAGACAGTATGAGACATGATGAGACGTGACAAGACGGTATAAAACACTAGATATACGTGACAAGACAGTATAAGACATGATATGATAAGACGTGACAAGATATGACAACACATGAGAAGACACGATAAGACATGAGAAGACACAATAAGAAAAGATATTATGAGACTTGACGTGACAACACATGACAAGACATAACAAAACTTTACAAAACAAGAAAGGATAAGACACCATAAGACATAACATAGTCACACATGACAAGGCATGATAAGACATGGCATAACAAAACATGATAAGACAGACTATGACAACACATGAGGAGACAACACTTTACACATCAAGACACTATAAGACATGTCGCCACAAACATGATAAGACACTATGTGACAAGACATGATAAGACAACATACGACAGATTCAGACCAGACATACATAGACAACACAAGACAGAACAATAAAAGACATGACATTACAAAGCAATACTCCTCAAGACAAAATAAGACAAAACAACGCAACTTTCACAGTAAGCATTCTATTTCCCGTGTGTTGCTGCAAGTATGTTTATGTCTCTGTAAACTTCCATACACTGATAACGTTTTTAGGGTAGTTATATATGGATGGCACAGGCAGAACTTTCTATAAGTCAGGTGTGTGATCTAGAGACCATCAATCGTGAAAGAGAGTGGGTTGAAGTTCAGGATGACATAACGGACTGGCACAATGTAATAATAACACTGGGTCGTGAGTGCAGAGAATGGGCAGCGGGCCTCACTGAGTTTGAAGTGCAACAGCTGATCCAGAGCAACACACATCAAGGTGACATAGTCATCTACACCGATAGGTCAGTGGTGAGAAACGGACGTAGTGGCTGGGGCTTTATTGCTAAGGCCAATGGGCGAGTCTTGAAACAGGAGAGCCTGGCATAAGAGACTACGACCTCCAGCATGAGAATGGAGGTGGAGGCAGTAACAGCGGCATTCCGGTGGCTAGAGGAGACTACTGCAACACAAGTTGTGTTCATTACGGATTCAAAGAATATGCTTAGCAAGGTGGAGAAAGGAATGTTTCGTGTGTAATGACTCTCGTCGCTTCAGAGGTCACAGATTGTGAGAATTGTATGGATATTTTGCCCTGGCCATGCGGGTGTACGGGGGAATGAACAGGCTGATAGGCTAGCAGGGAATGTAGTCATTGGTAGTATCTTGCCTATGGACAATTGGGAGGTGGTCGTGCGCTTGTGGGACCAGGTGGAGAAGGCTGAGGAACAGATTGAGAACCCATATGTGGAAAGAATGAGATTGCGGGGGATCGGCAGGGGTTCTGGAAGAATATCAAAACTGAGAGGGAAGACCAGAAGAATATTTAATCAGATAGTGGTGGGAACAATTAGTAGTATGACTCTTCGCTGGCTGTTGAACGAGGGGACTGAGCACGTATGGGAATGTCCTGAGTGCAGTGATGTCGGTTCTTGACTCAACTCAACTCAACAGGTGAGTAATTTGCACGTGTTTGTCTAAACTATTCCACTATTCTACATTGTTCTACAGCTTTTTGTGGTTTTATTTTGCGTTCGCTAACTTTGAACTCATGTGTAGTCCACACACGTTCTTGTTCTCGTAGAGCACTGGACATGTTTTTCATTCTTTTTCATTTGGATTAGCTTTCTCTATTACCGATGTCCCTGACCATCAGACGAACTCATTTCCACTTTCTAAGGTACTTGTAACGTACGTCCCCAAGTCAAGGACGAGAAGACAATATTTAGTCTAAATGATTGGTGTAGGAGTTGAACCGTTACCTCGGAATCAGCACATTGGATGTTTAAAAACATCGGCAGCCAAAACAAAAGCAAAATAAATTGTGAAAATGTGCGGCCTGTAATTCTGTCCTCGCGATACAAATGCCAGAAAATGGCATCCCTAATTGTTGCTCGTCCATAATTCTATAAAAAGTAAAGTTCATTTTTAATTACATGTTACACAGAACCAATGTTAACGTACGTCTGATAATCATGGACAATTAGTAAAGAGGCGAAAAAATCCCTGAAAGGTTTGGAGATGTTGTATAGAAAAATTTTGAAAAATAATTGGACAGCCAAAATGAGCAAGTTGGACATGTTTAGGGAAGTTGAGTCGCAAAGACAACTTATCACAAACATCAGAAAGAAGCAGGGATAATTTGTTCTGCACATTATGAGAAGACCAAAACTGGAAAACGTAACAACCGGAAAGATTTGTGTAAAGAGAGATAGAGGAAGACAGCGTAAGACGATTCTTGACAGTCTTGTGTCATGGCACGGAGGATAGTGAACGCACGAATTGATTCATGCTACCGGTATTGCAACTAGTGGAGGGTCATGATTGCTCACGCCAATTCGCAAGGCACTGGATACTGATGATGATGATGATGAAGGCGTTTTGGGCATACGGTGCTAGACTCATAATTTATAGACCAATCAATGCTTCGTAAATGATATGACCCATATTTTATAGACCAATCGGTGCTCCGTGAGTGATATGGCCAATATATTATAGACCAATCGGTGCTCCGTGAATGATATGACCCATATTTTATAGACCAATCGGCACTCGGTGAGTGACATGACCCATATTTTATAGACCAATCGGCACTCGGTGAGTGATATGACCCATATTTTATAGACCAATCGGCGCTCCGTGAGTGATATGACCCATATTTTATAGACCAATCGGCACTCAGTGACATTTTCAAGTAGCCATGTTAGGTTGGATCGACTCGGCAGCCCCGGTAATTTTTTACGATTCGAATCTGCCCCGCCGATCAAACCCTTCAGGTCTGCAGGCCAGGGTCTAGCCAATACGCTACCGTGGAGAAAATCCGGTAGTTGGAACGTGCTATGGTAAGTGAAGTGTTAAGATCATTACTTGAACACATACCTAATTGGATTGACAAGAAGATCATTACTTGAACACATACCTAATTGGATTGACAAGATATTACACACGGGCGATGGGAGCCTAGGGAGGCCAACACACCGGAAACTTCCCGCTTCATCGATTGCGAGGCACGTGTTGGAAAGCGGCCATGTGATTGATAGAGAGTATAGAGACAGTGCCTTTCGCGTGTTGTTTAACACACACAATAGTCGCTTGTTAAAGTTTGCAGAAGCAATAATAATCAATCAGCGCAAGCCAGATTTGTGCAAACAGAAAGACATGTTAGTCAGCTCAAAATTACCTGGTAGATAATTGACATTACTGTGCGAATATGTGTATATCTCAGCTTGAAGTATTTATCTAGTTATTTTACTTTATGTTGTGTGAATTCAGCAGTATGTACCTGACGAGATGCAGCGAAATATGCCAGGCAATAAATCGTGTAATTTATTGTTTGTGTCTTCGTTATTACAAATGTACGAATGTAATAGTTTGAAAGAGTTAACACAAGGGCAGACAAATCTCCGGATGTGATAATGCCGACTTTGGAAAATTCCATTTCATGTCTAGCATAATATTTAGATTCACCAGCAAAACAGGGCCACAGCCTGAGGAAACATGGCGTGTCCAGGGATAGAATGGATTTCTCATCCGAGCTAGGAACCGATGTTTAAAGATCACTACAAACACAGGAAGTCCCTGGATAATCGATGACGTTTGAAATCAAACTTCTCCTGGAGATCGATGGCTGTAACGTGTAAGCCTCAACAAATGGATACTCAAGGAATACGAAAATAGTCACTTTGTTGGCTCTACATGTTAAACAGACGCTAGGCGTTAGTGAGTTGAGGATTTTTTTAGTGTTTAGATATCACGTGATGTTTCAAATCCTTCTTGACTCAAGAACCTTTGTGGTGACTTTAAGCTTTGAATGTTTGATTCTAGGGACATTGTTTTGACAGGGAAATGCAACATCTCAAGTCGAAAAGATAAATGAGTCAGAGGCTGAGATAATAGATTTACGAAAATGAGGGATTTAGATGTTTCTCTTTCTTCTTCTTTCTTTCCCATTGGACGTCCATGAATGCAATGAAAAGAACCGTTAGCTTGAGCTTTACCACAGCTTCATTGGATTTGTCCTTAAATAGAACGAGTCGAGGCCAATATAATGTTGTCCGTTCTGTATATGTTGGACACTCCTGCAACAAATATTTACGCGCCATTTTACCAGATTTACAGTCACATACATCACTGTCTCCTATCTTTAGGTTATTAAACATGCAGGTCCGCATGGCCGAATGGGTAAGAACGCGTGTGCTGATGCCGAGGTAAGCGGTTCAACCCCTACACCAGACAGCTGGACTACAATGTTGACCTGTCGTTCTTGACTTGGGGACGTAAATTACAAGTACCTCTGAAGTCGGAGTGGGTTCACCTGATGGCGAGGGACACTGTTAATTAGGAAAGCTAATCCACACGCAAAATTCAGTCCATCACTACTATAAATAGTGTGTATTGACTACGCTTGAGTTCAAAGCGAGCGAGCGTTAAAAAAAAAGAAAAAAAGCAAAAAATCATGTGGTATTTCAGCCTGGCGTGTCATGTGCGGAGTTCAAAGATTGTGTGGAACAAAAGAAAAGAAGCAGCGGCTGCAGCAGGATGTAACAATATGGATTGCACACAATTAGTATATTTAGCTCCTGTGAAAAGAAGAGACATGATAAACACAGACAAAACGCGTATACCTTACAAAGGACTCCGTACAGGTGAAAACAAAGTGAGAATTATTCAAAATGAGAAACAATCAATAAATATATAAAAATGAAGTAATAAAATTTAAAAAAAAATAAAATAAAAAATAAGCATTATAAGACACAAACACGAGCTGATCCACGACTCTGGTGATCGAGTGAGATGGCAGAACATGACCTCCCACGCTTACCGGCATGGCATATGATGGATGGATGGATAAGACACAAAGGACAACCAGACGTTTGGATTCTAAGAATCTTTGTCAAGGACGGGACACCACAAATATATTTTTTTTTAAAAAGAAGAACGAAAATAAAAAAGAACAAAAAAAAAAAAAAAACACAACTCCTTTGTTGACAGGAGGGAACAGTTCCCGTAACAGATTAAAACCAGGATAAAATTAACACACCTCCTTTGTTGACAGTTCCCTCCTGCCAACAAAAGATGTTGCGTTAATTTTATGTGTGTGTTTTTTAAAATCTGTTTGTGTTGTCCTGTCCTTGACACAGATTCTTAGAATCCAAACGTCGAGTTGTCCTTTGTGTCCCATAACAATTAGTTTTTAATTTTATTACTTCAGTTTTATATTTTTATTGATTGTTTCTAATTTTAAAAAAAATTATCTCTTTCTTTTCCACCTGTATGGAGTCCTCTGTAAGGAAGTACACTGTGTCTGTATTAAGTATGTCTCTTCTTTTCGCAGGAGCTAAATATACCTAATTGTTTGCATCCGAAGATTGTAATTGTTCTTCTCGGGTAAGTTGGTAATATGCACCATCTTTCTGGTGACATGGCCGCTTTCATTCCAACGTGTGTTTTATAATCGAATTTCGTTATTAATATGATATATCCAGTCGTTTGTTATTTTATCTTTCCATCTATATTCATTGATGTTGGGGAACCTTACGATCCTCATATTGTTTATACTTCTATTCGGAATAAAAACAAAAAAAAATTGCATGTCCTTTTTACAGGGCGTCGCAGTCAATCCCAGCCATTTTTGGCTGATTCTTGTGATCTCCTGGCAAGTTGACTTTCAGTAGTTTACCGTTGTTTTCTGAACGACCTGCACCCATACAATTTCATTAAAAAAAAAAAAAAAGCCAATGCAGTCTGTTGCCAAATCGCCCGCAGCTGTGTTTTGAATGCAGTATGCGGGATTACGAACCGCGTCAGAAACACCTTCGCCTCAGAGTCGGCTATTCGAGGATACAGGTGCTGTTTACCGTCCCACTTGGTTTCCCAACGTAGCCGTGTACCGAATACATCAAGACACCCACTACTGAGCGCCTAGAGCTAAACTAATTCACACGCAACAATCAGTCCTTAGAATTATAGCTAGTAACATGTGTGTGGACAAGGCTTGAGTTAAAAAAGCTAGCGACATTGTTATGTCATTCAAAGTTCCAGTTTACTAGCGCACAACATGGTGGCACCTTTTGTACAGAACCGGCTTCAATCTAAATCCAGGACAATACCTTTCTCATACGCGAACATGTAGGCCCGTTTATTGCAAGTATATTATACAAGCTAGGGGTTACGACCGCAGCTCGTAATTCCGCATATCGCGTTCGAAACACATCTGTGGGCGATTTGGCAGTACACCGCCTTACATTGTTTTTTTATGAAGTGATATGGGTGCCGGTCGATCACACAGCAATGGCAGACTACTGAACGTAAACTTGTCCAGGAATCACGAACAGACTAAATTGCTGGGGTTGACTGCTACGTCCTGTAAAGAATATGCAACTAACTAACTTTATACACACTAGCTCAAGGGAAGCCGCGGCTGTAAAGTTGCAGTGTCTGCCTCAGACTCAAAAGGTACGGGGTTCGATCCCTACAGAGTGCTGGAATTTTTTTCCAAAAATAATTGGTACCTACTGATATCACCCGTCCCCCTGACCTCTCGGGTAGTGATATCGGGTAGGTAGCCTTCCAAGATAAGGGCGAAAAAAGATGTGACTTGTGCAAGTGTACACCATAAAATTACCATGGCAGATGGAAATCGCAGCTACTAGACCGTAAAGCCACTGCCCTGGTAAAATTGTTGTGACACTTACCCTAGGGAAGATAGATCCAGTTGCCTTGGATGGAATCCGTCTAGTGTTTGTCAACCTGTGCCGGGTCGAGCACACCGACCTCTGGGGTATATAACTATGTGTGACGGGGAATTGTGAGATCATAACTTGGTGTGACGGGGAATTATGAGAACATAACTATGTGCGACGGAGAATTGTGAGAGCATAACCAGCTGTGACAGGTCACTGTGAGAACATAAATAGATGTGATGGGGAACTTTGAGAGCATAAACAGATGTGACTGGAACTTTGAGAACATAAACAGATGTGGCAAACCTTACTGGAAAGAGGAACGAAGAAGAAGAAGACAACTAGGTCAGTGTTTGATGGCGCCAGGAACTGCTGGCCTAGTTATGAACAAGTTGCAACATGCTTTACCTGATTCAGTGCCAACAACAACAACAACAAAACTTTATTTTGAAAGGGTTAAGAATTGTGCACGCAGGCCCGTCTAACAGGCCCGTCCAAGCAAAAAGAAGGTATGAACCAAACATGGTACACAATCAAATGAAAACGTATTATAACGTAAATTTCCGTTCACTGAACAGTGAAATTGTGTAGGATACCACGAAACAATACAAATTACACGATGACCATAGTATGGCGATATATCGTCCTTCTTTCCAAATGGTAGGTCACATTTGACGATATATTATTCCTCGGCACTTAATCAGTTAATAACCTTCCTCGACAGCCATTGTTACAGCTGTACTTCCCCTTCGCTATCTTCTAGCCCAGGTTGCTGCCGACCGCAGTCTGTGTTTTAAATCTGGTAGCTTTCCACCGGATGAACAGAACTGTCCCTACAGTCTTCCGTTCAGGAAACAATCCGGCTGTAAAAATGGCATAACTTGTGGGGCATCTGTAATATGCCTTGGCATACTATACATTCTGTTCCAGACATTCCAGCCTAGACGATCGTTAGTAATACACGGTCGTTTTGAATATTCGGCGATGAAGCAAAGATATAAGTGAAGCAACATGTCATCTTTTTATAGCTCTTATGAATGAGTTTAAATAGCATTAGCTGCCCGATGAATCATGTTGCATGCTTGCGTAGTTTTAATAAAGATATTTCTGCCTGTCAGCTTATATTTTATACACTTGTCCACGGATTGTGTAATTTCGAAAAAAAAGTCTTAATCTTATATATAAATTAGGATGTGCGTATCTCTGTCTGTATGTATGTATGTATGGCCTTTATTTGTTCGCGAACGGCCCATCCGATTGAGATGAAATTTTCTACACGCCTTCCTTTCATTCCAGAGCTGTCAACTGTGATATTTTGTTAGTGTGAAATCGCCTGCTTACTCAGTATTATTTCATTTTTCATTTTTCATCATAATTTCATATATCTCAGGGGACCTAACTCTGTAAAAGTTATTTCAAGGGGCATAACTTTTCTGTATAACTTATAGTCATATTGTGGCATCGTTTTCAAAGATTTATAAACTCTTTGTCCATAGTTATGTACCGGCATATGAGTTATAATAAATAATGATACAATCTGTAAGGCATTTTCAAAGTTTTCATAAAAATGATGCACAATGCATAACATTGTAACTCATCTTTTTTTGCTTAAGAAGTTACTGTAGTCATGCAGGTGATTAGAAAGAGTTTTCATTAAAAATAATGGATGGTGTGTGGTAGAACGTTCTTTTAAGTTACATTTTTTTTTTGTTGTATGAATTTAATGAAGCCGGACAGGGTCAGGCAGACAGATAGACAGACAGACAGACAGATAGACAGTCGGGAACAGGAACTTATATGACTACTTATATAAATTAAATGAGATGCTTCACACCAGGAGCTGGGCGATGTCGGGCCGGGTCAGACAGACAGACAGACAGACAGACAGACAGATAGTCGGTAACGGGAACGGGAACTTATATGACTACTTATATGAATTAAATGAGATGCTTCCCACCAGGGACTGGGCGAAGCCGGGCAGGGTCAGCTAGTGCTCTATATTGTTGACAAGAATACGTCATGTGCTATATGTACACAAATTGTCCGCGTCATGAAAAGTGCCAAAATAAGACTTACTGAAGAGTTGTATATGGCCGGTTCTTCTGTGTTAAAGTTTGTTGTTGCATGTCCTTTAGAAGGACGACGCAATCAACCCCAGCTTTGTTTGACTCTTTGTGAATTGCAAGGTAATTTTGACGTTCAGTAGACGTCTATGTGTTTATGGAGCTTAGTCCGCTTGCATTAAAAATTCCGGTGCGCTGAGGATGATCTAAGGGGTTCGTCCCCTACACCGACCAGTTGCACTTCGACATTGACTTCTCGTTCAGAAAGCAATGGCAAACTACTAAACGCACAATTGCCTAGACCAACCACTTGGGGTTGGGTTTGATCGCAGTTTCATCATTCTCCGAGACACCGATCGAGGGCTCGGAATAGCTGAGGGCAGTTTGGATGTAGATCGCTCTGCGTTGTTTTCAATGGCACATGCGTCGGCCGTTAAATGAACAATGGTAAACTACTCAACTAAATTGCCCAATAAATCACAAACAGCAAATTCATGTTGGGGTTGATTGCATAGGAAATGTAAGTAACTTGTAATTACGCTTCTAGCGGGCGAACATATCATAGTTGTTATCGTGGTTAATAAAGATTTACACTGATGTCATGAGGTTTCGATGTCTGCTCTCGTCGCCTGCTAACGGAGTAAAGTACTGGCCAACTATTGCTCGGTGCATTCACATCTACAACATGTGATGGCGCCATCACATGACGACCCATGGAGGAAACTGCCTCGATACGTGTTTTATGTGTTTAAATGATGTTTCTGAGCACATGCTGCTGGAGATATAAGGAAACATGATCGCCCACGACAGTCGGCAAGGCACATGGTGATCATGATAATGATCTTGATATTTTGCTTCTTGTAATGGCGATTCTGCTTCTAATCTCCACAAGGCATTGTTAATAACACTGACTGACTGGCACCTTGCCGTCTTAACAGACAATTGTTTGTAAAATGGAGTTATACCTCTCCATAATATAAAGCCTGGGCTGAACTTAGAGACCATGTGTTGCACATGCAGCATGATCCCTCTTTCGGCCTGTCTAGTTTGCTCCAGAGGAAAGGTCATACAGAAACATCTGGAATAAGACAAACTGCAGAAGCTGCCGGATCAACAAAGCAATGCTTTAACTGTTTAATAATACCAAGAGTAGAAATAACAGGTAAACCAGCAAAGCCCAGAAGTCGACGTGACGAAAATATAACAGCGCTTCCTCTTAGATTTTCTGTGCCCTGATGACGAGAGAGGATGTTCATTAACTACACCGACACCAGAATGGAGTTTACCGTTGGCAGCATTGCCTACATCGCATTAACGATAGATTTGAACAACTACTGAACATAACATTGCCTATAAATTCAACCTGGGGTTGATGGCAACGTCATCAGCGGACCTGTTGTAGAAGAGCAAGCGCTCTTGTCCTTTCGGCCATGTCGACTTCCGACCTTTGTTTCGTTGACCTTATCAGTTCGTGTACTGAACGTAACTTTGCCTATACGATCAGCCTGGAGTTGCAAGTGGCGTCCAGCAAGGGGCATGCAATAAGTACTGAACAAAGCCCATCTTTCTGGCAGAACAAAGCCCACCTAGATGGCAGAACAAAGCTCACCTTGATGGCAGAAAAAAGCCTACTTTGCTGGCTGAACAAAGCCCTCCTTGCTGGCAGAACAAAGCCTACCTAGTTTAGTTAGCAAAGCAAAGCCCACCTTGCTGACAGAACAAGGCCCACCTAGCCGGCAGAACAAAACCCATATAGCTGGCAGAACAAAGCCAACCTAACTGGCAAAAAAAAAGCCCAAATTGCTGACAGAACAAAGCCCACATTGCTGATAGAACAAAGCCCAGGAAGAAATCAACAAGTAAACAAGAAGCGCCTTAATTTTTAACAGAATCTGACATAATCGCATGAACAGGAAGGCGTTAAGATAATGCCCTACTGACCTCGCTATCCCGTTAAATCATAACATTTAGCAGAGCGCCCTGACCGTGTTGACAAACTGTTATCAGCGACCTCCGCTCGCTGCGATAACAGCAGGGTTGTTATGTCTGTCACCGGGGTTAATTATCTGAGATTTAGGGGCACGATCTGTGAAGAGTTAAACTCGTAAGTGTTGCCTGGGCATGTCTGAGCTGGTGACCCTGGTGTTAAAATGTTGCACTATCAGTGGATGTGTTTCCTGAACGTGTCTCAGCGTGTGACCGTGGTACTAAAATATTGCACTATTGGTTGATGTGTTTCCTGAACGTATCTCAGCGCGAGACCCTAGTGCTAAAAGGTTGTATTATCACTTGTTCAATAGTTACACAGTAGCATATTTTTTATAGGACGTCACTGTTAACCCCATCATTTTTTGGATATTTGTGATTTCTTGGCAAGTTTACGTTCGGTAGTTTGCGATTTATTTCTGAAGGACCGACACACATTATAAGAAAACCAACGCAAGGCGGTCCACTGCCAAATCCCCCTGTTGTTGAATAGCGAAACCTAAAACAGCAAAGTGGCAGGTCTGTTGAGTTGATCATTCTTGATGGGTTGTTGATCGTGTGAAAAGCGCGCGTTAGTCTACTTGATATAGGGGGGGGGGGGGGGGTACGCTGATAATCTGATAATGCCGGTGTGATGATGGTTCGTCGTCTGCTACCAGAGGACAGGACTCGCCACCTATTCTTCCGTGCATTCAAGCCTACAGAATGTGGTGTCCTTATCATATCACAGATCCACAAAATGTGATGCCCTAATCACATCACAGATCAACAAAATGTGATGCCCTAATCACATCACAGATCAACAAAATGTGATGCCCTAATCACATCACAGATCAACAAAATGTGATGCCCTAATCACATCACAGATCAACAAAATGTGATGCCCTTATCACATCACAGATCCACAAAATGTGATGTCCTTATCACATGACAGATCCACAAGAGGTTCCTATTTCGGGACTTCTTGTTGTTATGTTAATCGTAAGGTAAGCTGGGGCAGAAAAGAGTTCAGATGCACATATTCGGAAAGACAGTGGAATATATTGGATACGAATTGTGTCAATATCATATGGTTGTGTGTACATAAGTTGATGATATATTTCTAGGATATCTAGTTGGTCGTAGTTCCTTCATCGTCGCGATGTCGCCATTTGGAGGTGTCAAATCTCGGCCTACCTTCAGTTGTAAATTGTTATATTGTTTAATCATTAGTCTTTAGTCGCGGTTCTAACTTCAGACAATGGGTCACCCCATGATGCTCCGTTCCTGTGCCAGTGAATATCATACTAAATGCTTCACACTGTCCCATGTAACAAGTGGGACAGACAGCAGTCTCGACAAATGAAAAGCACGCATAAGCAAACATACATAAGGCCGCTGCCAGAACGCCAACACAACATCCTACACTAAAATTATACAATGATTAGTCTGTCCTCTAATCTTTTCTTCATTCCATTCTTGGCTATGACTGTTGAATAATACCTGTTAATTTATTTCTCATACTACTGTATTTCGATAGTCAAGGCTTGTGACATTTCTGTGCATTACACATATTTTTTTTTTTAAAAATGACTGTCTTAAAGTAAGAAGGACAGAACTATAGATAAAAGAAGGGAATGGGAGTTAAAAGGTCGTAAGAAGGCAAAGTAAAAGAATGGATGATTGACGCAGTAAAGAAAGACAATAACGTCGATTTGCCGACTAATTATAGTAATTTTGTTTTGGCTAGACGGTAAGATATACACTTAGAGAATGTTTTCCTGTCCTGTCATAGACAGTATACACAGACATACAGGCTCGCAGACAGAGAGAACGACGAGCGGGCGGATAAATTGATGGGTGGATGGATGCAGAGAGGGAGGAATGGAAGGATGGATGTATGGCTTGATATATGGATTGATGGATAGATGGAGGGATAGATGGAAGGAGAGAAGGAGGGGTGGAAGAATGGATGAAGGGATATATGGATAGGGAGATGGAGGGATGGAGGGACGGATGGACGGATGAAGGGTGGATGGATGTAGGGAGGTATGGATGGATGAAAGAATGGACAGACTGAGAGATGGATGGATGAATGGATGGATGGAGGGATGGATGGAGGGATTAATGGTTGATCGGGCGGATGGGTGGATGGATGTATGCATGGATGGAGGTAGGGAGAGGGAGGGAGGGTGGGAGGGAGGAAAGGACGGAGGGACGGACGAATGGACGGACACACAGACTGGCGGATGGTCGGATGGATGAATGAATGAATGGACAAACGGAGGCAGGGAAGGATGGATTGGGGATGGATATGCTGACAAAACTAATGATCCAAGACAAGACAGGAAATCTATCGACAGACCTGAGAGTAACTGTTCTATTATTGGCTTGCCAGACGTGATCGCATCAGTAGTCATCTCCCGAGGCAGGAGAGAGAATAGCGCGAAGCCAACGTGACAACTGTCTGACAGTCTTCTCTTCTTTTGTAAACTCGTCCTTCAGTTTCACATCTGTCTTCACCGTTTGAGGCTCCAAGGACACATACACACACAGAGGCGGACAGACAGCTGGTTGAGACAGTGGAACCACAGATTTGGGGGTGAGTTGGGTGGGGTGGGAGGAGATGAAAGAGAGAAAGACAGAGAGAGAGAGAGAGAGAGAGAGAGAGAGAGAGAGACAGACAGAGAATGGTAGACAGAGAAAGGCACAGATACAAATAGTCAGGCATACATACATCCATAGGTAGAGATACTCATGTTGACAGGCAGACAATCAGGAAGTGGGGAGCAGAAAACCACACACAGATAAACAGACATGCAGACAGACAGCTGGAGATACAGACACTCGTGTTGACAGTCAGACAGACAATCAGACAGTGAGGGAGGTAGAGAAGGACTGGTAGACAGGCGGATAGACAGGCGGACAGACAGGCAGCCAGCCAGCCAAAATATCAGCTATTCAATTAGTCAGCCAGTCAACCAGACACTCAGACACACAGTTCGACAGACAGACAAATAAACAGACAGCCAGTCGGCCAGCTAGCCCGCCGGACGGACAGCAGACAGACGGACGGACAGATATACATAAAGAGCTAACACAAGTATACAGGATCTTTACACTGATAACAGATCAACAGATCAGTTCTAAATATTGATTTGTGTTTGTTGTTGTTGGTAAGGAATTGACGTCATCGAGTTTATAAAGAGAAAAACATTGCGTGCCAGCATCGTATTTAATCTTTAATACAACACGGACGCAAATTACCTCCGTAATGCACAATATTCAATATTAGTCTTTGGAAGCCCTTGAGGGATTTCAAATAAAATGAGAAATAATTCATAGGTATTGATTTCGACTCATAGGAAAAAACAAAATCAAGGCGAGAGAGCGAGAGAGAGAGAGAGAGAGAGAGAGAGAGAGAGAGAGAGAGAGAGAGAGAGAGAGAGAGAGAGAGAGAGAGAGAGAGAGAGAGAGAGAGAGAGAGGGGGGAAACTGTCAATACAGCCTGTAATACCTTGTGGTGTATGGCGGGCGGGAAGGGGTCGGTGTCTTAAGCCTGGGGAATTAAGGCCGCCTGGCTAGTACTCTCGTGGAGGGCTGTGCAGGTTAGGGTCATCCTTCTTACACCCCGACAGAAAATAAAATTGGCTATCCAATTAATTTTCAGCATTCTTCTATAAAACCACACCTGAAGACTTCCATGGATCTGTGCACTCATGCCTACACATAGTGATGGCCCGGGGTGTTCACTGACCCACGGCTAGCTTCTGTTTCCAGTCTTTGTATGCCTGTAACTTGCTGCTCTCCCGTGTGTAACGGCGGCTCTCAAGTCGCTGCAAGGAGTAATGACACCGTAGACCTCATGTGCGTGTCGTAAAGGCGACAGAAGAGGGTTGGTCTGAAACTAGTTGTCTAACATCGCAAGAAAAAAAAAAAATCAGCCAAAAAAAAACAAACCTTTAACTAGCTTAACAAGAGCTTGGCCTGGGTGGTTGTGGGACTATACTCAGCTAGAACATTCAAGGGAGAACAACGAACGAACTAACGAACGAACAAACAAAATTTTCACAGGTTTAAACATTGGACACGCAGGCCCGTCTGACATCCAGCCCTTCTTATATCTTTGCTCTCATACATCACACATCATTTATGAAGCTAATCTTACACAACCACAGAAACAATACGCATTAAAAGGAGCAAGGAGAAAGAAGAAGTGCTTTTGTGCTCTCTGTGAATAAGACAGGGTTTCATTCTCCCTAGGCGCCAATGCAACACTTGAACATACAACCCAATGAGAAATGTAAGCAATCAATAATGATACTTGTGAAAATTTCAATCCATTAATATGTCTTCTAAATCCGATTCCTTGGCACATATAAGCAGATGATACAATCCTCCTGTCAATCAATATATTTAATATAACGTGATTAGAACCGCCCATTATATCCATCAAAAGACCAGCCATAATTATTTTTAAATAAAAAATAAAACCGTTAACATATATTTTTTTATCTTTACTTTAAAAAAGCTGTGCTATTCAAATAATAAAAAGACCTTTCTTTCTGAGCCATGTGAAGTGGATTCTGGTAAGATAAATAACTAAAATACCTACCTTTGCCGTCGAAAAATGTAGAGCTCTTGTCCAGGTGAGATTTCTATAGCCGCCACCGACTGGGATCTCATGCTCCTGAACTTTGGTGACGCAATGATCAAAGGTAATCGATGCATGATGACGTAATATCCTGTCTGAGCTTCAGGAAATGGGGTTTGCGAATCAGACCTGGTTCCGGTGTTTGTAATAAGGTGAATGTGTTTCTTTAATTATAATCCCGAAGATAGTGAACTTAATGTTATATCTGTCTTAATGACGAAGCATCTGAAATATTCCGATTGTGTTTGAATAATCTGGACAAGCTATAATCTGGTAAAACAGTTTTGCTGTGAGAAGTGATTGATAACGACCGCAAATCAATTCTACAATCTAGGGTAGAAGAGGAAGAGGTAAACACGTCTGATAGGTAATTACACATCACAAGATAGAAGAGGAAAGATTAGTCGTATCCGTAAATAAACACTGCGCCTCGGGCGAGTAAAGATTAATCGCGTGTGTACAACGAATCTATCTAGGGTTATTTGGAAAGCTCGCGTAAATTCCTGGATAATGGTCCGTTGCAAGATATTTCCATCAACCCGTTGATTGTCTATGCTATGTTCAGTAGTCTGCCTTTGCGTACCAATTAGTGAATGCTTATAGTTTATTAGTAATTATTTTAGTTGTTGTCCGTGTCGCTGAGTTAGTTTGTCGAGACTCCTTTTCGTTCCACTTTTCACATGGGGAAGTAAGGAGCATTTCGTGTGATATTCACTGGCACAGGAACGGAGCAAAATGGGGCGATCTTTTGCAGTGAAGTTGGAACCGCGACTAACTAACTAAATTTCTGACGATTACATTTACTACCGAATTAACAAAGAAGTTAAAAGTTGTAAGTTTAACGTAATTAGATTTCCACTATTTTCTTAGTGCTATGAAAGCTAATCTTTTCCTGTGTATTCCTATTTTAATACCTCTATCTATTCTCTCATTTTGTCTACATTGGTTCCCAAACAGATGTGTGATTCCGCCTGTTGACGTCAAATGGATGCATCTAAACTTCACACCTATATGCGTTATTTTCACAATGATATAGTTTAGTTTAGTTTAGTCGACCGATCAACATCACGGTTCAGAGGAAAGGCGAGACGGACATATAATCAGATTGCTACTGGAACTATTAGTGTTGGAACTCTTCGCTGGCTGCTGGGGATGGGGACGCAGCGCTTATGGGAATGTCCCGAATGCTGTGATGTCGGTTCCTAAATCAATCAATCAATCAATCAACATCACGGCACACGGGTGTAACCCATAAGTGCTCCGATCTACTCCTAACTCAAGCCTGAGTCCGGAGAATCTCAGCTCAATGCACGAACTCCGTAGCACCCACATGCTATCAATGATATGAGCGTCGACGGTTCAGAAAGCAATGGCCAGCCATTGAACGTTCAATTGCCTAGAAAATCGCAAACAGCTAGACGATACTGGGGTTGATTGCTACGTCCTGTAAAGGTACATTCAAATAACTTTATCTGAACTATAAGGTATATGCGGAGAGGTTAATCACGAGCTTGGGTTAAGACAGGCATATCTAAACATTGTAAAGTGTAAGAGGACAGGAACGCATGAGCAAAAAGTACATCTAACACACGTGCGAGAACAGAGGCACAGAAAATTACACCTGTCTCCTGTTTGCAACGCTACACCGCAAAAGCATTAGGGAAGAAGAAGAAGAAGAAGAAGAAGAAGAAGAAGAAGAAGAAGAAGAAGAAGAAGAAGAAGAAGAAGAAGAAGAAGAAGAAGAAGAAGAAGAAGAAGAAGAAGAAGAAGAAGAAGAAGGAGAAGAAGGAGAAGAAGAAGAAGAAGAAGAAGAAGAAGAAGAAGAAGAAGAAGAAGAAGAAGAAGAAGAAGAAGAAGAAGAAGAACAACAACAACAACAACAACAACGAGAAGAACAAGAAGAACAAGAACAAGAAAAAGAACGAGCAGATGTACAAGAACAAGAAGAAGAACAAGAAGAAAAAGAAGACAAGAACTGCCGGTTGTAAATCTAAGGAGATCGCTGCATGCCAGTGAAGATGTACATTGTAGCGTGTACAAACCGTATGATACCAGTGAAAGTGTACATTGTATCGTGAACAAACCGTATGATGCCAGTGAAGATATACAATGTAGCGTGTACAAACCGTATCATACCAGCGAAGAAGTACATTGTAGCGTGTACACACCGTATTATGCCTGTTAAATCCTCACAGCCAAGTGTCCCTGGTGTGTAAACACGAAACTAAGTAAATGAGCGGATCGGTATTAACCTGTGATTTCGGAATAGTAATTCTTTTCTTTGTATTTGTGTTCTATTTCATCCTGTAAACACCATCATCATGTGCCGTGACCTGTGTAGAGTTTAACCCTCATAAGTTTTTGGTACATTTCTCTCTAGCAAAATCCACAATTCCTGCCTCTGGAGCCATCGGGTATAAATTATCCATACCATCTTGAATCCATCTAGTTTGTGTTCTCCCGTTTCTCAGCCACTCTGGTACAGCCACCTCTATTTCTGTCTTCTCTAGTCTTTCATGTACTTTCGCATGTCTATAATTTTTCATGTTCCTCAGTATCTTTCGCTGTAACAACCTGTCTGCAAAGAACCTTTTGCTTTGATTTTTATATTTTTATAATTTAACATACACCTGGGCGTGATCTCTCTCTCTCTCTCTCTCTCTCTCTCTCTCTCTCTCTCTCTCTCTCTCTCTCTCTCTCTCTCTCTCTCGCTCTCTCTCTCTCCCCTCCCCCACTAAACAACATATACCCATGCACACTCTCAATCTCTAACTCTGTCTCTGTCTCTATCTCTATCGTTATCTCACACACACGTGTAAACTCTCTCTATTTCCCACCTTCACGCATTCTCACTCACATACACTTACTATCTCTCCCACACAATATTCTCTCACAGATATGCACACATACTCCCTTACACCAACTGACTTTCTCTCTCACACACACTCTCTCTAACATACATTCTCTCTCACACATATACATTCTTTAACACGTACACACTTTATCTCTCTCATACACACTGTCTCTCTCTCTCTCTCTTACACGTACACACACTTTCTCAAATACACTCTCTCACATATACACAAACTCACTCACACACACACACACACACCCATGCTGCCTCTCTCTCTCTCTCTCTCTCTCTCATACACACAACAAACACACAACACTCCTCTCTCTCTCTCTCTCTCTCTCTCTCTCTCACTCACCTGCTCTCTCACACACACATGCTCTCTCTCTCTCTCTCTCTCTCTCTCTCTCTCTCTCATACACACAACAAACACACAACACTCCTCTCTCTTTCTCTCTCTCTCTCTCTCTCTCTCTCTCTCTCTCTCACTCACCTTCTCTCTCACACACACACACAAACACACACACTGTTTAATCTCCAAAAGAGGACAGACGAACAATCTCCCTCCCATAGGAATCAACGTCTGATCGTCTACTATGGAGACAGGTGTGCCCAGTTCAACACTGTAGACATCATTTACCTAAAAGATTATTGAATGCAGTATTATAACTATACCGGTCTCTGTGGCTGAGGGCTTGCGAAAGCGGTTTGTGAGCCCGTATACCCGGGGTCGAAACAAGCGGTGCTGATTTTTTCGAAAATAGGTATAAGAGCCGGTCGTTCAGAAAGCAATGGCAAACTACTGAACGTAAAATTTGCCCAGGAATCACGAACAGCGAAAATGCTGGGGTTGACTGCTACGTCCTGTGAAGGACATGCAACTTAAATTTTTTTTTTATAACTATAATTCATCGTCATAATCATCATCATATAGTGCCATGTCTACACTAACACCAGCCTAATCTTCCAGCTGAGAAGAGGCAATACCCAAGTCAAGAAAATATAAATAAAATAGATCCATAGCGTGAACCGAACTATAGGCATTGCAACCATGATAAAGTAAAATTACACGGCGTTTAAGCGCATCGGGTATATGTGCTGGACCCAAGATTTTAAAGACCAGATGTTTGCACTTAGCGATGTGGTCAGTATCCTATCTGCCGCCTTTACTGCCAACGACATGTCCTTATACTCACGTTACACTGGTCCAAACTGGGGGTTCAGGTCAATCAAAAACGTTCGAATCATCTCCGATGATGATCGAAAATGTGACCAACGGGTCAACGTCTAGAGGATACGCTACCGCAGGCCTCTTTCCACCACGGGGAATCCGTTTAATGCCTATGCTCTATTGCCCACAATTAGCTGACCAGCGACGCAAGCTGTCCTCGCCACATCCTGCCGATTACAGTCTATACGTCACTGTCCCAATGGAGGAGGACCTGCTTTTTTTTGGCAAGGAGGAAATGAGCAGCTGGTAGCAACCTTCTCACAGTCAAAGGGATTATATATCATCATAATTATTAGCAACATTATCACAGCCTAATTATATCATCATAGTGATTAGCAATCTGATCACAGCCAAAGGGAGTATATCTATATCTATATCATCATCATCATCATCATCATCATCATCATCATCATCATCATCATCATCATCATCATCATCATCATCATCATCATCATCATCATCATCATCATCATCATCATCATCATCACCATCATCATCACCATCATCATCATCATCATCATCATCATCATCATCATCATCATCATCATCATCAGCTAGTCAACAGCTAGTCTTTATGTTAATAATATATGGAAAGAAACAACAACAATAACCAATTGATTACACACATTATAGAACCAACAATGAAAGCAAAATCAATTACAACAATAATATACATGAAATAACAATAAAGAAAACAGCAATCAGGATAATAATTAACACAGCGGGATTATTAAAAGTGAAAACAACCGCTCTGACGGAGTAGGATTCCAGGGGAAGAATAAGCACTTGCAGATATTGTCGGAGAGCGACAGAACGAGAGAAGACAGCGGTGGAGGAGGAGCCTGTTAGGCATGCAACAGATGGGAACATCGAAACTACAAAGGATTAGGAGAAAGAGAAACCGTAATGTGAACCACTTCAATTATAACCAAAGATGATGAAGAAGGTTGAACGAAATGAACAATCTTTGTTGTTTCTTTAACGAGAGAGAGAGAGAGAGAGAGAGAGAGAGAGAGAGAGAGAGAGAGAGAGTGAGAGAGTGAGAGAGACAAAGATAGAAAATAAGAGGGGGAACGAGAGAGATTAGAGGGCGGAAGAGAGAGAGAGAGAGAGAGAGAGAGAGAGAGAGAGAGAGAAAGACTAAAATGAGATAGAGGGAAAGAGAGAGAGACAAAGACAGAGAGAGGGACAGAGAGAGACAAAGAGAAGGAGAGAGAGAGAGGGAGAGAGAGAGCCAAAGAGCCATGGAAAAAGAGACAGAAAAAAAAGAGAGAAAAAAAGAGAGAAAAATAAGAAATAGAAAGAGTCAAAAATAAATAGAGAGATAGATAGAGAGAGAGAGAAATAAAGAAAGAAAGAAAGAAAGAAAGGGAGGGGCAGAGAGAGAGAGAGAGAGAGAGAGAGAGAGAGAGAGAGAGAGAGAGAACGAACAAACGAACAAACTTTATTTTTCAAATAGAGAGACGGAAAAAGAGAGACAAAGAGAGAGACAAGAGAGAGAGAGAGAGAGAGAGAGAGAGAGAGAGAGAGAGAGAGAAAGAGAGACAAAGTGAGAAGGAAAAAGAACCAGAGAAAATGAGACAGATACAAGAGAGAGAGAGAGAGAGAGAGAGAGAGAGAGAGAGAGAGAGAGAGAGAGAGAGAATGTGTTAACAACTGCAGTATGCAATTTCCTACCTAAACAGTGGGTCAAAGAGCATAGGTCATATCAACAAAACAGAAGCACATCATTAATAATTTGTCCCTAAGCAATTTCGTGCTACGGGTAGACTTGTAATTGTTAGACCCGAATGCGCTGAAGAATAGGTCACGATGGCAGTTTTCTATCAACTCTGCCAGCGCTACCGCTTTAAAAGACATCCGTTTAACTTCAATCCCGAAAAATGTCGAAGAATATCAGCTGCAATCAGAGTAATCAGATTTGTTGATCCAGTTTGTTAAATTGCTTCTCATAGAGGGTAACAGGATAGGAGGGGATGCCTGGGGAAGATGCACTAGGCAACAGACAGTTGAGAGAGAGAGAGAGAGAGAGAGAGAGAGAGAGAGAGAGAGAGAGAGAGAGAGAGAGAGGTGGTGGGGGAACCAGGGAACATACATTTGTCAGAGATAGTAAGAAGAATGCACTGAGCAAAAGAGAAAATTGTGACAGGCAGGGAGGAGAAAGAACTAGGCGAAAGAGAAAGTAGTTATAGACAAAGAGGAAAAAAGCACTAAGGGTGTGAACATCATGAGAGATAGAGGCGTCCACACCTAAAATCAGCCAAGTGCACTGCCAGAAGTGGCAACCACAAGTGGAGGTAGCTTGAGTGGATTATGCTTGAGTTCAATGCGAGCTAACACATACGGTGAAAGCTCTAGGTATGCAAAAGTCGTGAGAGACAAAGATGTGAAAGCACAAGGCAAAAGAAAATAAGAAATCGTGACAAATAGTGAGTAGACAGAATTAGGCAAAAGGGAAAATGGTGACAGAAAGAGACGAGAAAGCACTAAGCAAAAGAGAATACGGTGACAGATTTGAGGAGCAATGACTACGCGAAAGAGACAATCCTCACAGAAAGAGGGGAACAATAACTGGGCGCAAAGGGAATATGATTACTTAAAGAGAGAAAAAAAAAGCAATGCCTATAAGATAAAATCGTGACGGGACGAACTAGACATGCGAAAATCGTGCGAGGCAGAAAGCCAAACTATTGGAATGTGTCATATTTAAATGAAATGGGTACAGTCGCCAAGAATTGTGTTTTATTTCACCACTCCGACAGTTAAACATCTTCCTCCTCATCATCATTATTCTCCTCAACATTATTCTAAACATAATTATTCTCCACATGATTATTCTCCTCATCAATATTCTCCTCATCAATATTCTCCTCAGCATTATTCTCCTCATAATTATTCTTCAACTGCTAATTATTCTCCTGTTCCGTCTCCACCTGGATGTCATCACCATCCCTCCCTCTCTCCCTCCCACCCTCCTTCCTTCCTTCTTTCCTTCATTTCCTTCCTTCCTTCCTTCCTGCCTGCCTGCTTGTCTGCCTGCCTGCATGCCTGCCTTCCTACTTCTGTTTCGTCTTCTACTTCTTCTCCTTCGCCTTCTACTATACTTCTTCTTCTTCTTCTTCTTCTTCTTCTTCTTCTTCTTCTTCTTCTTCTTCTTCTTCTTCTTCTTCTTCTTCTTCTGCTTCTTCTTCCTCTTCTTCTTCTTCTTCTTCTTCTTCCTCCGAGCATTTCTGACTTCCAAGGTGCTGACCTCATCTGGCAGAGGACTGACGAGGACAAGGGCAAAGCCCTCTTTGAACGCTACCTTGAGCAGAGCAACCAGACAGACATGGGAGGCCGGAATCTGGCCAAGGAGGTCACCTCAGACAGATGCAAGGCCCAGAACACTTCGGATGAAGACACAGTGACAGTGCAAGAAATCAAGGCTGTGCTTCGACGATCAAAAAACAGTGCTCCAGGTCCTGATGGCATAAGATACGACGACATAAATAGGTGTACCGACAATGAGCTAGAGAAACTAGCAGACATGTACAACAACAGTATAGGGAGTGCTAGCATCAAGGAGGAATGGTTACACAGCTATCTGATTCCCTTGCCGAAGCCTGACAAAGACCACAAGAAAATTCAGGGATATCGAATTATAACCATGCAGAATACAATAGGCAAGCTGCTGGAGAAGGTAATTGCCAGGAAAATATCAAGCCAACTAGAGAGGCAAGGTGTTTTCCCACCTACCCTGGGTGGGTACCGTCCAAAAAGAGAAACCTGGACCAATGCAGCAGTCTTTGCCCATGATGTCTATGAAGGTTTCCACTCAGGCACTGAAACCGTTGCTGCAGCGATTGATCTTGAGGACGCATACAACAGAGTACCACTGGATTTTTTAATGTTTCAGCTTCTTGAACTAAACGTAAGTCCATTCCTCCTTAGTTGGATCGCTGCAGCTCTCTTCCAACGGAAAGTAGTTTTTAGATGTGGCAGTTGGACTTCGGAACCAACAACAATATATCCTGGCCTACCACAGGGATCACCATTATCTCCGGTACTGTTCAACGCCTACACAGTGAGAATCACCAGTGAGCAGATCACTGGACCTGGCAGGACATTGTCATATGCCGATGATGTTTTAGTGTATCGTCAGGGTAAGGATAGAGAGGAGGTTGCTGTGGAGCTACAAACCGAACTCAATCGCATAAGTACTTGGTGTGATGAAGCTGGGGCAATGGTCAACCCAACAAAGGCAACAGTGACTTGGTTCTCGTTGAATAATCATATTGTCAACAATCCAACACCAACTGTAATGCTGTGTTCAGAGACGGTGGAAAGAACGCAGGCAATGAATTACCTGGGGATACGGTTTGATCGAAGCCTTGCTTATAATGTGCACATAGACCAGGTGATAACAAAGGCCAAGCGGGGTTTGGCAGCGATGCGGGTGATGGCGGCAGCAAACTGTGAGCAGCGCCATCTATGTCTTCTGTACGAGGGGCTGGTCATGTCTGTTTTGGAGTATGCAATGGCAATCCTGACTGTCAGCCATAAGCAGATAGAAAGGATGGAAAGGATACAGAATGAAGCTATGCGCATTATTCTTGGATGTACAAGAGATACAGCATGCAGGGCGATGCGCTACCTTCTTGATTTTCCAACCATTGAAGAGAGAATGCAAGTTTGCAGGGCACGCGCCTACCTCAGAATGAACGCAAACACACAGCATCCACTGCATAGTGAAATTAGGAAGGTGAAGGGCAGCAGGTTAAAAAGAGGACGGTCGTGGATGGGTCAAGCCGAGGACATTCTTCAACAGGTGTGTTCACTTGAGGACTTAGAACCTGGCGAGGAGTGGGTGCAAGTGCCAACAGACTTCTGCACATCCTTTTCAGTTTGCATCCAACTAGATAGAAAATGCAGACAAGAAAATCCGGCTGCTGTTGAGGCTGAAGTACAAGCGTTGATTTTCGAGAATTCGCTAGACAGTGACGCGGTCATCTACACAGATGGGTCGGTCATCCGACATGTGAGAAGCTCATGGGCCTTTACAGCTCGGGCCGGAGGGAGAATTGTGAAGGAGGACTCTGGTGCTTTCACTGAAACCACAAGTAGCCTGACCATGGAAGTCATGGCAGTAAGTAAAGCAATAACGAGGCTCGAGACACAGACATTCACTAGGGCTTGTTTCCTTAGCGACTCAATGAACATGATCAAGAGGATAGAGGAGGGGTCGATCCGAAGAGAATGGTTGCTGCCTCTGAAGCGGTCTCGGCTGGCAAAGATTAGTTTCATCTTCGTGCCAGGGCATGCGGGAGTACAAGGAAATGAGCGGGCTGACAAGCTCGCAGGTGAGGCTACTGTTGAGGGCGGACGCGCCATGGACCAGGCTGACATTCTGAATGCTCTACGAGAAGTGAGACTTTTGCAAGAACCAAGTGATGACTGTGAATCTACAACAATGGCCAGACTGCGAGAGCAGCAAATTAAAAGAGGGGTGGCCAAACAAGAACACTACGCAGGAAGCCAAAGAAGATTGATAAACCAACACAGAACTGGCGTCGTTAGCCGCTACACGCTGCGGGATTTGCTGAGGAGGGGATCCGAGCAATTATGGACTGAATGGTCCGATGTGCAACGAGGATGATCTGTCGACTAACTAACTAACTAACTAACTTCTTCCTCTTCTTCTTCTTCTTCTTCTTCTTCTTCTTCTTCTTCTTCTTCTTCTTCTTCTTCTTCTTCTTCTTCTTCTTCTTCTGCTTCTGCTTCCTCTTCTTCTTCTTCTTCTTCTTCTTCTTCTTCTTCTTCTTCTTCTTCTTCTTCTTCTTCTTCTTCTTCTTCTTCTTCTTCTTCTTCTTCTTCTTCTTCTTCATCTTCTTCTCCTGAAGTCACTAATACAACATGAGGAAGTGTACGTTCACGCAAGATCATTCCAAGTGATTGATAGACCAGGCTTATGAAGATGATTGGTAGCCGTGTGAGTCACACGTTCTCCTTCAGACAGGTGCTGTCATCATTCAGAGGTAACAGGTTCGAATCTCGCTTTCATTGTAGCTTATAACATTTTTGTTTCTTGTCTATGTTTTCTGTGATCTCTATTTACTTCCTTCCCTGACTATGAGTGCCCATCACTAGCTGTGAAAATATTTTTCTTGCTACATCTCATGTTAATTCACGCCGCAGTTTTGCCTAGGTATGTTAAATTTCCTTAGTCTAAATTTTGAATATTCTGGTGTCAAAAATGGGATGCTCGCTTTATCTTCCTAGTCACAAACACATCAGTCTTCTTCTTGTCACACCTGTTCTAACTTGACAATCTCTCTGTTTTAGTTTTGTGCCTGTTTGGGTTTTTGTGCCTGTTTCAGTGTTGCGTATGATTTAGCAATGTTGCTACAAGCTGTTGGAATGTGCGTGAATTAGCCATGACAGAGAAGCGACCCTTGTGCCTAGTGCCGTGGAGTGACCGTGTTTGAGTCACCGTAAGGAGTTATATTCTCCGAGGCACGGTTTATCACTAATGTGTTTCGTTGTAATGATGCTAACAATAGAAACATTTCGTAAGGTACAGCTGCATACTAAACAGACAAAATGAGTACATCCAGATCAGCTTATATTACCATATCCCATATCTGTTAGATTTCCTCTAATAGTCAATACCGTATGACGTTTGTGATCATGTCTCTCCACAACCTTATGTCTCCTGCACTGCCAATCATTTCTGATACAGACAATCTCCACGCAGTGATCTCAAACTGTCCAGAATCTTCTCGTGCCTCTCCACCCCTCGAAATTTCCAGTTGCGACGACCTACCTCAGCTTTCACCTTCTCATGACATGTGCAAAATATATGGACTGTCTTCGTCTAATGCGAGTAACAAATTCTCTTTGTGAGTTTTGCGTTTGCCAGCTTCAAACTCAAGCTTGATTCATATACGTACTTCTAGCGCGCTGGAATGATTTATGCTTATGGATTAGCTTTCCCTATTACCAATGTCCATCGCCATCAGGCGAACCCACTCCGACTTCAGAGGTACATGTAATTTACCTCCCCAAGTCAAGGACGAGAATTTAACTGAGAATGTTCATGGATTGAGCTTCGGCATCAGCACACCGGAAGTTTAAGAGCAAGTCCCCTTATCCATTCGGCCGTGCTGGCCTTCGTGAGTTAGCTTCTTTTAAGAACTCGTCATTGCTCTTTCTATCCTTCTACGGTTGTCTCATCATTGTTAAATAAAACCGCATCTCGGTAGCTTCGACACAATATCTTATCAGATAAGCAGATAACAATGTATCTGCATTAGTAAACAAGGCAGTATCAATCAGAGACACGGACAACCAATTAAAGGTAAACATGTTGAGACAAGCATCTTTTCTGTAGCACCACAAGGATGTAGGGAAGGATCATCGCATACACACTGAAGAAGAACATTGAGACCTGTGAACTGAAATTTTTCAGAACAATTCTTGGAATAATTAATAAATCATCAACAAGTGAGAAGAATAATCGGTAAGCTTTAAAAGAACACGATTACAAGAAGCAGTATGGACGTTGCGGCCAAAACCTTGTCAGCACACACAACACAAACACATACTGATACAAATACATGAAACAATCTACATGAAAATATACTTATGTACATTTAAAAGTTACTCATCGGTTGCCATGTTATGGAGTGGACACGTGTGTAGTTGAATACCGCCTGAAAGATTATAACAATGCGGCTAGACCGGAAATATATACAATTTTATTTGAGTAGCATAGAACAACGAGAGACAAATACCATGCTGACAGTCTACGAGATCTGAACATTGAGAACTGTCGCAGAAAGTGTCTAGTCTCGGAAGACACATCAATATCTCGGCTTCATAAAACCTGACAGGGGTTTAGCCAGAACTGCAATAGAAGGCCTGCTTTCAGGCAGATGGGATACAGGGCAGGATATTTTTGGTCCAAGAACTGTTGTATCTAAAAGATATCTAAAGCCCCTCCACCCTTTCCCCATTATCTCCCCCGCCCCCGTCCCCAGATTTCTTGGGTAGTTAGATAAAATAATAATTTTCTTGAATACGGGCGAAATTACGAGGTCACTGTGAATAAGTTGCGTGCACACTGCGCATGTTACAAGACATTAATCATTAGTCATTAGTCGCGGTTACAACTTTACGGCAACGGGTCGACCCATTATGCTCCGTTCCTGTGCCAGTGAATATCACACAAATTGCTCCTCACTGCCCCATGTGAAAAGTGTAACAGACCGGAGTCTCTAGAAACCAATAGCCCGCAAAGGTACTCTGTGCATAATGCCGCCGCCAGAATGGCAACACAAAAGTCTTTCACGAAAAATACAGTTAATCATCGATGGAAGCGCACGTCACTAGAAAACCAGCAGCAACACATTACTACATGTCCAGTCAGTTCTGCGACAGGCCGGCCGCCGTTATTCCGAACATGCAGTTCACGCTACAAACAACCGAGGACAGATGTAAAACCATTTCACACGAAATTCACACACCACGCACTCTACTCAGCAGCAAAGCAACGGAACCATAGACTTCCAGTCCAACATGAGGAAAATGCGAATGCCACAAGCATAAACACTCCAAAGACCTTCACCGTTGAAAATCCTATCCACCATGTTAGGGACCGGACATTACACATCTCACGGTAGTTGAAAATAGCAAAGAGAAGGCAGCAGGGCTGCTGCTTTGTCAACACTGTTAGGAAGAAAAAGACCCACCCACATGGGAGTCCGTTACCTTGGATGGAATCTGTCTATAGGAAGTACATCGGACACACATGCATGCTGGAGTCGGTCACGCTGAATATCAGGTGCATAACTGGGTGTTACGAACTCCTATTAAACGAGGAAGGAAGGAATAAGAGGAATCACCAAGGGAGTGGGGAAAACACACTGGCGATGGACAAAGAACGTATATAGAAACAATGTAAATGATACAACTGGAAAGTGCTTACTCCGGAACTTTTACAGTCAGTTACATGTCTTTGTATAGAAAACCACAATACAACTTTAACATTAGACTTTGTATAGGACACATACACACTCATTGCAATCTTGCCGTCTTGACAGACGATAGTTTGTGCTTCAAAAAGGCATAATAACTTTTACCCATGGCAGTAGCGAATCTGACTGAAAAGGCCAATTCGCGCTGTAAATGTTCGTTTAAAGTGGGTGCATGTGAACACGTGGTCATTTCCACCATCATGCACCATCTAACGTCTCACACGCTCGGTGTGTGACTTATCTGCAATACTTTTCTCCTTTGTCTTTATTGTATAGGATACCGCAACAATTTTAACATAATACTTTGTATAGGACACCACAACAATTTTAGCATAATACTTTGTATAGGACACCGTAATACAACTTTAACATAAGACTGTGAATAGGGCACCGCAATACAACTAAGATTTTGTACAGGACACCGCATATAACTTTAACATAAGACTTTGTATAGGACATCGCAATACAGCTTTAACATAAGACTTTGTGTATGACACTGCAATACAACTTTAACATAATTTTACCGGGAATCAATAAATAACAAAATTATACCCAGAAGCTCCAGAAATGTGGTTTTACACAAGAATGCTAAAAATACAACGGAAATGCATAACGAGTAAACTAAATAGTTTAGGAAAAACCCAGACACAAGAAACGGCGTAACACACAACACAAATAACAGCCATATTATGAAAGGCGAGCCTATTATATCAGCTGTTAAAGTTGATGGACAATGAGATAGGGGACGAAAATAGAGCAGATTTCGAACTGTGCTGTAATTACAGCACTTAAAAATATCAGGTAAGGTGATTAAAAAAAAGTTGCGTAAAAGTCAACAGGGTCGACTTTATTGCAACGGGTTTTTATCCCATATGGCTCAGTCTATTTCCGCAAAGCGGGAAGCGTTGCAAAAAGGACGAACTCCGTAGCTCCAGCGACGACCGCTAAGTTGATATTCAGTGACAGTTGATGGGGAGTTATGGAGACACACGGTCGCCTATGACAGTTCGATAATGATAACGGAGGTGGAGAGTGAATTTGTAGCAAGTTAGAATTAAACCACAAAGATATAATAAAATAGAAAAGGATGTATTCTAATGGAACATCACGACTTAAAGTAGGCAGTGTTACTGACGTAGTCAAAAGTAAGCACCGTGGCCTAAAATAAAGCAGTCGATATTACTGAAGTAATCAATATAAAATATGTAGGCAATAAAACATAATCACCGCCACTTAAATTAAGAAATTAATTGTCGTAGGCAATATAATCGATACATTCAATGAAACGTAAACATCACGTGTTACAGTAGATCTGGCAATGTATTACTTTCCACATCACAGTATGGTATAGAAAAACTAATAACTTCAACCCAAAAGAATGGTGAAAATCACAACTTATATCTTAACATAGCAAAAACAAAGATAATGCATACAGATAAAACCACTATGTAGAAAGAAATATATGTTAATGAGGAAAAATTGGAGGTGGTGGAAAATTTCAAATATCTTGGGTCATTAATTACCACCAATGGTGACAATGTAGGAAATTCAAAGACGAATATCTAATGCTCTTTAGAAACTAAAACAAATGAATAAATTGTGGCGTGGCACAGATCTCACTACAAAAATTATATTGTTAACAGCATGCATCTTTTTCATTGCAACATACGCCTGTGATACCTGGACAGTGCATAAATGCCATTGAATATAAATGCAATAGACGTGCCCTAAGAATATCTTGGATACAGAAAATAACAAATGAAATTCATACGACACGAATTGAATATTAAAGAAGGTTGGCTGCTAAAGAGATAAAACAAAGAAAACTGAAATATTTAGGAAATATACGTATTTGGAAACGTATGGAAGTTTGGAGAGAACAATCATAGAGGTGTATATGCCCTTGAAGAGAAGAAGAGGAAGACGAAGGAGAAGATGGGTGCAGTTTGTGGCAGATGATCACCAGATGGGTGTATCCTATGCGGGACATCTTGCTTATGATCGAGAAGTTTTCCGGACGGTTGTTATGGGAGCGAAGTTCTGCAAAGGATTGATTAAATGAATGAATGAATGCAATCGACGTAGACAATGAAACGGACATTATAGATAGGCTGACAGACTTCAAGTAGACAACGTTAGTAAAGTAGAAAATGAAACGCAAGCAATACGATGCCAAGTAATCAACATTATAATGTAGTCAAAGTAAAATATGTAGACATAAAAACGTAAACACCGCGACGTAAAGTAATCAATATTACAATGTAGTCAAAGTAAAATATGTCGGCATTAAGTTGTAAACACCGCGAGTGAAGTAATCATTATTACAATGTAGTCAAAGTAAAATATGTGAGCATTAAAATGTAAACACAGCGACTTAAAGTAAGCAATGTAACGGCGCTGACAATGAAACGTAAACATTGCAGCTTTAACACAGGCAGTGTAATCGATGTAGGCAGTGACACGTAACCATCACCTAATCAAACAATGACACACGTACTCCTGTCAAAGAATCCTACACACGTAAACAGCTATAAGTAAAAAACAGGTCAGCTAATCCAGAAGCGTGTCAAAACACCAACTGCTTTAAATCCAGTAGAGTCCCTCTTATCTATCAACCGGTAAGCATACAAATTACGGTGGCGAATTAAGTAGGGCCCGGATCTGACGCTTGGAGCACTGACAGTGTTCTGGTGGGAGCACTGATGACACCAGGGAAAGAAAAGTGGGTGTCAGGTGGGTGACGGGCTCCAGCCAGGGGCAGATATTTTGGAGTGTCTCGTAGAATTGGTTTCCGAGAGACAATCGCGGAAGGGACATGGGGCACAGACAGGTCATTAGACAGTTGGGGAGAATGAGGCACGCGAGGTGGTAGCGGTATTAGATGTGATGTGTGCACGGTGGGAGGGGTAAGGGGTGTGGGGGAATAGTATAAATAGAACATGACTGTTGGAATGATGGATTGATGTTTGAAAGAACAGAACGATTGACAGAACGATAAACAGACATTGGGTAGGTAGGAAAGAAGGTGGACAGGCAGATAGATAGACAGGCATAAATGCATGTTGGAAGGAAGTGGATAGACAGACGGGCAGACAGGCAGGCATACTCACACGTAGACAGAAAAGTCTGATATGTAGACAGACATGAAGATAGATGGATGGAGGGATGGATGGTAAGCAGGCAGACAGGCAGGCAGGCAGGCAGGCAGGCAGGTAGCCAGCCAGCCATTCAGACAGACAGACAGACAGACAGACAGACAGACAGACAGACAGACAGACAGACAGACAGACAGACAGACAGACAGACAGAGATAGATAGATAGATAGATAGATAGATAGATAGATAGATAGATAGATAGATAGATAGATAGATAGATAGATAGATAGATAGATAGAAGCCCACAAAGTCACCTAACCTAAATATGTACATTGCTGCAGTGTGTCATACCTGTAAACTACATAACTACATCGCAGCATTCTTGTGTTTACCATAGGTGCAACTTTGATTACATCATCAGCTTGTGTAACCAGCTCTCAACAGACATCAAGATATCTACGTGGTCCAGATAAATGGTAGGTGTCGAGGAAGTGCATTGTCTGTCATGTCTGCCTTTTGTTCTGATGTTCCTGTGTTCGAGTCCCCATGAAAGCAGAAGCGTTGTGTGTTACATTTGATCTGTGCTCTCAGGTCAATAAAAGGTAGGTCAGCATGTGCGAATGGATAAGAATGCGTGTTCTTAAAAAATTGCTGGGCTGATGCTGAGGTAAGGGGTTCAACCCTACAACGGACAGTTGGACTAAAATGTTGACCTATCGTCCATGACCTAGGGACGTAAATAATAAGTACCGCAGAAATGGGAGAGCGTTCGACTGATGGCGAGGGACACTATTAACAAGGAAAGCTAATCCACACGCAGATTTCATTCCAGCACTTCTAGAGAGACGTACATATGGAGTACGCTTGAATTCAAAGCGAGCGAACGCAAAAAGGTCAATAATAAGAATAATAAAATATTGATTGTACACGCTTTGATGCCAGTTTGACATACGGTGCTGGCGCCATATTTCTATAGACCAGTCGGCACTCGGGGGGAGGAAGGGGGGGGGGAAGAACGATGTTGTCAATATCAGGCAGGTCAGGTTCACTTCCCAAGGCATTTCCTGGTACCAATGTTGGGCACTATGGTCGTGTCAGTCCATGTCAGCTTTCCCCGGGAAGGCTAGCCGGGTCAACAAACACCCGCAGAATTCGGATGTGTCGGCCTAAGGGCGCTAATAAACCTGGCATAACGCAAGAAACGTCCGAGTGAGAGTGGAATGTCCTTCGAAGCACCCTGGAAGGTTAACCCGGTCAACAAACACCCACAGAAGTCGCGGGAAGTCCGAATCGAAAGCTCGGTGAATGGATGTCGTCTGCAGACTGACCGTTTCTGGTTTGCGTGGGGAGCGGCCAGTAGCGAACGAAACGCCCAATATACGGAAGTGAGGAATTGAAGCAGCCATGCGCAGGACGTGAAGATTCCTTGGGTGAGCCCAGTACCAGAGCGCTTTGTGTCGGCTCTGCAATTAAGGAAGCCTCCTTGGATAGAGGGGAATGCCCATGATCTGCCCTGCCTTCCCTTGAGGGTTGATCATGATGTATTTAGCCGTTATAACTTGACCGGCAGAGATGTGGACGACACCACAGCAGTGAGTGTCGAATGTCCCTCGAAAACCCCGGGAAGGTTAACTCGGTCAACAAACACCTGCAGAAGTCGGATGTGTTGGCCTAAGGGGGAAAACAAACCTGGCACAACGCAAAAACGTCTGAAAAAACACTCCGTATGAATGCAGAAGAGGAAGAAGAAGATGTCAGTTATAAAAGTCTGTTGATCTGACCTAAAATGGGATCAATATTAGGCTCTATCGTCAGGTAAGCTCATGTCAATTTTAAGAGCCTGTTGATCTGATCTAAAATGGTACCAATAAATAGTTTGGGAAGCAGAAGCGGTCGACGACATAATGATAATATCACCATGTAGTGCCAATTGGTTTTAAAATTTGGTGTAAGCCTCTACTACGGTACAAAGATGTGTCTACGCGGGACGTGAAACGTGAATAATACATACATTAATATTGGACTTTGGGAGCAAGTTGCTGCCGATCGCGTTGCATGGAGGAGAACAAATCAGAAATGGAAAAAAGAGAAAGGAGAAAATGATTACAGATGGGTAAGACATTGACCGTGTCAAAAGTCAGATGGTGTATGATGATGGAAATGACCACGTGTTCACATACATCAATTGTGGACGAACATTTACAGCGCGAATTGGTCTGATCACATTCGCTACAGCCATGGGTTGTAGTTATTATGTTTTTTATAGCACAATGTAACAAACTATCTATCGCCTGTCAAGACGGCAAGGCGCCAATAGTGTCAATAAGCTTCTGCAAGCTATCGTTGTTAGTTACCCTGGTAGTCAAAAGTATTGGACATGTCAGTCTGAGAAACCACATCTCCAAGGTCTTCTTAACTTGTTCATTGACAATCCGCGATTCACTGGCGTAAAGCAGAATAGGCACAGTGTAACTTGTCGTTACTCAGAACACATACAGAGGCAATAATCATTCAACCCCTACACCGGTCAGATGGACTAAAATGTTGACTTCTCGTCCTTGAAGTGAGGACGTAAATTAAAAGTACCTCAGAAGTCGGAGTGGGTTCGCCTGGTGGCGAGGGACACTAGTAATGGGGAAAGCTAATCTACATGCTAAATCAGCCCAGTGCACTATAAGTGGTGTTTGGACCACGCTTAAATCCCCCCTCCCCCCCCCCCCCCAAAAAAAAAAAAATAAAAAAAAAAAATTATCATTTCTACTATTATTATCTGAAAGAACATAAACGTTCATGTCACTATTTTAGGTATGGCCTGTTTAGAGATGCGCTGATAATTTACTAAAATGTTTCATGAATGGTGGTAAATTCCAGTACCGACTGTACATACTCCGTTGGTGTCTGGGCTTAGAAGGAGGAAAGGGAACTTTACAACAAAATCCTGATACAGATATTAGTTCGGTAGCTGGTCGGAGGAAGGTTTTGACATGAACCTCACAGCAGCAAGTCTCGTGCAGGACTCACGCAACCTGCAAGCCAATACATCTGGTATAAAACTCTTCTAGGTATCTAACAAGCAATCAAGCAACGAAGGAACCAATCAAACAAACAAGCAATCAATCAGCCAAGAAATCAACCAGCAAAGTAAATAATCAAGCAATCAGCGAAACACGCAATCAACAAACCAGTTAATCAGCCGACGAGGCAAGTTAAAAAAGAAAAACCTAACTAATCAACCGACCCAACAATTACCCAATCAACCAAACAATCAGCCAACCAAGCAAAGAACCAACCAGTCAACCAAGCAAACAAGCAAGCAACGAAACAACCCAGCAACTATCTACGAACATTACACGGAACCATCATTATCTTGCTTAACAAATGCGCCTGTCACATGGCTCGGCCGGCCGTCAACCCGTCTAGACAGCCTTACAACGAAAACTCACCGGAATTTACACATCGATATTATCACATTAAAATATCATCAGTTTTCCCTCACAATTCTAACCAACCTTTTGTCTCTGCCCCACAGACTGCAACCTAGAGATGAGTTCCCGTCCTTCGCAGGATTCTTACGATACAAATTACTCCTGTACTCACTGTAAATGCAGATCAATAGATTCGTAAGGTTTTTCCGTGGCCACAAGAGTTCTTTTTGACCTGAGTGTTTGCAAGTTTCTAATTGCAAAGGAAATAGAGAAGAGAAACCTAAAAGACATCGAAGAAGAAATTATGGACATGCATTCATTCATGCATTCAGTAGCATGTTCTTTGGAGAACCTCGCTCCCATAACAACCTTCCGGAAAACTTCTCGATCACATACAAGATGTCCCGCGTCCAATACACCCATCTGAAAATCATCCGTAACATCCTGCACCCATCTTCTCTTTGGCCTTCCTCTTCCTCTATTCCCAGGGATTTACCCTTTCATTATTGTTCTCTCCAAACTTTCATGACGTTCCAAGTGACCTAAGATATTCGAAATTTTCCACCACCTCCAATCTTTCCTCATTAACATATTTCTTTCTCCGTAGTAGTTTTATCTGTATGCATTATCTTTGGTTTTGCTATGTTAAGATATAAATTGTGATTTTCACTATTTCTTTGGGTAGAGATTATTAGGTTTTCTATACCAGTCTGTGATGTGGATAATATAAGCTAATAATAAGGAGCACCTTAACACATCAGCATATTGAATCTCTGGTATTTCATGAGCACCGATATTTAGGGCATCATATTGCTCCCTGGTTATATTATCTCTGACATTTCTCATTATATTTTCGGAGTACAGGTTAAACAAATAGGGTGACAGCACACAGCCCTGACGGACTCCTTGTTTGATGTCAAAATGAATAAAAATGAGAGGGCATGGGCAAAGCTACATGAGAGAGAGCAAACGGTAGGACGTCTTGAAGTGATTTAGTTAAGCACCTATGTTCCAGCTGGGGATAAAGGAGGGGAAAGTTAAATGCATATAAGTTAAATGCATTTTTCCGCCATTTGTTATTTCTTGTCTAGTGTACGTTAAGTAGTTTGCTATTGCTTTCTGAACGACCGGCACTCATATCATTTTATAAAAACCAACACAAGATGGTATGCTGCCAAATCACCGGAGCTGTGTTTTGAACGTAGTATGCGGGATTACGAATTGCATCCTAACTCCCTAGCCACATAGCCGGCTAAATGAGGAAAGAAGAATACATTCACTGATTGCGGAGACGGTTGGTAGTGTTGTGAAACTTCCGGGGAGACAACTTTTACTCCTAAGTCGAAGAAGTGACGACGCTGTTGTCTGGGCCCTGATAAAGGCATGAGTAGTTATAAATGTGCAAATAGGTTATGATTTGGAGGATTGTGGAGGATTGACCTTGACCTCGGCTGATTTTCACTCCTCCTCGGTCATATAGTTGGGTAAGGGGTAAGGGGTGGTATCTAGGTCATATCTAAGGGCGATAATTCTAAGATTTTATGTTTCTAAGGGCAGATAACTATTGAGTGGGTGTATAAAAATTTTAATTAATTATTAAAAAAATAAAATAAAATAAATAAAAAATAAAACTAAATAACGACGGGGTGCGGGGTGGTGGCGAGGGGGTGGGCGCGAGGGGTGAGACTAGGCTGTTCAGGTTTAAACACTATCATCACAGGGTTACAAATGAAAACCTTAAAAAGTAAAAATGGTCGATATTATTGATTTTAGCGGGTATAGCTTAGTGAAATTCATTGGTGAGGGATGGGTAGCGGCTATTAGTGCTTTGTAGAGTGTCGTAGTTGCTTATACACCATCATCACACAGGTTACAAATGAAAACCTTAAAAAGTAAAAATGGCCGATAATATTGATTGCAGCGGATATAGCTTAGTGAAATTTGTTGGTAAGGGGTGGGTAGCGGCTAGTAGTGCTTTGTAGAGTGTCGTAGTGGCCTATACACTATCATCACAGGGTACAAATGAAAACCTTAAAAAGTAAAAATGGTCGATATTATTGATTTTAGCGGATATAGCTTAATGAAATTCGTTGGTAAGAGGTGGGTAGTGGTTATTAGTGGTCTGTAGAGGGTCACCGTGGCTTTTTTACTATCATAACACGTGTTACAAATGAAACCCTGAAAGCTAAAGATCGCTGATTGTAATGGATATAGTGGAGTATCATTCGGCGGTAAGAGGTGGGTACCAGGTATTAGTGGTCAAGCAGTGGTCAAGTGGTGGTCAAGTAAGGAAAATTTTAGGGAAAAGTGATTGTAATGATATGATGATGCTTAAAGGGTGGTAAATTAGTGGTCAAGTAGTGGTCAAGTGTTGGTTAAGTGACGAAAATTTTAGGGAAATTTTAGGGAACAGTGATTGTAATGATATGGTGATGATTAAAGGATGGTAAATTAGTGGTCAAGCAATGGTCAAGTAAGGGTCAAGTAGTCAAGTAAGGAAACTTTAGGGAAAAGTGATTGTAATGATATGGTGGTGATTAAAGAGTGGTAAATTAGTGGTCAATCAGTGGTCAAGTGGTGGTCAAGTAGTGGTCAAGTGAGGAAATTTTAGGGAAAAGTGGTTATAATGATATGGTGATGATTAAAGGGTGGTAAATTAGTGGTCAAGTAGTGGTAAACCAATGGTCAAGTAGTGGTCAAGTGGTCGAGTGACCACTTAAATTGTAGAGGACGATGTCCCTAAGATTATGGTAGTGGTTCAAGTGATCGACGACATGGTCAAGTAGCGGTCAACCAGTGGTCAAGTGGTCGAATGAACACTTAAAAGGTAGAGAAAAGTACGTATATTGAAACGGTGATGGTAAAATGGTCGACAACGTGGTCAAGCAGTAGTCAAGTAGTGCTCAACCAGGGGTCAACCGCTCAAGTGAGAAAATTGTAGGGTATGGTACGTGTAGTGAAACAGAGATGGATAAATTAAGTAGTGACGTTGTCAAGTAGTGATCAAGTAGCGGGCAAGTACTGGTCAAATTGTCAAGTGACCACTTAAATTGTAAGGGAAAGTACGTGTAGTGAACCTGTGTTGGTTAAAGTGAACGATGACGTGCTCAAGTAGTGGCTAAGTAGTGGTAAATGGTCGAGTGACTACTTAAATTGTCGGTGAAAGTAGGTATAGTGACATGGTGATGATCAAGAGTTGGTCAAGTAGTGCTCAACCAGTGGTCAACCGCTCAAGTGAGAAACTTGTAGGGTATGGTACGTGTAGTGAAACAGAGATGGATAAATTAAGTAGTGACGTTGTCAAGTAGTGATCAAGTAGCGACAAGTACTGGTCAAATGGTCGAGTGACCACTTACATTGTAAGGGAAAGTAGGTATAGTGACATGGTGATGATCAAGAGTTGGTCAAGTGGTGCTCAAATAGTGGTCAAGTAGTGGCCAAGTAGTAGTAAATGGTCGAGTGACTACTTAAATTGTCGGTGAAAGTAGGTATAGTGACATGGTGATGATCAAGAGTTGGTCAACTGGTGCTCAAATAGTGGTCAAGTAGTGGTCGAGTAGTCGAATGACCACTTAAATTATAGGGTATGATACGTGTAGTGAAACGGTGATGGTAAAATAAGTAAGGACATAGTCAAATAGTGGTCAAGTACTGGTCAAGTAGTGATCAAGTGGTCGAATGATCCCTTAGATTGTAGGGTGTGGTATGTGTAGTGACATGATGATGGTTAAAGTGATCAATGAAATGATCAAGACGTTATGCCGACGGCTAAGTTCAGAAAGTAATGTCCTTACTATCGGCAATTTCCCTGACAGGAGCGCCTCGAGCACTGATTTTGTATTGATCAATAGCACCTAGTGGTACAGTCGACACACATGGACAATAGTTACAGCCGGTCAAAGATGGTGTCGCACCCTATCACACATGGGTAATTGCTACAACCAAACTACGTCTCATTCACTAAAACTGGTCAAATATGGTGTCACATCCGGTCACAGGGGTAATGGGACATCTGAGACACGTGGTTAAGAGGGAAACTATAGAAAAAGGGTGTCCTATCGGTTGTCGAGTCAGGGAATCTAACGTATGATGATCACTGTGTATAGGAGTGAATACACTGCATCATCAACACTGCATCATCAACACTGCATCCGAAGGGTAAAAGGGTCACCCTTCTCTCTTTTTTATAACCGTGTAGTCCTAGTGTTATCCGGTTACACCAAATGACACCCGAGCATCAACACAACAAACTGCCCCGATTCAACCTTAGGCAATGCACGTAACATGACAGGTCACGTGTCCGCCGTCATAACCAGCGACGTTATCACGTATCAAATTAGACATCCACACTTTCATTTCCTTTCTATGTGGCCATAGTGTCTTTACATCTTTCTCCAGAAAGCCATTTCCAAGACCAATATATGTTTTTTCAGTGTACCTGCTCAGTGCCACACTTCACAACCAGACAAAAGTACACCTTCTATGTACCACTTCAACCATCAAATAAGAAAATATGTTAGACAAAATATTAAAATTATTTGTCAAATACAGAAATATATCACCCAAACTTATAAAAAGTAGGAACATATGTTAACCAAATGGAAAATATCTTAGCCAAATAGGAAAATTTGTTAGCCAAATAGAAAAAAGATTGACCACGTAACGATATATCTTGTCCACACTTATGAAAAGTAGGGAAATTTGTTAGTCAAATGAGAAAAAAAGATTGACCAAGTAACGAAATACCCAAACCAAACTTATGAAAAGTACAAAACTTTGTTAAGCAAGTATGAAAATGTA
Organism: Cepaea hortensis; assembly: GCA_963921405.1. Classification (NCBI taxonomy): domain Eukaryota; kingdom Metazoa; phylum Mollusca; class Gastropoda; order Stylommatophora; family Helicidae; genus Cepaea; species Cepaea hortensis. The sequence goes on from OY992885.1 coordinate 108,979,748, forward strand.
TCGACCAAACAGAGAAATATATCACCTAAACTTATAAAAAGTAGGAACATATGTTAACCAAATGGAAAATATCTTGGGCAAATAGGAAAATTTGTTAGCCAAAGGAGAAAATATTGTCCAAGTAACGAAATATCCCCCAACCAAACTTATGAAAAGTACGAAACTTTGTTAAGCAAGTATGAAAAGGTATCGACCAAGTAGAGAAATATATCACCCAAACTTATAAAAAGTAGGAACATATGTTAACCACAGAGAAAATACCTTGGCCAAATAGGAAAATTTGTTAGCCAAATGGGGAAAATATTGTCCAAGTGACGAAATACCCCCCAACAAACTTATGAAAAGTACGAAACTTTGTTAAGCAAGTATGAAAAGGTATCGTCCAAACAGAGAAATATCGCACCCAAACTTATAAAAAGTAAGAACATATGTTAACCAAATGGAAAATATCTTGGCCAAATAGGAAAATTTGTTAGCCAAATGGGGAAAAGATTGTCCAAGTGACGAAATACCCCCCAACAAACTTATGAAAAGTACGAAACTTTGTTAAGCAAGTATGAAAAGGTATCGGCCAAACAGAGAAATATATCACCTAAACTTATAAAAAGTAGGAACATATGTTAACCAAATGGAAAATATCTTGGGCAAATAGGAAAATTTGTTAGCCAAATGGGGAAAATATTGTCCAAGTAACGAAATATCCCCCAACAAACTTATGAAAAGTACGAAACTTTGTTAAGCAAGTATGAAAAGGTATCGACCAAGTAGAGAAATATATCACCCAAACTTATAAAAAGTAGGAACATATGTTAACCACAGAGAAAATACCTTGGCCAAATAGGAAAATTTGTTAGCCAAATGGGGAAAATATTGTCCAAGTGACGAAATACCCCCCAACAAACTTATGAAAAGTACGAAACTTTGTTAAGCAAGTATGAAAAGGTATCGTCCAAACAGAGAAATATCGCACCCAAACTTATAAAAAGTAAGAACATATGTTAACCAAATGGAAAATATCTTGGCCAAATAGGAAAATTTGTTAGCCAAATGGGGAAAAGATTGTCCAAGTGACGAAATACCCCCCAACAAACTTATGAAAAGTACGAAACTTTTTTAAGCAAGTATGAAAAGGTATCGTCCAAACAGAGAAATATCGCACCCAAACTTATAAAAAGTAAGAACATATGTTAACCAAATGGAAAATAGCTTGGCCAAATAGGAAAATTTGTTAGCCAAATGGGGAAAATATTGTCCAAGTAACGAAATACCCCCCAACAAACTTAGGAAAAGTACGAAACTTTGTTAAGCAAGTATGAAAAGGGATCGACCAAACAGAGAAATATATCACCTAAACTTATAAAAAGTAGGAACATATGTTAACCAAATGGAAAATATCTTGGCCAAATAATAAAATTTGTTATCCAAATAGAAAAAATATTGACCACGTAACGATATATCTTGTCCACACTTATGAAAAGTAGGAAAATTTGTTAGCCAAATGGGGAAAATATTGACCACGTAACGAAATACCCCCCAAAACAACTTAGGAAAAGTACGAAACTTTGTTAAGCAAGTATGAAAAGGTATCGGCCAAACAGAGAAATATATCACCCAAACTTATAAAAAGTAGGAACATATGTTAACCAAATGGAAAATAGCTTGGCCAAATAGGAAAATTTGTTAGCCAAATAGAAAAAATATTGACCACGTAACGATATAGCTTGTCCACACTTATGAAAAGTAGGGAAATTTGTTAGTCAAATGGGGAAAATATTGACCACGTAACGAAATACCCCCCAACAAACTTAGGAAAAGTACGAAACTTTGTTAAGCAAGTATGAAAAGGTATCGGCCAAACAGAGAAATATAACACCCAAACTTATGAAAAGTAGGAAACTTTGTTAGCCAAAGTGAAAAAACCTAGGTCAAGTAAGAAAATTCTGATAGCCAAATGTGAAAAGTGTCGTCCAAATACAGAAATTGCTCAACCAAACTTATAAACGTAGGAAAATTGTTATTCAAACGGGAAAGCTATTGAACAACTAGGAAAATGTAATAATCAAAGAAGAATAATATTGAACAAGTAATGAAATATATCATTCAAACTTATGAAAAGTGGGAAGCCTTGATAACCAAATGTGAAAAATATCACTCAAAGAGAGAAATAGCTCGCCCCAACGTATAAAAAGTAGGAAAATTGTCGGCCAAAGGGGAAAAAGTTAGACCAAATACAGAAATATCTCGACCAAACTTATAAAAATCTAGGAAATAATAGTACCCAACACAACTAAAAGGCTGACTAAAGTTATAAATCCAAACTTATAAAAATAACCAAATAGGAAAACATATTGACCAAGTACAGACATATATCAATCAAACTTATAAAATTGTCGCCAAAAGTGATAAAAAACAAAGAAAGGCTGTCAGCCAGTCTAAGAAATAGGTATGGAAAAGTAAGTCGACCAAGACTACAGAAGTTATATTTTTATTTCCTTTTTTTTTTTTTTTTTTTTTTTCTGAGCTTGGCCGACTTACTTTTCCATACCTATTTCTTAGACTGGCTGACAGCCTTTCTTTGTTTTTTATCACTGTGGACGACAAGTTTATAAGTTTGATTGATATATGTCTGTACTTGGTCAATATGTTTTCCTATTTGGTTATTTTTATAAGTTTGGATTTATAACTTTAGTCAGCCTTTTAGTTGTGTTGGGTACTATTATTTCCTAGATTTTTATAAGTTTGGTCGAGATATTTCTGTATTTGGTCTAACTTTTTCCCCTTTGGCCGACAATTTTCCTACTTTTTATACGTTGGGGCGAGCTATTTCTCTCTTTGAGTGATATTTTTCACATTTGGTTATCAAGGCTTCCCACTTTTCATAAGTTTGAATGATATATTTCATTACTTGTTCAATATTATTCTTCTTTGATTATTACATTTTCCTAGTTGTTCAATAGCTTTCCCGTTTGAATAACAATTTTCCTACGTTTATAAGTTTGGTTGAGCAATTTCTGTATTTGGACGACACTTTTCACATTTGGCTATCAGAATTTTCTTACTTGACCTAGGTTTTTTCACTTTGGCTAACAAAGTTTCCTACTTTTCATAAGTTTGGGTGTTATATTTCTCTGTTTGGCCGATACCTTTTCATACTTGCTTAACAAAGTTTCGTACTTTTCCTAAGTTTGTTGGGGGGTATTTCGTTACGTGGTCAATATTTTCCCCATTTGACTAACAAATTTCCCTACTTTTCATAAGTGTGGACAATCTATATCGTTACGTGGTCAATATTTTTTCTATTTGGCTAACAAATTTTCCTATTTGGCCAAGCTATTTTCCATTTGGTTAACATATGTTCCTACTTTTTATAAGTTTGGGTGATATATTTCTCTGTTTGGCCGATACCTTTTCATACTTGCTTAACAAAGTTTCGTACTTTTCCTAAGTTGTTTTGGGGGGTATTTCGTTACGTGGTCAATATTTTCCCCATTTGGCTAACAAATTTTCCTACTTTTCATAAGTGTGGACAAGATATATCGTTACGTGGTCAATATTTTTTCTATTTGGCTAACAAATTTTATTATTTGGCCAAGATATTTTCCATTTGGTTAACATATGTTCCCACTTTTTATAAGTTTAGGTGATATATTTCTCTGTTTGGTCGATCCCTTTTCATACTTGCTTAACAAAGTTTCGTACTTTTCCTAAGTTTGTTGGGGGATATTTCGTTACTTGGACAATATTTTCCCCATTTGGCTAACAAATTTTCCTATTTGGCCAAGCTATTTTCCATTTGGTTAACATATGTTCTTACTTTTTATAAGTTTGGGTGCGATATTTCTCTGTTTGGACGATACCTTTTCATACTTGCTTAACAAAGTTTCGTACTTTTCATAAGTTTGTTGGGGGGTATTTCGTCACTTGGACAATCTTTTCCCCATTTGGCTAACAAATTTTCCTATTTGGCCAAGATATTTTCCATTTGGTTAACATATGTTCTTACTTTTTATAAGTTTGGGTGCGATATTTCTCTGTTTGGACGATACCTTTTCATACTTGCTTAACAAAGTTTCGTACTTTTCATAAGTTTGTTGGGGGGTATTTCGTCACTTGGACAATATTTTCCCCATTTGGCTAACAAATTTTCCTATTTGGCCAAGGTATTTTCTCTGTGGTTAACATATGTTCCTACTTTTTATAAGTTTGGGTGATATATTTCTCTACTTGGTCGATACCTTTTCATACTTGCTTAACAAAGTTTCGTACTTTTCATAAGTTTGTTGGGGGATATTTCGTTACTTGGACAATATTTTCCCCATTTGGCTAACAAATTTTCCTATTTGCCCAAGATATTTTCCATTTGGTTAACATATGTTCCTACTTTTTATAAGTTTAGGTGATATATTTCTCTGTTTGGCCGATACCTTTTCATACTTGCTTAACAAAGTTTCGTACTTTTCATAAGTTTGTTGGGGGGTATTTCGTCACTGGGACAATCTTTTCCCCATTTGGCTAACAAATTTTCCTATTTGGCCAAGATATTTTCCATTTGGTTAACATATGTTCTTACTTTTTATAAGTTTGGGTGCGATATTTCTCTGTTTGGACGATACCTTTTCATACTTGCTTAACAAAGTTTCGTACTTTTCATAAGTTTGTTGGGGGTTATTTCGTCACTTGGACAATCTTTTCCCCAATAGGCTAACAAATTTTCCTATTTGGCCAAGATATTTTCCATTTGGTTAACATATGTTCTTACTTTTTATAAATTTGGGTGCGATATTTCTCTGTTTGGACGATACCTTTTCATACTTGCTTAACAAAGTTTCGTACTTTTCATAAGTTTGTTGGGGGGTATTTCGTCACTTGGACAATATTTTCCCCATTTGGCTAACAAATTTTCCTATTTGGCCAAGGTATTTTCTCTGTGGTTAACATATGTTCCTACTTTTTATAAGTTTGGGTGATATATTTCTCTACTTGGTCGATACCTTTTCATACTTGCTTAACAAAGTTTCGTACTTTTCATAAGTTTGGTTGGGGGATATTTCGTTACTTGGACAATATTTTCTCCTTTGGCTAACAAATTTTCCTATTTGCCCAAGATATTTTCCATTTGGTTAACATATGTTCCTACTTTTTATAAGTTTAGGTGATATATTTCTCTGTTTGGTCGATACATTTTCATACTTGCTTAACAAAGTTTTGTACTTTTCATAAGTTTGGTTTGGGTATTTCGTTACTTGGTCAATCTTTTTTTCTCATTTGACTAACAAATTTCCCTACTTTTCATAAGTGTGGACAAGATATATCGTTACGTGGTCAATCTTTTTTCTATTTGGCTAACAAATTTTCCTATTTGGCTAAGATATTTTCCATTTGGTTAACATATGTTCCTACTTTTTATAAGTTTGGGTGATATATTTCTCTGTTTGGTCGATACATTTTCATACTTGCTTAACAAAGTTTCGTACTATTCATAAGTTTGGTTTGGGTATTTCGTTACTTGGTCAATCTTTTTTCTCATTTGACTAACAAATTTCCCTACTTTTCATAAGTGTGGACAAGATATATCGTTACGTGGTCAATATTTTTTTTCTATTTGGCTAACAAATTTTCCTATTTGGCTAAGATATTTTCCATTTGGTTAACATATGTTCCTACTTTTTATAAGTTTGGGTGATATATTTCTGTATTTGACAAATAATTTTAATATTTTGTCTAACATATTTTCTTATTTGATGGTTGAAGTGGTACATAGAAGGTGTACTTTTGTCTGGTTGTGAAGTGTGGCACTGAGCAGGTACACTGAAAAAACTTATATTGGTCTTGGAAATGGCTTTCTGGAGAAAGATGTAAAGACACTATGGCCACATAGAAAGGAAATGAAAGTGTGGATGTCTAATTTGATACGTGATAACGTCGCTGGTTATGACGGCGGACACGTGACCTGTCATGTTACGTGCATTGCCTAAGGTTGAATCGGGGCAGTTTGTTGTGTTGATGCTCGGGTGTCATTTGGTGTAACCGGATAACACTAGGACTACACGGTTATAAAAAAGAGAGAAGGGGGTGACCCTTTTACCCTTCGGATGCAGTGTTGATGATGCAGTGTTGATGATGCAGTGTATTCACTCCTATACACAGTGATCATCATACGTTAGATTCCCTGACTCGACAACCGATAGGACACCCTTTTTCTATAGTTTCCCTCTTAACCACGTGTCTCAGATGTCCCATTACCCCTGTGACCGGATGTGACACCATATTTGACCAGTTTTAGTGAATGAGACGTAGTTTGGTTGTAGCAATTACCCATGTGTGATAGGGTGCGACACCATCTTTGACCGGCTGTAACTATTGTCCATGTGTGTCGACTGTACCACTAGGTGCTATTGATCAATACAAAATCAGTGCTCGAGGCGCTCCTGTCAGGGAAATTGCCGATAGTAAGGACATTACTTTCTGAACTTAGCCGTCGGCATAACGTCTTGATCATTTCATTGATCACTTTAACCATCATCATGTCACTACACATACCACACCCTACAATCTAAGGGATCATTCGACCACTTGATCACTACTTGACCAGTACTTGACCACTATTTGACTATGTCCTTACTTATTTTACCATCACCGTTTCACTACACGTATCATACCCTATAATTTAAGTGGTCATTCGACTACTCGACCACTACTTGACCACTATTTGAGCACCAGTTGACCAACTTTTGATCATCACCATGTCACTATACCTACTTTCACCGACAATTTAAGTAGTCACTCGACCATTTACCACTACTTGGCCACTACTTGACCACTATTTGAGCACCACTTGACCAACTCTTGATCATCACCATGTCACTATACCTACTTTCCCTTACAATGTAAGTGGTCACTCGACCATTTGACCAGTACTTGTCGCTACTTGATCACTACTTGACAACGTCACTACTTAATTTATCCATCTCTGTTTCACTACACGTACCATACCCTACAAGTTTCTCACTTGAGCGGTTGACCACTGGTTGAGCACTACTTGACCAACTCTTGATCATCACCATGTCACTATACCTACTTTCACCGACAATTTAAGTAGTCACTCGACCATTTACCACTACTTAGCCACTACTTGAGCACGTCATCGTTCACTTTAACCAACACAGGTTCACTACACGTACTTTCCCTTACAATTTAAGTGGTCACTTGACAATTTGACCAGTACTTGCCCGCTACTTGATCACTACTTGACAACGTCACTACTTAATTTATCCATCTCTGTTTCACTACACGTACCATACCCTACAATTTTCTCACTTGAGCGGTTGACCCCTGGTTGAGCACTACTTGACTACTGCTTGACCACGTTGTCGACCATTTTACCATCACCGTTTCAATATACGTACTTTTCTCTACCTTTTAAGTGTTCATTCTACCACTTGACCACTGGTTGACCGCTACTTGACCATGTCGTCGATCACTTGAACCACTACCATAATCTTAGGGACATCGTCCTCTACAATTTAAGTGGTCACTCGACCACTTGACCACTACTTGACCATTGGTTTACCACTACTTGACCACTAATTTACCACCCTTTAATCATCACCATATCATTATAACCACTTTTCCCTAAAATTTCCTCACTTGACCACTACTTGACCACCACTTGACCACTGATTGACCACTAATTTACCACTCTTTAATCACCACCATATCATTACAATCACTTTTCCCTAAAGTTTCCTTACTTGACTACTTGACCCTTACTTGACCATTGCTTGACCACTAATTTACCATCCTTTAATCATCACCATATCATTACAATCACTGTTCCCTAAAATTTCCCTAAAATTTTCGTCACTTAACCAACACTTGACCACTACTTGACCACTAATTTACCACCCTTTAAGCATCATCATATCATTACAATCACTTTTCCCTAAAATTTTCCTTACTTGACCACCACTTGACCACTGCTTGACCACTAATACCTGGTACCCACCTCTTACCGCCGAATGATACTCCACTATATCCATTACAATCAGCGATCTTTAGCTTTCAGGGTTTCATTTGTAACACGTGTTATGATAGTAAAAAAGCCACGGTGACCCTCTACAGACCACTAATAACCACTACCCACCTCTTACCAACGAATTTCATTAAGCTATATCCGCTAAAATCAATAATATCGACCATTTTTACTTTTTAAGGTTTTCATTTGTACCCTGTGATGATAGTGTATAGGCCACTACGACACTCTACAAAGCACTACTAGCCGCTACCCACCCCTTACCAACAAATTTCACTAAGCTATATCCGCTGCAATCAATATTATCGGCCATTTTTACTTTTTAAGGTTTTCATTTGTAACCTGTGTGATGATGGTGTATAAGCAACTACGACACTCTACAAAGCACTAATAGCCGCTACCCATCCCTCACCAATGAATTTCACTAAGCTATACCCGCTAAAATCAATAATATCGACCATTTTTACTTTTTAAGGTTTTCATTTGTAACCCTGTGATGATAGTGTTTAAACCTGAACAGCCTAGTCTCACCCCTCGCGCCCACCCCCTCGCCACCACCCCGCACCCCGTCGTTATTTAGTTTTATTTTTTATTTATTTTATTTTATTTTTTTAATAATTAATTAAAATTTTTATACACCCACTCAATAGTTATCTGCCCTTAGAAACATAAAATCTTAGAATTATCGCCCTTAGATATGACCTAGATACCACCCCTTACCCCTTACCCAACTATATGACCGAGGAGGAGTGAAAATCAGCCGAGGTCAAGGTCAATCCTCCACAATCCTCCAAATCATAACCGATTTGCACATTTATAACTACTGGCATGTGTCTATGGAAGTCAGGTTGATGTACAGACATTTTTCCAAACCAGGTACCAAGGTGCCATATGCACGGGAACTTTCTGCAGAGTTCTCAATCTCCTTATCGACCCCAGAAACTAGCTGTTTATACAGACCTTATAATAATTTGGAATAGACCAGGTCGCTGACTGCTGAACACAATATATGATACAGATATACCTCTTGAATTGTGCAATTCTATATATATTGCACATCATATGGAAGATGAAAAACAGAGAAAAAGAGCAGAATAGGGCAAGCAAAAGCCGCATTTCAAAAAATGAAGAGTATCTTATGCAATAAGTCACTATCACTGAATGTAAGAAAGAGAGTGCTGAAATTCTATGTAGAACCAGTTTTGCTGTATGGCAGTGAATCTTGGAATGTCTTCTTCTTCTCTCATCTTCTCATCATGTTCCTCTTGTACCTTGCGGTGTCGAGGTGAAGTATAAACTTCGTGAGAGTGCCCGGTTATGGGCTTCGTATATCGACATTCCCATGGATTCTGTTATTCCCTCCGTCCAGCGTTTACGTGGTCGGCCTCTTCCTCTGTTTCCATCTGGTCTGTACGTCATTGCCTGTTGTGGCATGCTGTTGACTGGTAGCCTACTTGCATGGCCAAACCATTTGACTTGCTGCTTTCTAATAAAATCTAGAGCAGCTTTAACCCCCACTTTAGTCCTGATTTCTTCATTTCTGATCTTATCTCTTCTTGATACGTTGAGTATTCTTCTCAGGAACCTCATTTCTGTTGTTGTGATTTTTCTTTTCTCTTTTTCTGTCATTGTCCAGGTTTGGCATTGGTAGCACAGAGTTGGTAGGAAGATTGTGTTGGAATGTAAGTAAAGAAATTAAGAAGAAATTAAAAGCAACAGAGATGTTGTTCCTGAGACAAATGTTGCAAATTCCTTGGACTGCCAGAGTAACTAACAACGACTGCCAGAAACAGGCTAATGAAACTAGAACATTATATACAACAATAAGAAAGAGACAAACATCTTTCTTCGGTCATGTAATGAGAAGAGAGGCATTGGAGAACATCGTGACAACTGGAAAGGTCGAGGGGAAGAGAGGCAGAGGCAGACCAAGAGAAATGATGCTGGATGGATTGAGACGGTGGCATGGAGGAATATCAGCAGATCTGTGGAGAGCCATGAACGCCCACGCCAGCTAGCAGGGCACTTGATGAAGATGTATATTGCAATCCCGAAGAAATCGGGAGCCTAGGAATGTGATCAACACCGAACACTTAGTATAATAAGCTACATCACGAAGCTTTGCTAAGAATTTTAATGCACAGAACACAGAGCTGATCCACTACTCTGGTGATCGTGTGAGATGGCGAAACAGAACCAACCACGCTTATCGGCATGGCACATCGTGATGATGATACGTCAATATCTGTTTATTTCCAAGAATATGAGGAAGGCTAATGGGATGCAGTTATATTGATCACATTACATTCTAACTGTCTGGAATTAGGTCTGAGTTGGTCATGTTTTATACATAGATTCCAGGACTCTCTTTATCAACAGGTTCCAATCCTTTGACCAAACGTAGCTGGAGGCAGAGATAGAAACGCTTCCCAAAAGAATAAAATCGGACAGGCAAGAACTTAGAAAAGAGTTCGGACAAGCAATGGACAAGAAACAAACATAACATCGTACCAGTACGACGGACTGGTAGTAATTATAAAACAACACAATAGTATCAATAGGTCCCTTCAGGGTCCTGGCTAACGTGGTAGGATCGCTGATTCTTCCGAAGTCGGAGAGTATCTGCCTGTACGGCGAGGAACCACCAGTTTGCACACCAATAAGCCAGACATGGGACAACGAATACTCACGCAAACCTCAGTCCGGTATGACATCACACTGATGTTGGACAACAGGATGTCTTCATACGGCATACATTACTTCACGCTGGAGTTCACAGTCAGAGAACGCAAGCAAGCAAGGAAACACAATAGTATAATAACTTGAAGAAGTGGCAGACACACAGAAACAATTCCCATTATTGATGCAAATTACATACCTAACAAAGAAGACAATGAAAGAAAACCAAAGAAGACATCAATGCACAGGCTACACGAAGTACAGATTGAATAGAACATGCATTGGTTAGATTTTATAATTTATCCGCAGTAGAGACTTAGACTACAGCCTACTTTGGTTCAACCGCCAACTGCTGAGGGAAGTTCAACGTGCGCTTCCTGCACAGGTATCTTACTAGTGTGTCGCCCTTACCCGAGACAGCTAGGCGTCATATCCAGTCTTCATGATAGGATGGATATTACCATCATCATCATCCATTGTCTTGCCGGCTAGCGTGGGTGATCATGCCTCTCCACAAATTACGATCTCCGACGGCATGGCTCCATTCGTATGTTGACTCCCTTTTGTGCCATGAAACGAGACTGCCACTAACCTTCTCCCGCTGTCTTCCTGCATCTCTTTTCCCGCAAATCTTTCCGGTTGTCATAACATGTTCCAGTTTTTGTCTTCTCATAACGTGGCCAAGAAACGATGACTGCCTCATTCTGATGTTTGTGATAAGTTGTCTTTGCGACTCAGCTTCCCTTAAAACATCTTGATCGCTCATTTTGGCTGTCCAATTAATTTTCAACATTCTTCTATAAAACCACATCTACAAGGTTTCCAGGGATATTTTTTTTCTGACTCGCAGCCATATGTTAAAACTGGTTAATATGTTACAGCCGGCTTCGTGGCTTAGAGGTTATGACTTTTCTCCGTAATCTCGTATACTCTCGTCGGTAACGTGATGACGGTTCAAATCAGCAGTGGTTCGAAACGCATCGGTAACTTACGGGGTATGTGAGCCGGCCGCTCAGAAAGCAATGGCAAACTACTGAGCGTTATCTTGCCAAGAGATCAACATACAGCTGAAAGATGCTGGTGTTGACAGCTAAGTCCTGTAAAGGATATGCTAAAAAAAAAAAAAATATGTTACAAACAAGAACTCTGTTGTAAACATTCAATGACAATGACTTATTGCACAAAACGTTCTTCATTTTATAGAATGCATTTTTTGCTTCTCCTATTCTGCTCTTTATTTCAGTGATGCATCTTCTATCTAAAGTTATCCACGTACCTAGATATCTGAACTTCTGAACTTCTGCACTCGTCCCAAAATAACATCCTGTACTTTAATTGCATATTTAGGCACGATATGTTTCTTTGATATCACCATGACTTCTGTCTATCTATTATTCAAACTAAGGCCTAATTTTCTTTCCACTGTCTAAAACCACTGTGTCTATCATTTCTTGTATGTCAGTCTGACTTGTTGCTATCAAGACGGTGTCACCAGAACAACGTAAATTATTATATACCATCCTCCTCTTATTGTGTACACAGCCATATTGTTCACCCCGTCAACTACGCCAGGTCTATTGGAGTCAGAGTTGGGTGCCGTGCCTCTGAACCTCTCTACAGCCGATTCATTCCATTAGAACACGCCTCATATACAACCGAGAAAGACATCAAGTGTAACGCATTGACGCGTTCACAATGAATGGGAAACCAGAACAGTCTTCCCCAACTTTCGTTTACGGTCGGTTGAATCTGGAGGACGGAAGCCAGCAAGAGGGGGGTGGCCAGAATCTGGAGCCAAGCGTGCACTGAAGTCCTTGCCAAAGGGGAACTGAGATATAGAGCATGGATGGGGCAGGAAACCCTTATAAAGTTAGTTGATTACCCTTTACATGACGTCGCTGTCAACCTCAGCATTTTGGGGCTGTTTATGATTTCTTGGCAAGTTTACGTTCCGATTGCCGTTGGTTCATGAACGAGCGGTTTTCATGCCATTATATGAAAACAAACGCAAGGCAGTCTGCTGCCAAATAGCCCGCAGATGCGTTTCAAACGCGGGACGCGGGATTGCGACTTGCGCTCGTAACACCTTAGCCATAGAGTGGCCCGGAAACGCTAAAATAAACATAAAAATGGCATATCCTTTGCAGTACGTTGCGATCAATCCCATCCTGACCGACTAGGCAATTTTACCTTCAGTAGTTTGCCATAGCCGCACTCCCTGGCCTAGGAGTTAGCGACTTTTTACGTAATCCCGTATACTCTCGTGAGTAACGTGACGTGCGCGAGAATCGGTGGCGGTTCTAGCCGCGTCGGTAATTTATCGGGTATGTGAGCCGGCCGCTCACAAAGCAATGGCAAACTAGTGAGCGTATTCTTGCCAAGAAATCAACAATCAGCTGAAAGATGCTGATGTTGACAGCGATGTCCTGTAAAGGATATGTGAACAAAAAACAAAGTTTGCCATAGCTTTCTGAACAAGATGTCAACGTTTTAGTCAAGCTGGCCGGAGTTGGAGTTGATCACACTACCTCGTCATCAGCGCATTGGAAGTTTAAGAGCTAGAGCGCTGTTATAATTTTGGCCACCTCGACTGGTAAAGTATTGTATAGTCTTTGCAGAACGTCGTAATCAACCCCACGTTGATTATCTAGGCAATTTTACGTTAAGCTGTTTGCCAGTACTTTCTGAACGAGAAATCATCGCTTAAGTCAAGCCTCATACCGATGTAGAGATAGAACGCCATGTCTAACCATTAGCGCACCCGAAGTTTAAGAGCGAAAACTCTTCTTCTTTGTGCCACGTCGACTGCTAAGAAGCAAACAAGAAATGAAAAATGGAAAAGCAGATTTACGTAACAGCAAAACTAGAGCTACTAAAGTCATAAAGTTAGTTGCATGTCCTTTGCAGACGTTGCAGTCAACACCAATATTTTTTGGCTGTTCGTGATTCCTAGGCAAGTTTTACTTTCAGCAAATTGCCATTGCTTCCTGAACGGCCAGCACCCATACCATTTCATAAAAAACCAACGTAGCTGTGTTTCGAAAGAGGTATTCGGGATTACGAACTTCGTCCGTAAACTCTCGCCACGGAGCCGGATAGGGTAGGCAAAATACACAGAAGATCATGAAGTTATAAATCGAATACAGGAGATACAAGACGATACTTAGATGGCCTTTCAAGGGAAGCAGAAGTAGCAACAACGAATGGAAACCCCGGACGCCTTTACATTAACCTGACTGAATTGAGATTTGGCAGTTTATTTAATATCGTATAGTATTGTGAAGTTTCATGTACACTTTCTCCTAATCATTTGTTTGTGTGTCACATTACGTCAAATTCATGTTTATTTCATTATTATTTATTTTTCGGTTCTACGTGTTACTGTTATTATTATAGAACTCACTACTTACCATTCTATTATTATTTTCTCTATCTCTTTATACAGTAGTAGGGCCACTCCTTCACCACGCGGGAGCATTTTCATCTGTATGAACAAGTACAGCAAATCTTCACCGGTGCCTCGAGCTTCTGCTCCGTACCACCATGTTTTGGTTAATCCCAAAATGCTAATCTTATAATACAGGGTGTATTTTTAATGACTGTGATGTGTTTGAAAATAATGCCGGTCCAAGTTTTGTATTTACCTATTATGTTGCATGAACTTTAAAGAGGGTGAATACAAAACTTGGACCGGCAATATTTTCAAATACTGCACAGTCATTAAAAATATACCCTTTGTTTCATTTCGTCTACTAACTGTGCTGTATTTTTCTCACACTACCAATGCGTCAATCCAATCCAACCTATACGAAGAAAAACAAATAAAATGTTTGCCTCGTTCAACTGCTTCTGTCTGCATCGTAGGTTATACTTTTTGGGGGTGAGGTTTGCTATTCTTTCATTTCCGTTATTTCCTTTCGACCAAAGCGTACCAAATTCAGTGACTATATGTTCAAAGCCGTGGACCGTTCTGCCTTTTCTTATGGAACAGGGGACGAGATGGTCATAGTTGAACGTTTGCTGGTACTCGTGTGACGAAGTGCCAATCAGCTATTCATGATGTCAAACACAACCAACTATCAAGGCCGCAACAGTTCAGTATTGACAGACCTCGGGTGGCAAACAAAAGCCTCTCCGAATGTCCTTTAAATGGGCTCATCTAGTTGGCATCGCAGTTCATTCGTTCGATACGCTGATAGGTCACATAATCGATTCTTCCCTGTGGATTTATGGGCCTTTTGGTGAAAGAAGAGAAAAGTATGTAGTAATTGCCGCTGTGTGTAAACTACAGACAAGAAAATAACAGAAGACGGAGAAAGTCAGAAGGGTTGATTCTGACTGTCTGACTGTTGGGAGCGGTCGGACAATCAGAAAAAGACAGATAAGTATAGATTGCATTTAACTATACGTTTAACAGACTCATATACTGGATTGAAAGAAAAGTATAAATAACTCGCACAGATGTATAGACTGCACTCAAATGAGCGTTTAGAAGACTCACGAAGAAGTAAAGACTGGATTATCTTGGAAGATTGAGAGACTGAGTATGTAATTCATAAGTTGAAGGGTCTTCTTTTTCTTGCGGTCGCTTATTTGATAATTACACCGTCAGGGGAATTCTTATGAGGTTCTGGAACGTTTGTTTCTAGAGTAGCTCTAAAGTTCATCACAGCTTAGAGTGTATCAGTCGTGGTCGGGTGGAAACATGACAAACTGTGTTAGACTTGTACGGGTAGCAGAATGATCAAGTGTGCAGCCTTCCACAGATGGAAGAATGATTACGTGTGTTAGTGTTCCACTGGTGGAAGGATGATTAAGTGTGTTAGTATTCCACGGGTGGAAGGATGATTAAGTGTATTAGTGTTCCAGAAGAAGACGAATGATTTAGTGACTTATTGTTTCACAGATGGAAGAATGATCAAATCTGTTAGACTTTCAATGGGTGGAAAAATGATCAAATGTGATTGTCTTCCACATGTGGAAGAATGATCAACTGTCCTTGTTTTCCACTACAAAAAATTAAATTGGGAACCAGCTGAGGCGACTGAAACAGTTACATAAATAAACACACTTAGTATTGAATGGTACTCACAGAAAGAGAAGAAAGAAGTAGAGACTAGAAGTAGAAACTGGTTCCCAAATTGATTTTTGTGTACTTAATACATGTACAGCCTTAGAACCGACCAATCATTTCTCTTCTTTAAATGTGTGTTAATATTATGGACACAGCATTTACGGTCCGATGTGTTTGTGTGTTTGTTATTTGACCTATAGTGGTTTAATATAAATTATGAGACCTATGGTGCTATCTCAATGGTTTGATACGAATTATGTCCGTATTCCATAGTTGTAGGTTCATGTGTATGATAGACATGACTAATGAAGACACTGTCTTGAGTGTCTAGCTGGGCATGCGTCGAAGTACACTTGTTCCTGCAGCGAGTCAATGTCGCCATTTGGAGGTGACAGGTTCGAATCCCAGTCGGTAACTATAGCTTTCAAATTTTTTGTTGTCTAGTGCGTCCTCTAGTCTCTACTTGTTTTCCATTACTGGAGCAAGAATGATCAAGTGTGTCAGCCTTCCACAAGTGGAAGAATGATTACGTGTAATAGTGTTCCACGGATGGAAGAATAATTAAGTGTGTTAGTGTTCCAGAAGAATACGAATGATTTAGTGACTTATTGTTTCACAGGTGGAAGAATGATCAAGTCTATTAGACTTTCACGGGTGGAAAATTGATCAAATGTGATTGTTTTCCACATGTGGAAGAATGATCAAGTGTCGTTGTTTTCCACTACTGGAGCAAAAATGATCAAGTGTGTCAGCACTTCCAGATGGAAGATTGATAAAGTCTGTTACACTTTCACGGGTGGAAAATTGATCAAATGTGATTGTTTTCCACATGTGGAAGAATGATCAAGTGTCGTTGTTTTCCACTACTGGAGCAAAAATGATCAAGTGCGTCAGCCTTCCACAGGAGGAAGAGTGATTCCGTGTATTAGTGTTCCACGGGTGGAAGAATGACTAAGTGTGTTAGTGTTCCACAGGTGGAAGAATTATTAAGTGTATTAGTGTTCGAGAAGTGGAAGAGTGATTTAGTGACATATTGTTTCACAGGTGGAAGAATGATCAAGTCTGTTACACTTTCACGGGTGGAAAAATGATCAAATATGAATGTCTTCCACATGTAGAAAAATGATCAAGTGTCATTGCCTTCTACTAAAAATAAAATGTTTGCATATCCTTTACAGGACATCGCTGTCAACATCAGTAACTTTCAGCTGATTGTTGATTTCTTGGCAAGATTACGCTCAGTAGTTTGCCATTGCTTTCTGAGCGACCGGCTCAACACCCCGTAAGTTACCGACGCCATTAGAACAGCTACAGATTCTCGCCGTCGTCTCGTTACTCACGAGAGTATACGGAATTACGAAGAAGGTCGCTAAACCCTAGTCCAGGGAGACCGGCTGCTTTCTATTAGTGGAGCAGACATGATCAAGTGTGTCAGTCTTTGTATGATGGAAGAATGACCAATAGTGGTAGTCTTCCAAGTCTTGAAATATGACCAATAGCGGTAGTCTTCCACGTGCTGGAGAATGACCAATAGCGGTAGTCTTCCACGTGCTGGAGAATGACCAATAGCGGTAGTCTTCCACGTGCTGGAGAATGACCAATAGCGGTAGTCTTCCACGTGCTGGAGAATGACCAATAGCGGTAGTCTGCTACGTGTTGAAGAATGACCAATAGTGGTAGTCTTCCACGTGTTGAAGAATGACCAATAGTGGTAGCAATTCTCGTGTTGAAGAATGACCAATAGTGGTAGTCTTCCACGTGTTGAAGAATGACCAATAGCGGTAGCCTTCCACGTGTTGAAGAATGACCAATTGTGGTAGTGTTCCGCGTGTTGAAGAATGACCAAAAGCGGTAGCCTTCCACGTGTTGAAGAATGACCAATAGCGGTAGTCTGCTACGTGTTGAAGAATGACCAATAGCGGTAGTCTTCTACGGATAGAAGTGTGATCAAGTTTGTCATCCTTCCACATGTGGAACTATGATGTAGTGTGTCAACCTTCTACTGTTGGTCAATTATCAATAGCGCAGTCCTCCACAGTTAGAATATTGACTAATGTTGGTAAAATTGCCAGTGTGGAGAAATAATCAATTCCCCCAGTCTTTCACTTGATAAATAATGGTCAAGTTGGTCCACAATTTGACAGAAACTCTCAGTGGTAAACCACTGAACATAAATTTGCCCAGAGTATCACTTGATATTGGGGTTGACCGCAAAGTCCCGCAGTAGCATACAACATTTAATATTTCACTTACTAGACAGATAGATTTATTTTGAAAATACTGAATTTTTTTTTTACCCATTAAATTACTAACTAAAAATTAACTTGAACAAAAATGTCAAAAATGTAATTAAGAGAAAGTATTTTTTTTTTTAAAATCTGAATCAATGCCAGTAAAAATACGTTAACTTAAATTGGCTATCTCTGCTACACTTAAGTCTAAACACGATCACGTGACAGCAGGGGAGAAGTCACATGACGCAAGTTGCGGGCCAATTTAGACTCTTCCCAGATTGCGATCCAAATATTAAGTGATTTCATAAGAGTCTAATTTGCACGAGGATTTTCCATTTGTTAATAATGCCTTCATCGAGACTGGGGGACACTTTTGGAATTAGACAGGTGGGAATGGTTCTCGCGTGCTGGGTATTTTAATTGAGTGACTAAGGAGAGTGCTAAAATGTTATATGGAAGGACGTACTGAAATGTTCTATAGAAGAGAACGTTGAAATGTTATTTAGAAGAGTGTCCTTTAGTGTTATATAGAAGAGAGTATTGAAATGTTATATAGAAGAACGGGCTAAAATGTAATATAGAAGAGAGTGTTGAAATGTTATATAGAAGAGAGTTAGTTAGTTGCATATTCTTTACAGGACGTTGCAGTCAACACCAGCATTTTTTGCTGTGGTGATCTCTTGGCAAGTTTACGTTCAGTAGTTTGCCGTTGCTTTCTGAACGATGGGCACCAAAAATTGTTGGTGTTGACTGCGACGTCCTGTAATGGATATGCAACTAACTTATTTTCTAATGTCTTCGTATTATTAAAGCTAAGGCCCATTTGTTCACATTCTACAACCACTGAATCTATTACTTTCTGTGCTTCCTTCTGACTTGTTGATATTGTGACGGTATCAC
Organism: Cepaea hortensis; assembly: GCA_963921405.1. Taxonomy (NCBI): domain Eukaryota; kingdom Metazoa; phylum Mollusca; class Gastropoda; order Stylommatophora; family Helicidae; genus Cepaea; species Cepaea hortensis. The sequence goes on from OY992885.1 coordinate 108,998,667, forward strand.
CAGCATGACGTGCGTTGCTTACTTGATGACCACCAACTGCGATTCCTGGCATGTTTTGTGTAGATCTGATTAAGATCACGCTGTAGAATGACGCCAGACCAGAATTATTGATATGTGGGTTAATGAAATAGAAGGCTACGTTTGTGTTTTGTGTGTGAATTATTAAAGTAGCAGAATGTGCATGTGATTTAATGTCCCTGGAAGATTTCGTATGTGAGAAGGGATGTATATGTGACAAGGGGATGTATATGTGAGAAGATGACGTGTGTGTGTGTGTGTGTGTGTGTGTGTGTGAGGAGAATATGTATGTGAGAAGGGGTGGTGTGTGTGTAAAGGAGAGATTATGCGTGAAGGGACGGTGTATGTGTAAAGGAGAGATTATGTGTGAATGGGAGGAGTATGTGTGAATGGGAGGAGTATGTGTAAAGGGGAGGTGTATGTGTGAAGGGCAGGTGTGTGTGCGAAGGGGTGGTGTATGTGAGAAGGGGAGGATTAAAGCGCTATTTAGAACCTATACTCTTCTACAGGCTGACTGAGCAAAAGGGAAACAGGCAGGCAGACAGTGTGAAAACCAGACACCCATAAACTTAGATAGGCACAAGGACAGACAAACAAATAGACAGACAGACAGATACATATAGACACACATACATCGGTAGAGGTAAATAGGCAGCCAGCAGATAAATTTACACAGACATACGGAAAAACACCCAGACATACACACAGACAATCAAGGCAGGTAGATACGCATGTAGTCAAACAGACACACAGACAGATAAACACAAATCACTCACCGAACATTGGCCAGGGTGTGCCTGCGGCCCGCGCCACGTAGAAACTTATGGACGTGCAGATCGCTGAGTATATCCTGATCTTCTGTATCCATGGTCACAAGGTATGAGCGATATAACTTCACTTAAGTTTTACTCCTCTACAAAGAATAACATCTCTCCTTAGAAGCAATAACAGAACACAGTTTGGCCAGACCGAATCCAGTGAATCCCAAATGTCACGATTATAGCAACATGGCTAATTCAGTTATGTGACGATTATAGAAAATAATGACGAATTTTGTCATGTGACTCTTGGTGCAGTTATAGCGAATCCAGTAATGTGACGATTATATCAATAAAACGAATCCTGTAATATGACGATTATATCAATATAACGAATACTGTAACATGACGATTATAGCGAAATAACGAATCCAGTATTGTGATGATTATAGCAAAATAACGACTACTGTAACATGACGATTATAGCAAAATAACGAATACTGTAACATGACGATTATAGCCAAATAACGAATCCAGTACTGTGATGATTACAGCAATATGACAAATGTCTCAATGTGACAACTATAGCAATATAACAAATCCTGACATGTGACGGAATATAGTAACACGATGAATGCAGCAACAAAACCAATGCAATAATGTGATAAGCAGCAGGACTCAGGTTACGAGCACAAGGGAATGTTTTTCATTTGTTCCTTTCATTCGCTTTGATCTCATCCGTAACCCATACAAGTGCTGCTACTTCTGTTGTACTGGACTGATTTGTGCCTGTGAGACGGCTTTCCCTTTTAACAGTGTCCCTCACCATCAGGTGAAACCACGCCAACGGAAGTACTTGTAATTTACGTCCACAAGTCAAGGACGAGAAAATTTTTAGTCAAACTGACCTGTGTAGGGGTTGAACTCGCTACCTCAGCATTAGCACACTGGCAGATTAAGAGCGAGCGCTTGCATCCATTCAACCATGCTGATTCTCGAACAAGCGAATTACACACAAACACACACACACACACATACACACACACACACACACACACACACACACACACACAATAACAAGAAAGGGAGGCATTAAAGAACATCATGACAACTGGAAAGATCAGTGGGAAAAGAGACAGAAGCGGATTACGAGAAATGATGCTGAAAGAACTGAGACAGTGGCATGGAGGAATATCATCAACAGAGTTGATCAAGAACACAACTGACTAAGATTTGTGGAGAGACAAGAACGACTGCAGCAGCCAGCAGGCACATGATAGTGATGAAGATGATGGTGGTTTTAAATGTTAGTTGCATATCTTTTAGAGGACCTTGCAATCAATTCCAGAATTTATTGGCTGTTGTTGATTTACTGGGCAATGGTGGTTCAGTAGTTTGGCACTGTTTTCTAAAAGAGTGATGCCTCATAAATTGGGGCTTAACCCAAACTGGTCTGCTTCCACATCGCCCACAGCTGATATCGAACCCTCGAAGCGGTATGTTGGGGAATAAAATAATTGCGCGTCTCACTACACCCTCAACCACATTGTGGTTATATACATAGTCAGGCATGGTCTCAGTCTTACACGGTCACATGAGCATTGTCCAGTACACGGCCCTCTTCACGGCTTGAGACACCGGGTATATACATGGTCAGACATGGCCACAGTCTTACATGGTCACATGAGCATTGTCCAGTACATGAGCTTCTTCACGGCTTGAGACACCGGGTATATATATGGTCAGACATGGCCACAGTCTTACATGGTCATATGAGCATTGTCCAGTACATGAGCTTCTTCACGGCTTGAGACACCGGGTATATATATGGTCAGACATGGCCACAGTCTTACATGGTCACATGAGCATTGTCCAGTACATGAGCTTCTTCACGGCTTGAGACACCGGGTATATATATGGTCAGACATGTCCACAGTCTGACATGGTCACATGAGCATTGTCCAGTACATGAGCTTCTTCACGCCATGAGACACCAGGTGTGTAGTGCCAGCTCCAATACTTGTATACAACAATCGGTACTGTTTGAGTGATGTGGTCAACACCACACCGACCATCTGTACTTTCTACAACATTTCCTGGTACCCACAATGTTAGGCTGTTTGGTGGTAGGAGAACATGGCAGGTTTATAACAAATACCCTCACCTCCATGGAGATTCGAACCTATGATCACAGCGCCGACAGACAATCGGTCTAACGCGGTCTCACGTTAGCATTGGCTTGAATGAAGCAGTTGTTATTTAGCTGATGAATATTTGTTAGATTCAACGTCTAACCTGTTTTTATTATTGCCGCCTCCTTGTGTGTGTGTGTGTGTGTGTGTGTGTGTGTGTGTGTGTGTGTGTGTGTGTGTGTGTGTGTGTTTTAGTGTGCAAAGCTCACTTTTCTTTTCCGTTTTATTTACTTCTGGCCTCCTAAAAAACTGTTTGTCAGATTTTAATGAAACTTCGTTAACTTGATCTTCACTGTATTACTTAAATCTTGACAAGAGCATTTGTGAAACTAAGACTTAATTTTTGTGCAGTAGTAAAAAACTCCACAAAAATTGTCCAGGAAAAACTTGGTGCAATGAAGTCGAACCTCTGGCCTTTGAACACCACATAAAACGTTGCCGTTTCATAACTAACGACCATCATCATCACGTTCCAGGATAGGCAATGAGTCCACTGAACTTTGTGACCCCAACATTCATCCTCTACACACGCTGAGCTATATTCTGACAACATATTAATGCTATCTTTCCGTTTATATCATGAACGCTCTCTAGCCTTTCTATCCTAAATTTTGCCTCCATTATGACTTCCATCAGATTGTTATGTCGTTTGAAATGGCCAAATACTTTGTCTTTCTCGTTTTTAATTCCTGTAAAGGACACTTTTCATATTGAACATTACTTTACCAGATTTTATGTGGCCTATTTAAGAGGCTGGGCCACCCCCGGGCAGCACCGACTGGCATAAAATCAATGATTGCATAATAGCAAAGAAGATTATTATAGACATCAACTGTCTGTCAGGGTCACAGAGTCAGTCCATGCGGAAGTCTGCTCTATTTACTGTTTATGCAGTTGTAAAGCATCAGAGGTTATTACTCTTTCCGTCCGCGTCTCATCTTGTTCCTCTTGTACCTTTCGGTGTCGACATGCAGCATAAACTGAGGGAGAGTGCCCGTTTATGGGCTTCATATTTTGAGATTAGTATGGTCTCTTTTATTCCCTCTGTCCATCCTCAGAAATATTTACAAATTGTGTGAGGGATCTCTGATATCAGCACCATACTGCTTTTACTACTATATGTATGTGAATCGTGGATATTTAAAAATCACGATCAGACACAGATTAGAAGATACCGAGTTGTGCTGCATTAAAGATAGCTAAGGATCTCGTGTACAATTTTTTTCCCCCCGCGTTTCCATCCTGTTTCAGGATATTGCGGTCAACACCAGCATCTTTCAGCTGTATATTGATTCCTAGGCTAGATTACGCTCATCTAATCTACGATTTTCTGAGCGACCGGCTCCATACTCTCATAGGCCACTGGCGCGACTCGAACCACTTCTAATTCTCGTGCGCTCACGTCATCCACGAAAGTATTCGGGGTTAACGGAGAAAGCTGCTAACCCCTCGGCTCATGTACAGTGAAGAAACATTATACGGGTAGAAAAGAAAAAGAATTCCATTTCCAGCAATATTAACCTTCTGCACGTTCGGGGTAATTAACAACATAAATCAATCACTATTCGAGCTGATGGCCGAGGACCAGAATGTTCACAGCTGACCGTGTGACCCTTGTTTAATTCTAGAGTCTCCGTAACACAAACCTAGTCGCGTAGCATACGCCTGTTGTGGGCTTGTGAAGTGTTTGGATCATAACATGTTACCGGCTTGAGTGCACGGAGGGTTAAGTGGCCAATTTCTCCCTCCCCCAGCGAGCGACGAGAGCTGGCATCGAACTCTCCCATCGCATTCATGCTATTGTCAGAGTAACGTCATAACAGTTGTCCGGGACCGCAGGCTGTTCTCTGTAAGTCTCCAGGTTTTAAAATAAAATCATAGAACATGGCGAACGCAAAGACAAGCGATCTTCATTCCTTTCCTACGGCGAGGCGCTGTCGTATTTCGCGACCACAGGTTCGAATCTCCATGTGACTAAATATTTCCCGTTTTACTTGACAGTCGTACACCTCGATATACCGTTTCTTCAATCCCTTCCTTATTATAAATGCCAATGAATACAGAAGAATATATTTGTCATCCTATGTCAATTGTTTCAGCGTTTCCTAACGGTTAATAACTACCCGGGACCAAAATAAGGTTACATATATTTATTTCTCACAGGCCGGCTATTCCTTTATGAAAATACCTAAATCCTGTATTGTCTTTGAAACTTCTTGCATCAGCCGGACACGTGGCTGAGGGGTCAGGCTGTCCGTCTCAAGTTCACGAGTTACGGGGTTGGCTCACAACATAAAGCTGGAACATTTTTTAAATAACTGCTAGTATCTAATGATACCTCACGCTCGCTGGATGTTTGAATAGTGAGATCGGATACGTGACTTCTAGGATAAGGGCGAAACAAGGGAGATCACGTGTGCAAGCTGTGAACGTTAATAATCCCACGGAAGTTAGAAATGGAAAAGAGTAGGCCGTAAAATCCTCGCCATGGTAAAATTATTACGGAATGAAAACTACTGACGGGTAGATGGAGCCGTTTACGTTGATGGAATCTGTCTTGAACAGTTGTTCTCAACCTTTTTTTGGCCCGTGCACCCCTTAACCATATTATCAAAACGTCACCCCCCCCCCTTTCGTATTTCCCCCCTAAAAATCTCCCCACCCCTACAAAGTATATGTAAAAATGGAAGCTAAATTTAATAACACACACTAGAACAAGCCTAGACGCCTACATAAAACGGGAATTGCAGGCCTACTTACGTTATAAAATGAATTTCAGAAGGGCGAGAAGTACAGAACCGTAAAGAATGGACGCGATCTTGATATACTCTTAATCCCCCCCACCCCCGGGAAACCGTAAAAATCCCCCCCCCCCCTCGGGGGGGGGGGGGGATTCCCCACCGGTTTAGAACCACTGGTCTCGAGGAAGGAAACCTTACACAAATGGGCGACGGATTCACACGCATTGATGTTTCAGGTTCAGAACTAGGTGCAATGCACTCCTCTCGAAAGAGGAACGATAGAGGAACGAAAAAGGAACAAAGAAGCGGGGTTTCCATCATAACCTCTAGCCAGCTACCGTTTCAAAATCACTTATCCTTCTTGTTTTTCTTTACCCTCTGCTATTTCGCTATCTGATTCACGCAATTGAAAACAAATATATTTTCCTTCTCCATCTACTTTCTATATTTTGCATCCTTACTTCATTTCGTAATTTTTTACTGTGTTAAAAGTTTTAGTTGGCCATTGACAATTGCTGTATGAAATCATGCGAGTAAACACTGATTGAATTTTCACATGTTTTCTGTGGTTTTTGTGTGCACTGACGTCACAGTTATTTATCTGATTGAGATTATTGCAGATTAAACCAGGCAAAACACACTTTAAAGTGGGAACAATAACGGAAATATAACATTTGTTGCCATACAGTAACAAGTAATAAGGCAGTTTCACAAGTTATAGCATTCTCTTGCTTTGAATTCCAGCGGAGTCCACAGACGTGCGGCTGTTAGAGAGTGCACCGGATTGATATTTGTATAGAGGTAGTTTTCTCTGTTACCAATGTCCCTCGTCATGAGGCGAACCCTCTCTGACTTCTGAGGTACATGTAATTTGCGTTCAAAAGTCAATGACGACGAGTCAGCACTTAAGTCCAGTTGACTAGGGTATAGATCGAACCCTCTTCTCCGCGATCAGAAGAGAAAGTTTAATCGTGTTATACCTTTCAGCCACGACGAAATAATAAAATAAGCTAGTAAATACGAAGTCTATTTAGTAACAGTTATAGTGCCCTTGGATTAAAAAGTGACGCAATTCGTAATCCCCCATACTGCTTTCAAAAGACAGCTGCAGGCGATTTGGCAGCAGTCCGCTTTAGCAATAGCAAATTACTGAACGTAAACTTGCCGAGAAATCATACACAGCCAAAAAAAAAAAAATGCTGAGGTTGACTGTGACGTCCTGTACAGGTTATGCAAATAACTTTTAACCACAGGCACATTGCCGTCTTGACAGACAATAGCTTGTTACATTAGGGTTACAACAATAAAAAGGAGTAATAAGCTCCCCATAGCAGAAGGACTGAGTTGTATTGTAGAGACCGTGTGTTGCCCATGCAGCATGATCCATCTCTCGGTTTTCGTAGTTTACTCCAGAGGAAAGGTAACACCAATATATCTGGAATAAGACAAGATGCAGAAGCTGCCGGATCAGTAAAGCAATAATCTAACTGTCCACCTGTCGGAGCTTCCATCCTAGACCGGTTTCCGACCAAGTCTTAGCACCTTAATACGTGATTGGTGTAAGTAAAAAGTTCATTTAATAACAATTGTTGCCCTTCGATTAATACGTGATTTTTGTTTTAGTTGCATGTCCTTCATAGGACGTAACAGTCAACCCCAGCATTTTTGCTGTTCGTGAATCCTGGGCAAATTTTACGTTCAGTTGTTTGCCATTGCTTTCTGAATACGTGATTGGCGGTAAGTAAAACGTTCATTTAGTAAAATTGTTGCCCTTCGATTAATACGTGATTGGCGGTAAGTAAACCATTCATTTAGTAGCAATTGTTGCTCTTCGATTAATACGTGATCGGCGGTTAGTAAAACGTTCATTTAATACCAATTGTTGCCTGTTTATAAATAAGAGTGATGGTAATTAAAAAGTTCATTTATTAAAATGTTTTGCACCTGGATTAATAAGTTTTTGGCGGTAAGTAAAAAGTCCCGTCTCAGGGGCAAAGGCGTTACGGACGCGGTTCACAATTCCGCTTGCCTGCGTTCGAAACACAGCTGCGACTGATTTTGCAGCAGACCATCGCGCTGGGTTTTAACGTGATGGTATGGGAGCCGGTCGTTCAGAAATCAAAACTACTGAATGTAAACTTGCCAAGACATTAACAACAGCAGTGTTGGTGTTGACAGCGATATCCTGTAATATAAGATACGAAAAAAAAAGAAAAAAAAAATAAGAAATGCCCTTGAAAAAGTTTTTTTAAGGCAATAAGTGAGACATTTAGTAACAGTTGTTATCCTTGAAGAAAGAAGTTACAAGGAGTAAGTGAGTTATTAGTAACAGTTGTTGCCCTTGAAGAAAGTACTTTAAAGCAGTAAGTGAGACATTTAGTAACATGTGTTTCAATTGAAGAATGTACTTTAAAGGCAGTGAGTGAGTTACTAGTAACAGTTGTTACCCTTGAAGAAAGTAAATAAGGCAATAAGTTGTTGCCCTTGAAGAAAGTTGTTTTAAGGTAGTAAGTAAGACATTTAGTAACAGTTGTTACTCTTGAAGAAAGTAGTTTTAAGGCAGTAAGTGAGACGCTTATAAAAAAAAACAAAAAAAAACAAATTAGTTTTAAGGCAGTAAGTGAGACATTTAGTAACAGTTGCCACTCTTGAAGAAAGTAGTTTTAAGGCAGTAAATGAGACATTTAGTAACAGTTGTTGCCTTTGAAGAAAGTAGTTTTAAGACAGTAAGTCAGACATTTAATAACAGTTATTGCCCTTGTAGAAAATAGTTATGAGGGAGTAAGAAAGACATTTAGTAACAGTTGTTGCCCTTGAAGATAGAAATTACGAGGCAGTGAATGAGAAATTGTGTAACAGTTGTTTCCCTTGAAGAATAAACTTATAAGGCAGTAGGCGAGAAGTTTAGTAACAGTTGTATCCCTCTCAGTCAGAAATAATATTATGGTTTATTAATCATTGTAAATTTGTCCCGCATCAATTTCTTGCTATGGGTCAGTGATGTGAAATCGCCATCACATTTTGTAGGTCTGAGAGCAAAGAGAAGTAAGTAGCCAATCTGTCCCTCACTTTATCAAGCGACAAGCCCTGGTGTCAAACATGGTCCGATGGAGCTCAAAAACATGACCAGCGCAGTTTGCTAACCACTTCGCTGGCGGTAGTACCTTAAATTAATGTTACATTGACATGTTACTTTCATCTGTTTATGAGTTCTAAAGTCGTGGACCTGAATGCGTTTCAGTTGCCTGCAATGACATTGGGGCGTATATTACTGATCAATTACCCACACGAAGAATCGCTTTGGCGCAGTGGCTAGCAAGCTTGGATGCCAGTCCAGAGGTCATCTGTTCGAATCTTCATAGATGCGAATGTTTTTATTTTTTTTAATTTTTCATGGATCTAAGTTTCTGTTCGACGCAGCCTAAATAGGGTACTAGAAAATATCTTGGGAAGTGGAAACGGTCGGCCGATATTAGCGACATAACCCTTGAAATGAGAATTTGTAGATATAAATATTGTTCTAGCACCACATGCTCAGCACACCCAAGATGTGGAGAAGAGCACCTAACTTTTCTTGTACTTATTATTGACACAGAAGTGCATCAGACACTATTAGACACATACCACACAATGTGCTGAAAGCAAGATCCAGGTTAATGCATGAAACAGAAATGAAAGCCTGAGAAAGAACGGCAATGGAGAACCTTCATGCATAAATGAACAGGTATTTATAGGTAAAGTCATTGATTTTTAAAATGTGCTTGTACTTTGCAGGATGTTATGATCAATCACGGGATGTTTTAGTTTTCTAGGCAAGTTTACGTTCAGTAGTGTGCCATTGATTTCTGAACGGGAAGTCAAGGTTTAAGTCCAGCTGGCCAGTGTAAGGAATGAACGACCTGCCCCGCAATCAGTGTACCAGGCTATTGCTGATAGTGTACATGTAAAGTGTGACTCATGATGTGGGTCGCCGTGGCAAGTGGTTAAGGCGCCAGTCTCCCGCTCCGAACGTCGTGTGTTCTATTCCTGACTCCGTCATTAGTGTCACAAGTACAGTATTCTCGGAGAACTACGGAGTTCGTGCGCTGTGCGACGCTTTCGGCAGGTGGCTCCACAGAAAAAGGCCCAGTCATATGTGATGCAACCCGGTGCAATGAATCCGATCCTCTCCCCTTTACGCCCCCTTTACAATGAAGAAGTAGAAGCAAGAGAACAAACTAGACAGTATAAAATTTAACGTAATTGGCATTTCGGGATTCGAACCTCGTACCTTCAAATGACACCAGCACCTAGTTGAAGGAACGCGTGTACTTTCCAAGACCCACAGACTTAACAACCTACACATTGTGTCATCTTTAGCCAGGTTTATCAACCACTTCTATCCGTGCCTAAGAAAACCTCAGAGAGAGAGAGAGAGAGAGAGAGAGAGAGAGAGAGAGACGCACACACGCATGTACGCGCGCACACACACACACACACACACACACACACACACACACACACACACACACACACACACACACAACCCCATTAAAATGTCAATAAAAAAAATTTCCCAGGTACATAGAAATGGTTCCGTGAACTAATGTATATATTCTCTGCAACTCGCGGCCATCAAAGGATGATATTACCATCGGAGAATGACTCCCTGAATTTAATACCGCTGATGCTTGAAAAAACGGCTGCTGTCATTTCTGTACATCCCTTCTAATTACCTCCCCAATCCTCTTGCGATCACAACCTCCTGACGTGATACGAATCGGTTTTATCTATCTCGTTAGAAGAGAAGGGAAAAACTAGAAAAACCAAACATATCTTTCTGGGCGGAACCCTTAAGGGAGGAAAACATTTCATTTTCGCTGCAAGCTGCTTTCAGCCGACCCAGAATTGCCCAGTGTGTACAGGAAATGATTCTGGGCAGAAGAGATGGTGGTGAATGGAACTGCTTCACTCATCTCATATGTCGCAGTAATATATGTCTCTGTGGCGAAGTGGTCAATCCGTTTGACGTTTGACTCGTGAGCCGAAGGTTGTGGGTTCGATTCCGGGCCGCGTCCTTCGGTTTACGAGTTAAATGTTTCGGAGACTCCCAAGGGTCGTCGCTAAAAGCTACGGAGTTCGTGCTTTGTGCGACGCTTTCCGTACTGCGGAAAAAGACCGAGCCATATGGGATAAAAACCCGGTGCAATGAAGTCGACCCTGTCGACTTTTAAGCGACTTTTTAAGCGACTGCAGATCGCTACGGCAGCATCCGCCGTGATGTTATCTTTAAATTATCTCATGTTCACCGCCTGTTCCCCAGTTCCACAAAGGGGGTTAAATAAAGGGAACGGGTCATTTCACATCATATGCTACGACTGGCTTCATATCAAAACTTTAAATGTGTGTTTAAATATAGTGGTCTCGAGGTATGGTGTCCGCCTCGAGTGCTGGAGGTCCCGGGTTCAAGCCCCGGTGAGGGCCGGGATTTTTTCACCTGGACTTCTAGTAATAAATGTCCCCTGGTCTCTGGGTAGTGAGATTGGACGCCGGTGTGTATTGTTGCGCACGTTAAATATCCCTTGACAGTTGGACATCGAACAAAGGTAGCCTAACGGCGCTGCCCCTACCAAATTTTTAGTTAAAAATCTACCCAAAGTATGTTAGGATAATCGCCAATGCTGCGGAGTTCGTGCACTGAGCTGAGATTCTTAGGAGTGTGGGGTGGGGTGGGGGAGTGTTTGGGGGTATGGGGTGTGGGGGTGTGGGGGTGTGTGTGTGTGTGTTTTGTGACTATATTCTTAGAAAGTCATGAAAACTTGTATAAGTTTTCGATGTAGTCACCACTGCGTCCAATGCAAGTCATCCAGAGCCGATATAGTGCTTGGATTCCTATAGTAAAAGATTTCTTTTGGCTGCGTGTGTAACCACGCATGCACCACCTGCTGTACCTCTTCATTGGACAGAAACGTTTTGGAACTTCCTACTCCAGTTACACACTTGCTGGACTAACAGCCATGCATCACCATACTGGAACTTCGTATACCAATGGATCTCTATAGGTTTCACCCGTTCACTAATTTAAAAACAAAACGGATAACAGAACGCTGCTCCTCTTAGGTGCATGTCAATTGTGGCGCAGCCATAATTAAATTGTCCATATGCCAACGTGTTCGTCTGCACCTTGATGTCACGTGTTTAACGCTCCTAATACCCTTAACAAAAATATTGACAGGTTACAAGAAAATGGCATGGTTATTGTAATGTTATCACACTTTTAAGGTTTTGATCTGAAGCCCCTTAGTATTTCAATGTGTTCAGGGTGTACCACCGGGCCCGTTAAGATAGTACCATTGTACATTGTCTCACTCTCGCAACAAAATCCTTCACCATATGAAAAGAAATTGGACATTACTTCATATATCATAACAGTATTAAGCTCTCAAGAAGAGAGAAAATCAAGAATGAGCAAATCTGGATTACAGGGGGGGGGGGGGGTGTGGTGTGTGAGGGGGGTGGAGGGGGGGGGGGGTAGCCGCGCTAGATTTCATAAGAAAACAGCAAGTTAAATGGGAGTGGCATATAACTAGATTATCAGCTTATAGTATACCACAACAAGCAATGATGTACTGACCAAATGGAACCAGGCCCTCCCCCGATGTGTCTCCACCTTGCCGTGGTGGGGGAGCTTGCGTGTCCCATCGACCCCATGTGCTTGCCGATGGGTGAAAACTACATATCGGACGGCTCGTGGGATAGGGACCAGACTAAGAGAGACACAACTAGCTGCTCTGCAGGTAAGATTGAGGATAGCAGTCAAAATCAGGCAAACGATCCCTAAAATTTCAGTCCGGACATAACCTCTAAGGCTCCCATCCGAGGTGTATGGCTGAACGTCTCTAAACCATAAACTCTCGGAAGTGAGAGCCTGGCCGACACAAAACACTAAAGGCTCCCTGTCGAGGGCTGTGGCTGAACGCCTCTAAGACCACAAACCCTCGGACTTGAGAGCCAGGTCGATACCCACCTTTCGAAAAATAAAGGCGTGATACTGAGCAAGCTACATGCTCAGGTCTGATACAAGTTCGAAGGCTCTCAGCTGGGGGATATGAGAGATTCCCGGATGATAGGGTCAGGCCGTTTCTCGTTCACCGCTGCACGAAGGTAAGGTGCTGAGCCGGCAGCACAAGTAGCCTACCTCGTGAGCGAGTACAAAAAGTCAAAAAAGTGCCCCAGTCAAAGAAAATGGCTGCGAAAACTGTATCTAACTCATAAAGAGTGTAGACAAAAGTGGAAGAACGTCTCAATGACGCAAAATGGAACGCACGGCGAGCGAACCTATTGCGTGGTCCGAAGTCAAAAGCAAAAGCTTACCGAGTGGGTGTCGCTTGCAGTCTGACTGTCCCTGGTGTGTGCTTGAGCGATCAGTGGCAAACGAGTTGCCCAACACATGGAAGTGAGGAACTAAAGCAGCCATGAGCAGGACGTGGCAACTCCTCGGGTGAGCCCAGTCACAGAGCAATATGTGCCGGCTCTGCAATTATGGAAGCCTCCTTGGATAGCGAGGGAATGCTCATGGTCTGCCCTGCCTTCCCTTGAGGGCCGACCACGATGTCGTTCATCGTTCTATCTTGACCAGCTGAGATGTTAGCGACATCACAACAGTCCAACGTGCCTCGAAACCAGAGGATGGCTAACCTCATTAAAAAATGCCCGCTGAAGTCGGAAGTGTCGTCCTACGGGTGGCAAACTAAAAATTGACACTACGCAATTACGTCCGAGTGAAATGTCTCGTCCGAATGTCTCTCGTGCTAGGAACAGCTCTGACTACCTAGTTTCCGAATGCCGCTCTTGTTCGGAACAGCTCTGACTGGGTAGTTTTCCGAATGTCTGTTGAGCCTGGAAAAGCTCTGATGGGCGCAACGACAAGCACATGTCCGAAAACTCGCTGAGTGGATGCCGTCTGCAAACCTGTCTGGTTTGTGCGGGAATGACCCGGGGAAGCGAAATGACCAATATATTGAAGTGAGGATTTAAAGCAGCCATGAGCAGGACGTGACGATCTCCCTCGGTGAGCCCAGCTCCAGGGCGTTATGTGTCGGCCCTGCAACTATGGAAGCAACCTTGGATGGCGGAAAATGCTATGGACTGTCCCTGCCTTCCTTTGAGGGATGACCGTTGTCTTCGACCGTTCAACCTTGGCCAGCATGCTTGCAGATGGCACCACAAAAGTGAGAGTCTCCCAGGAATGCTACCTGGTCAAAAAAGCACGCTTAAGTCGATGTGTTGGCCTGCGGGTTTCGGCCCAAGGGCGCATAACAGACACACCGCAATCACATCTGAAAAAACACTCCGGATTAACGAAAGAAGAAGAGAAGAAGAACCAGGCCGACTACGTAATGGACGGATGGAGAGAACAACAGAGTCCATGGGAAACTCAATATCTGAAGCTCATAAACGGCCACTCCCCGCTATTTATACTTCATCTCAACACATCAAGGTTAGTCATCTCCGTGGCGAAGTAGTCAAGCCGTTTGGCTCGGGCTCTGAGGGTTGTGGGTTCGATTCCGGGCCGCGTCCTTCGGTTCACGAGTGAAAGTTTTCGGAGACTCCTGTGGGTCGTCGCTAGAGCTACGGAGTTCGTGCTTTGTGCGACGCTTTCCGCGCTGCGGAAAGAGACCGAGTCATATGGGATAAAACCTGGTGCAATGAAGTCGACTTTTAAGCGACTTTTTAAATCGGAAGGTACAAGAAGAACAAAATGAGATGAGATTAAATGAGATGATGATTGAGCTCTGCAACCTGATAAGGTGGTTGCATCTGTGTGACAGCTTCATACTCTCGCAAAGCTTTTTATCTGTTCCATAAAAAGGAACGCGATAAAAGGAACAAACTGGCCACTTCACTACATATTGAGCTCTACATCTCCACACGCTGAGACCGACCTTCTGTACAGTCTATAGCTTGCACATTTAATTGACCTTTCCCACAATCGTCTGTCGGCAATGTGATTGATCTCTCTTCAACTCTCTTTGATCACTGTTGCGATCAGTAATGTCATCGACCTAAGGCTGGCGTAATGACAATGACACATCAGGCAAATTAACGTTTAAGATATCTAGGCTATAGTGGAGATCAACTTTTAAAATATCTAGGCTACCCCGTTTTAGAAGGCAAAGTACAGAAAAGGCTGTGCATTTGCTGAGAACATTAATGGCGCGATCAATAGAGGTAAATAAAGATCTATATCTTTGCTTCTTTGACTACACCAAGGCTTCCGATAGAGTAATAATACATACTATATAAACACGCATCAAGTTGTCACATGAAAATAAATAACATATATGGTCAGCATAGTTGAATACAAAAAAACCGCTTGTTCTTTAACATCCGGTGTGCTGATGACGGGGTATCATGTTCAACCCCTACACCGGTCACTTAGACTAAAATGTTAACTTCTCGTCATTGACTTGGGAACGTAAATTACATGTACCTCAGAAGTCGGAGAGGGTTCGCCTGATGGCGACGGACACTGGTAATAGGGAAAGCTAATCCACACGTAAACATAAGTAAAGTATACTAGACGTAGTAGCATGCATATGGATTACGCTTGAGTTCAAAGCGAGAGAACGAAAAAAACAATAATATCACATATATTTGAGTATATCGAAGAATGGTGGAAGTGTAATGGACGGATAAATAAGATATACTACGCACTACAACATCTACTAAAATCAAAGGCGCTATCTCGTAACACCAAGATCACAATTTACAAAACACTGATCAGACCAGTTGTGCTGTATGGCTCTGAAACCTGGAGTGCAACTAAAGGAGACGAAGCCTTGTTACAAACCTTTGAGAACAAAGTCGTAAGACGCATCTTTGGGCCCATTAGAGATACACAACGTGGAGAGCGGAAAAGAAGAAGCAAAAAAGACATTTATGATCTGTTTAATCCCCCGCTAATCACTGGTATCATGAAGGTTAATAGACCTATAGGCATATAGAAAGAATGGAAGATAATAGGGAAACAAAACTCGCTTACACTCAAGAAATAAATGACCGTAGACCCCGAGGTAGACCAAGAAGACGGTCTAGAGATAATATATATACAGACCTACAAGCACTTGGAATCAACGACTGGCAAGAGAAGGTCTACCAGAGAGACGAATGGAGACGGATTGTACCTGCAGCAAAGAACCTCAATGGCTCGGAATGTTGAAGAAGAAGAAGAAGAAGAAGAAGAAGAAGAAGAAGAAGAAGAAGAAGAAGAAGGAGAAGAAGAAGAAGGGAAGAAGAAGATCTTGAAAAAAGTTAACTCACAAAGAGAACTGGTTACTCACATCAGAAGAAGGCATTCCACACTATTTGGGCACGCCATAAGAAGAGTAAAGCTGGAGCATGTTGTCACTTCCTGAAACTTCTAGGGAACAAGAGGAATGGAGAGACAGAGAGAATAGACTGGACATTGTGACATAAACAAACAAATAAACCTACAGCCTGTGTTGGGAATTAAACCCGGACCACTATCTGGCAGGGAAGAGTGCTAACCACGATACCACAGAGAGTGCAAAAAGTTCTGAAATCTTTGAAACTACAATACATCATTTCGTCCGTCCCCTGTATACTGAAACATCTGTTTAGGAGACCATCAAATAACGGCCATCATAATTGCCATCTTCCGCCATCTTTAAGCTGAAATGACGTCAAGCGATGCTCTAGTGAACACTGAAATCTCACCATGCGTAAACGGTTAGAAAAACAAAAAACAAAAAACACAACATTGAAACTAAGCCACAGCTTTGATCAATCGTTCGAGAGAAACAGACAATTGAACTCAAAGATCTTCGCCTGGTGGGATCGGAAAGCTTTAAATCCCACTAGATGACTACTTGTGTAAAGTTTGTTAGGATTTGTAAAACTCACTCAGCGGGCTTCTGTATATGTTGTGTTCTTACTCATGGTTTCCTGAATGTATTCAGAGACATATTGCTCTAATTTTCTCGCCTGTGTTTTCTTACATGTATTCAGACAATTGCTGCCTTTGTTCTCCATTGTGTATAGCACCGGAAGTTTAAAGGTGAGCACTCATATCCATTATGAAACATTGGACTCTCACTATACGCTACTATACGATAATAAACAAATAACGGCCATTCTGTGCATGTATTGATATCTTCTGCTTTGTGCAGATTCCAACAGTTTGCTTGTGCACGCTAACAATGGGCGTGTCTGAACAACTCGATGGAGGTAAGAGCAGTCGCTGGTGGGCCCTGAAATCACCCACACAAACTACGCTCGAAGCTGAGATAGTTTGGTTCTTGTATGCTTCCGGGATCGGCACGGCCTGATCAGATGTGGTCATCTGTTTATTCTTCTTTCACAGTATAACACATATTAAGGCGCAGGCCCCCCAATCAACAAAGAGCAGGGCTTGCTACCCCCATGCAACCCTGTCCATGTCTGAATATTATTAATCATTTCTATCTGTAACTTGTCTTTTCAAAGTGTTGTTTAAAGTATTTAAATACTTTGAATGCGATTGCTCAAACAATTTTGACTTAGCACAATAGTTTTATATGTCACATGACATGGACACGGTATCTTTATCATCAACTCTCTATGCCGGAGGTTCTCAACCGGTGGGAAATTCACCCCCCCCCCCCTTTATTTTTCCACCCAAGGGGAATTGTAAGGTTTCCAGGAAAGGGGGGGGGGGAATTAGGATTATTTCAATATTGCGTTAATACAAGAACCAATTACTTGATATTGTCTTTCCCTCCATACTTTACGGTTCTGTACTTCTCGTCCTTCTGAAATTCGATTTATAACGTAAGTAGACCCGAAAATCATGTTTTATGTAGTCGTCTAAACGTGTTATTGTATGTGTTATTAAATTTAGCTTCCAGTTTTACGTATACTGTGTAGGGATGGGGGATTTATTGGAAGAAAATACGAAAGGGGGGAGGGGGCGGTTGAGTGACATTCTGAACATATAATGAAGGGGTGCATGGGCCAAAAAAAGGTCGAGAACCACTGCTCTATGTTGTTCTGAAATCAACATTCTACTCTACCTATATATACAATTGTGTACGTGCGTGCGTGCGTGCGTGCGTGCGTGCGTGCGTGCGCGCGCGCGTGTGTGTATGTGTGTGTATGTGAGAGAGCGAGAATTTAGTCAAGTAAGTATAACATGGCATAACCACCTCCACTCTCACCCCAGCGCCTTCTTCTCACAGATATCTCAGTTGTCTATTCTAAAAGGTTCGATCATCTCTCTCCCACGCAGATATTAAACCCTAACCCCGTCCACTGTTAAGCGATGACACTTACCACTACACTACCACTGTTCACACAGCACTCATTCATCAACAGACGAAAGAGGCAACAAGAAACATACAACATTACATTCATCTACAGACGAAAGAGGCACATTTCAAATAAGTCTACGGCCAAGAAACATATAAAATAAGATTACGCAATCTCTCCACCCTTGGGAGAAATTGGTGGCCATAAACCCAGCCTAGACATCGCTCAGTTACGGAAACGTCTAACAGCAACTGCTAGTTTCAAGAAAGTCGGAGGGAATCTGACACAGATTTATTGTCTAATTTTAAGAAATAACGGTGATTGCACAGCGACAGCAATAACAACTTGCAATAGGGTGGCATTTGGGGTGGCTGACCCAGAAGGGTGATACTTATCCTAAGTGGCAGAAAATATCAGCAATCTCTGTGATTATATGGGTCGGTGCCCCAATATTCCACGAGGAGGAGTGTTTTGAAGAAAACAAAAATTGACCAGAGCGAACAATTCGACCCAGCCTGTGTGCCAGAAAGTGTTATGTGAAGAATAGGCGGCTGGCGTAAGTTTGAGCAATCTGTTCATTGAGTTCTGTGTAGGTGTATGTGTGTGTGTGTGTGTGTGTTATGTGTGTGTGTTATGTGTGTGTGTCTCTGTGTGTATGTATGTCTATGTGTGTATGTGTGCATGTATGTCTCTGTGTGTGTATGTGTGTATGCGGGTATTTATGTATATGTGTGTGCATGTGTGTGTATGTGTGTATTACGTAGTTCCGTGTGTGTGTGTGTGTGTGTGTGTGTGTGTGTGTGTGTGTGTGTGCATAAGTATAGTTTTTTTCAGTGAGTTCGTAATTGTGATTGAGTATATGTATATGTGTCGGTCTCCCTGGTTTAGAGGTTACACGACTTTCTCCGTAATTTCGTATACTCTCGTAAGTAACGTGACGTTGTGCGAGAATCGGTAGCGGTTCTCTCCGCGTCGGTAACTTACGGGGTATGTGAGCCGGTCGCTCAGAAAGCAATGGCAAACTACTGAGCGTAATCTTGCCAAGAAATCAACAATCAGCTGAAAGATGCTGATGTTGACAGCGATGTACTGTAAAGGGTTTGCGAACAAAACAATAATATGTATATGAGAGGGAGTGTGTATGTGTGTGCTATTGAGTGGGTGCATAACTGTGAGTTTGTGCAAATGATGCAAGTATGTTTGCAGGTATTATGTGTGTATGTGTGTTTTCATGAATGTGCGTGTGTACGTGTGTCTGCCTGTCTCATAACATCTTAATGTGCATTGTTTATTTTTAATACATTCCGTTGGAATTGTTTTTTTTCCCCTGTGTGAATGTAAAACGAAATGATGAACGAAAGATTAGTGATTAGAAGGGCCGAATGCAAGACGGGCCTTCGCGCCCAATTTGTGACCCTTTGAAAATAAAGTTCGTTAGTCCGTTCGTTCGTTCGCTCGCTCGTTCGTTCGTTTGTTCGTTCCAGTTTGTTTATGAAAATAAGGGGTTGATATAATATTCCCAATAGGCGAAGAAATAAAAGTTAGTTGGATGTCCTTAACTGTACGTCACAATCAAGCCCAGCATTATTGGCTGTTCGTGATTTACTGCACAAGTTTACGTTCACTAGTTTGCCATTGCTTTCTGAACAACCGACGCTCATATCATTGTTAAAAATCAACACAAGGCAGTATGCCATATCGCCTGCAACAGAGTCCGAATGTGCCATGCAGGATGGCCAGTGGAGTTCGCTACCCTCTTGCTACAGACATCGACTCTCGTGGTATGAGGCCCTTTATAAACAGATACAAACGTGTTCCGTAACAGGAATGTTTTGTGAGTGTCTGACGTGGTAAGACCATCACTTCTTTTTAGGCCTCAGTGCATTTCAGAAATCAATGGCAAACTACTGAACGTAAACTTGCCAAGAGATCACGGAAAACAATAACAACAACAAACATTGTGGGGTTGACTGCTACGTCCTGCAAAGGATATGCAAATTACTTTTACCTGAGTGCACGGAGAGATAGGTGGATAGTCTTTCCATCCCGTAGCCAGCGATGAGAGCTTACATCGAGCCTGTGTCTTGAAACTATTGCGACGCAGTTGTCAGCGTAATGTCATAACTGTTACACGAACACGTCCGCTAAAGGGACTTTAACTTTACGTTATTCTGAAGACGCATTGCTAACATGTACTTAACTGTCATCATCACGTGCCATGTAGACAAGCTCGCCATTTTCTCTTTGGTGCGGTATGTATTATTGTCACAATTGTGCCAGGTCAGGATATCGAAATGACTGAGCTACCGTATGACATTAGACGATGCTACCTGCTTTCTGTTAGCGCCGAAAGATGGTTGGCGCTCACCAAACCGACACCCCCAATGGCTTCGGGAGGAGAAGCGCAGTTGAGAGAGTACAAGCCTTAGCCTGGTGCCAGGAAATGAAACCTCAAGTCTAAATGTCATGGCGGGGCAGACCAGGCCCTCAGATTTAGTTGGCAACTGGTCTATTATGGAAGCTCGGACAGGCGGACAGTTAGAGCATTGTTTTGTTGATCTGCAGCTTCTGCGGCTAGTCTTGTTCCAAACATATTAGTGTTACCTTTCCCCTGGAGTAAACTAGGCAGGCCTAGAGAGGGATTATGCTGCATTGGCAGCACATGGTCTATAAATGCAGTCCAGGCTTTGAGCTATGGAGGTGTATAATACCACTTTACAAACTATCATCTGTCAAGACAACCAGGTGCCAGTCATCCATGCTTCCAAGGCACCCAGGTGATTTCCTCTTGACTACATCATCCGTGGTCTTCATGACATTTCACAATGTGTTCTCCTTATGACACAACCAAATAAATATTGATTGTGCACGTCTAATTTTTTTTCTAATAAAAGGATTGTGTATTTTTTATTTTTTTTTTGGTTTGTTTTCTCCACCCTTACACTCCTGTGATGTCCACATCTCTGCTACCACCAGACAGTTCTCACCTGGTCTGTTTCTTGTTCTGGTTTCACATGCATTCCACAGTATAAGTTCTTTAATTGTAAATGGATCATCAAACATAGAGAAATAGAATAGATAAGCTGTATAAGACCATGATCACAAGAAACAAAATGGACGTTGCGGCAAAGCCTTCGTCAGCAAACAAACAACATACACACACCGATACAACTACATGAAAAACTAAATGAACATTATGTGTGTTAGTTGCATGTCCTTTCACAGGACATCACATTCAACCCCAGCCTATTTTGTTTGTATGTGATTTATTACACAAGTTATGCTCAGTAGTTTGACATTACTTTCTAAACGACCGACGCCTATACCATTGTATAAAAACCAGTGCACGGCTATCTGCGTCCAATTCACCCACATCTGTGTTTCGAACGCGGTATGCGTAATTGCGAATCTCGTTAGCAAACTCTTCATCAAAGCCTTGACTTGTCCCAGATGTATGCTGTTTATATCTATTCAATCTTCCTCTGGTTTTTCTCCCACTGATATTTTCAGTCGCCACATTGTTTTCCAGTGTCCCTATACGCAATATATGACTAATGCACGCTGTGTGTGAGTGAATATATCTATATGTATAATCAACTGAGGAGATATAACAAATCACACGCGCGCACGCACGCACGCACGCACGCACGCACACACACACACACACAAATCCCTACACCTACATTTAATTTCAATCTGCAAATCGCATAATTAATAATTTCCCACAACAAACCTCCATAAATAATTCTCGCCTCACAAAGACAAATGCGTCAACAGCATAATACCAGCTCCAAGATAAATAATTGATATATGATTTGAATTTAGGTAGTACATTTTGAGGTTTGGCTGCTTTTGATAAGTATCTGGCATAAACGGAAGTGAGCAAATGGGATCAAACATGGCGTGACATGAGATTCTAATAACTGGTGGCTGCGAGAAACTTCTTCTACAGCCAATGAAAGAAGGTTTGTCAAAATGTGGGCGTATGGGATTTAACTACAGGAAGGTCCCACTATACGTCGGTTTGGTTTACATCGTTTCGCTATAACGTCGTTGTCACTATGGGACATAACTTCACTTTACGTCGCTGCATTCCGCCATAACGTCGTCACCTGTGTTGCTACGCTGCGTTAACGTCGCCATTTTACATTTTGTGCAGTGCGTTTTCCCAGGATTTTATCGTGTAATCACCTATAATTATGAGTTCAAGGCGCACAGTAAGTTCTGATAGTGTGTCTGGTTGTAAGAGAACCAAGAAACGTGATACTCTTTAGGTGAAGTTAGATGTGTTACGTCGTTTTAAGGCTGGCGATCGGGCTGTTGATATCGGTAAAGTCCATGGTTTACCTCCAACCACGGTAAGGACAATTGGTACAGGTGATGACAAAATCAAAGAGGGTGCTAAATACGTAACCACTTTGAGTGTTTCCAAGATCACTCGTACCAGAAGTAATCTTATGGAGAACATGGAAGCACCATTGGCCGTCTGGATTGATGACCACAACCAATGGAATATGACTGTGAGCAAGATGACTATCCAAGAGAAAGCAAAGTCTCTCTATGAAGATCTAGCTAAAAAAGCGGATGAGAGCAGTGCTAGTAGTGCTGATGATAGTTTTGGAGCAAGTCGTGGTTTTAATGTCTCTACATCCGAATAACTCTACCACTCGCCCTCCAACCCATCTGTATTTAGCCAATAAATATCAACAACCATACAAATAAACATTACATAATACACTATCTCATTTAATTATATGGGGAATAGTGTTTCGCTATATGTCGTTTTTCAATAAGGTAACCCCGACGTTAACCGGGGCCTTTCAGTAGTATGTTTCCAAACAGCACAGCATGTGTCATTGATTATCCTGCATGTATGCTAATCAATGTATTGTGTTTGAATGTACTTTCTACGTTTAGTAAGAATAAGCTACTGAAAGCTGGCAACGTGATTGTTGAAATGAACAAGACAAAGAGTTGCAATGCATAGGAAGTTTTATGCTATGAATTTATGTTTTTATGCTATGAATTTATGGTTTTATGCTATGAATTTATGGTTTTATGCTATTAATGTATGGTTTTATGATATGAATTTTATAGTTTTATGCTATGAATGTATGGTTTTATGCTGTGAATTTATGATTGTATGCTATGAATTTATGGTTGTACGAATGTATGGAGGTATGATATGCATTTAAGGTTCTATGTTATGAATGTATGCATCATATTTTACCAAAACAGTCAGCATTGCTATTTCTGTCGTTAAATTATTCAGAGAGAAAAGTTATCTAAACAGGTGCTATTAAAATCTCTTTTCTTTGAGAACAATTTAGAATCGAATCTGCTTAGTCAATTAGAAACAAAATCTAAATATCTGTTTTTGTTTCCTATGTTTGATTTGAGGGCAGCTGTGGCTGAGTTCAGTTCCTGATAGGGTGCAGTGTTACTATCCCTTGCTTTCCTCGCGGCTCCCGATAACACACAGGAGGAATCCTCCTGTTTATTTGCCTATTACGACATGCTTGTGTTTGTAGTGTTAATATTCTTTGCTTACCCTTAGAGTGCTGTTAACCCACAGCTCATCTAGTCTTCTGTATTCTTATTCTGATAACATCATCTGCTCTACCCCCTTTGTCTACATTTCTACCTAATTAGGTGCATGATTCTGTCTTTTGAAGTGAGATTCCCCCAAGAGGGATCAGGTTTTCATTTGCTTGATTTATTTTTCATTATCTGTGTCTTTCCTCTATTAATGTTTAATCCAAGTTGTTGTGACCTCCTGTCTTGTGTTGTAAGTTTATCCTGATTCTGATGCCCTGTGTGTGTCAGGAGGGCAATATCGCCAGTAAAGTCCAGATAATCGAGCTGCTTTGTCAGAGGACCTGTTCCGTGGCGTTCGACACACAGTTGCTTTGGTTTTTTTATGAAATGATACGGGTGCCGGTCGTTCAGAAAGCAATGGCAAACTACTGAACGTAAACTTGCCAAGAGATCACAACAGCAACAAATTCTGGTGTTGACTGCTGCGTCCTGTAAAGGATATGCAACTAACTGTTATTTAAAACATTGGATTCCATTTCTGTCAGTGATTGTTGTTGTCTTCATAATCCAGTCTAAAATCTGTAAGAGCAGCAGAGATGACAAGAGGCATCCTTGCCTCACTTCTGTTCATATCTCGAATGCCCCCAGTAGTTATCCTTCATGGAGGACCCTGCCCTTCATGTCAGTATATATTACCTTCATCAATTTAATAATTGGAAGTGGAAAGCTAGAAATATTGATAATGCCTCGCTCTGACCGTGGATATAAATCAAAAGCAATTGCAAGGTACCACAACATGTCAGGATAGAAGTGGAAACACAAAACACAGTTGTAATGTGAATAAAGGAAAGACGTATGGGGGAGGAATTCGACATGTTGACAAACAATGTCGTTATATAACCATCAGCATCTGCAAATTCCGACATTTGTTGAGGGAGGAGAAGCATCTATATGTTTGTTCGGGGTGCTATGACGTGGAGACTTGGAGACCAAGACGATTATGTATCTATATCCCAGGGTAGAAGAGACCAAGACGATCGTGTGTCTATATCCCAGGGTAGAAGAGACCAAGACGATTGTGCGTCTATATCCCAGGGTAGAAGAGACCAAGACGATTATGTGTCTTTATCTCAGGGTAGAAGAGACCAAGACGATTGTGTATTTATATCCCAGGGTAGAAGAGACCAAGACTATTGTGTGTCTATATCCCAGGGTAGAAGAGACCAAAACGATTGTGTGTCTATATCCCATGGTAGAAGAGACCAAGACGATTGTGTGTCTATATCCCAAGGTAGAAGAGACCAAGACGATTGTGCATCTATATCCCAGGGTAGAAGAGACCAAGACTATTGTTTGTCTATATCCGAGGGTAGAAGAGACCAAGACGATTGTGCATCTATATCCCAGGGTAGAAGAGACCAAGACTATTGTATGTCTGTATCCCAGGGTAGAAGAGACCAAGACGATTGTGTGTCTATATCCCAGGGTAGAAGAGACCAAGACGATTGTCTGTCTATATCCCAGGGTAGAAGAGACCAAGACGATTGTGCATCTATATCCTAGGGTAGAAGAGACCAAGACTATTGTTTGTCTATATCCGAGGGTAGAAGAGACCAAGACGATTGTGCATCTATATCCCAGGGTAGAAGAGACCAAGACGATTGTGCATCTATATCCCAGGGTAGAAGAGACCAAGACTATTGTTTGTCTATATCCGAGGGTAGAAGAGACCAAGACGATTGTGCATCTATATCCCAGGGTAGAAGAGACCAAGAATATTGTATGTCTGTATCCCAGGGTAGAAGAGACCAAGACGATTGTGTGTCTATATCCCAGGGTAGAAGAGATCAAGACTATTGTGTCTCTATATCGCAGGGTAGAAGAGGACAGGCTAAACACGAATCTAGCGCATGTGTACATCCAAGCGTTCAAATGAATAAGGTGAAGAAATGTTGAACTGAGTTTATGCAAATGATGTACGTATGTGTGTTTGTAGGTATGTATGTTCGTGTTTACGCATGTGTGAGTGTCTGTGTCTGTGTATGTGTCGATCTGCCTGTCTATCCCATAGCATGCTAATATGCATTGTTTATGTTGACAACATTCATTTGACAATGTTTTTCCTATGTGTGTCGTGAAATACTGAGAGTTAATGATTCCCAGAGGGACGACTGCATACACCGACTGCCCAGGTAGGAGAAGGGTTAACAAAGGAGAGACCAGGCGCATGTGTTTATAGGTCAAGACAGGAGAAGGGGCCGGCTAACCGCGCAGGTAAAAGGGTCGAGTGGAAAGATTCGTTTGGGACAAAGGCAGACAGCATTATTGGACAGCATATTGCGGTCTGGGTGAATGAATAACGGAAAAGTTCCAGTTCTGTAATTTTCCACTAAAAGGTGATAATGAAGTAGGGACTTGAGATGTCAAGCAAGGTCAAGGACTATGCGGCAGAGATGACCGATATAAAGAGGGTCAATTCTTTGTGTAAGTTTAGTGTGTGTTCCAAACTGACCTGAAGGAGATATGTTCTTGAGTGGGAATAGAAATACACGTCCCTAATGATGGAAAGAGGGGATAATAGTGTGTTATTCGCTAAGTGTTTTTTCAATTCCAAGAACATAGATGCCTAAATAAGGTATAAAGATATTAGATATAGTTTAGCATAGGAATATAGATGTGTGTGAATAGCAATTACCATTTCTTTCTATTTATGGATAGTTTAGACTTTGGTGAATTCATATGTCTTATGCGGATGTACTTCGGAAGCCTTATCATTATGGCTGGAGAAGGACACTTGCATAAGTAGTAGAAAGGGGCGGCTGCTTATCACTGGATTTGTTATACTTTTCCAGGTTCCACTCTCCTAGTGAAAGCAGAGAAGAGATGAAGAGGAATACACTTGAGCAAACAAAGTACTTACACAGAACAAAACAGAATATGAACAGATTTACGATGAAGAAAGAAATAAGTTAAAATAAATACAGAACACTGTATGCTCAAACGAACATAACTCTAAGGCCCTGAAAGAGAAGAGATGAAGAGGAATACCCTTGAGTAAACAAAGAAGAAAGAATAGACAATTAGAGACATTGATATTAATCTATAGACAATAGGAATAACTGTGACGAGGTGGTGGTTTTTTCGATGTTGGATATGCACCGTCATGAAACAGACTCGAGCGCAGTCATAAACTTACGGGACTTTTATTACGGTACAGTGACTCAGTGGTGAACAGTTTTTGTTTCATTCAATAACGGATTTACCATCAGATTCAAGCATACGGATAATCCCGGGTGAGCTCTGTCCTGTTTGATGTGCTGTCCTGTGATCTTGAAGAATGAATGGGGCGAGAAACCACACCGCTGATAGACATGCAGAGTTCTTTCTAACACCAACCATAGAACACCCTATCAACTACACTTACAAAATCAATACATACACCAGACATAGTTTTATTAATAAATCTTTTGTTTATTGTTGAAAGAAACTGTTGTCGGAGTATGTGTTGAGAGAATAACAGAGAGAGAGAGTGAAACCACTAGATATATGGAAGGGAAGACAGAAGAGAGGAGGGTAGACTAAAGTCAGTCAATAATCCCAACAGATAATAAGTTTGAAGATGTGCTTGTGGATTCCAACTCTCTCCCGGGAAAACAAGCGACATAATTGGTGGAGCGAGCGGGGTAGGAAAAATACCCATATGACCTGGGCATAACAGGGCATATACATAGAGGGGTACCTGCATATTGGCACAGGCATAGCGGAGTACCTGCATGTTGGGACATACTGATTGGAATAAATATAAGTATACATTGATGACTTTTAATGGAAGGACGTCCATTGGATATATGGTGCCATTACATTTATGGTAGAAACATTTCATTAATGCTGGTGACTTTACAGTGAGAAAGTTCCAGACAGAGTGAATGTGGATAGGTGGTAAGACACATTACATACCTAGTTACACGGTCACACGTCTACATAAGTATTTATCCTATATCTCCTCTTGTGGATGAGAGAGTGGTTGTGATGTACTGTGTGGTGTTGTAGATTAAATATATTAAATAAACATAGATAAATGATATAGGTTTTAGGTAGAATAAAATTCTATAGTGAGTATTGCTTTACTGCATTGAAGGGTGTACTCTATTGGCTGACGTACCTTCTTGAATATGGCCACTCCTAAACTAACAACTGCAGAACTTAGGGCCAACGGAGAAGAAATTGGGTTATCTGGCTCGACCCTAACGGATTACATCCAGGAAAGAGAGCGAGAAATTCGACAAGAAGAACGAGAAAATCGAAAGGCTGAGTTGGAATTGAGAAGAATAGAGGTGGAGAACAAACGAATGGAAATGGACCAGGAGGCCAAGCGACTAGAAAGGGACCAGGAGATCAAGCGACTGGAAATGGACCAGGAGACCAAGCGACTGGAAATGGAACAGGAGGCCAAGCGACTAGAAAGGGACCAGGAGACCAAGCGACTGGAAATGGAACAGGAGGCCAAGAAACTGGAAATGGAACAGAATGCCAGGAGACAAGAAATGGAACATGAATACCGCTTGAAAGAGTTAGAACTCAAGACACAAACTAAGGGTGAAATAGATGCAGCAGAAGGAAGCTCATCTTCACCTGGGGCAACATACATGAGTGGACAGGGTTACCATGCCATGAAGTTTCCCTTGGCGGTCTTTGATGAAAGTAAAGAGAAGATATACCAGTTTTTGGATCGGTTCGAGGCTATGGCAGTCGCTATGGGACTGGATAGAACCAGATGGGCTCTTAAATTATCCCAGTCTTTACGTGGTTCAGGGTACGAGGTCTACACACGCCTACCACCAGGACAGGAAAATCAGTATGAGGAATTGAAAGCCGCTTTGATGAAACATTATGAAGTCACAGCCCAAACGTATAGGAAGAAGTTTAGATCGTCTAGACGAGAGCCGGGAGAACTATTCGCCGCCTACAGTCTAAGGCTGAAATCCTATCTCCAGAAATGGATGGACTTGGCAGAATTCAAGAGGGATTATGAGAGTCTCGAAGAGATGATGGTGGTCGACCAGATGCGAAAGCAAATGTCGAAACCTCTCAGAACCTTCTTGGGAGAACAAGGGGCGGAACGGATTGATGTTGTGAATAAGCTGGCGGAACGGTTCGTAGAGGTACATGGAGAGGCGGCGGAACTAAGTACACAAACCAAAGGTCAGGAAAAACAAGACCGAAAGAAATCGACGAACGGAAAAGAAACCAAAGTGGAACCTTATAAAAAGACGTCAACGGAGAGTTCCGAGAAGGTGAAGGAAGGAACCAAGAACACCTTGAATTCTCCCGCAAAACGACCGTGGTCGGAGAAGTGGTGCTCGGTTTGCAAGGCGGCCTCTCACAACACAAAAGACTGCAGATCGAAACCGAAAAACCCTTACTTCGCGGCATGCCAAGTGAATCATAAGAAGGTGATCACAGACAAGGCTGAGGTCGGCGAAGGAGAAAGGAACAAAAAGGACACACGGAAACCTAGGAAGGGAACATGGTGCACACACTGCAGGTCGAAAGACCATACGACGGCAGAATGCCGAGGCAAGGCAAATGACGGTCCCTTCGAAACGCGCCTCGATGAACCCATCGAGGAATCCCAGGGAAAAGTCGAGGAGGGGGAAGACATTCCGGACCAAGGGAGACCCTCGGTAGTGGAATTGATTGAGGTGAATGGACAAC
The DNA here is from genome assembly GCA_963921405.1 of Cepaea hortensis. Classification (NCBI taxonomy): domain Eukaryota; kingdom Metazoa; phylum Mollusca; class Gastropoda; order Stylommatophora; family Helicidae; genus Cepaea; species Cepaea hortensis. The sequence continues at coordinate 109,027,917 of OY992885.1, forward strand.
CAGTCCAATGTTTATACGATACTGGACTGGATGGGGAAGAGGTGATTTCGGCGGATCTAGTATCCCCCGAACAACTCACAGGGGAGACCATGGAGATACAGCCTGCGACTAAGAGTGCTGTGGCCATGAAGTTAGCCATTGCTCAAGTGGAGATTCGGTCAAGATACGTCACCGGCACAATCAAGGCCGCTGTATTGGTTGATCCCATATTTCCAGTCATCCTCGGTTGCCGGTATGTCTTTCTGGGAATGCCAAAGGAACCAATTCACATGGGAGCTATGCAGACACGCTCTCAGAAGGAAACGGATCAGGCAGAGGCAAGGATTTCAAACCCAATGCCAGGGGAGTTACGAACGGCCCAGAGTGAGGATGATAACTTACGTCCTTGCTATAAGAAGTTGCAGAAGAGTGCTGTTCCACCCAAACGCGGACAGTACTACATGAAGAATCGGCTACTCTACCGGAGAGCCGGAAGGGGAGACAACTTACACGGTCAATTGGTAGTCCCGAAGGCCTACCGTTCCCAAATTCTTCAGATGGGGCATACCATTTCGTTCAGTGGACACATGGGTATCGCCGCCACCATGCAGCGGATTTCCTGTCATTATTATTGGCCAGGATTGACGGGAGATGTGAGTCGATATGTAAAGTCCTGCCCAGAGTGCCAGCGGGTGGCACCGAAACACTGGACAGCACCGGTGGTGTTGGGTGAGATGCCCATCATGAACTCTCCTTTCGAGAGGGTAGCCATCGATATCGTGGGTCCTCTTCCTAGGACCAAGAAGAGGAACATGTATATCCTCACCATGGTGGATTGCTGTTCAATGTGGAGTGAAGCCATACCATTGTCAACCATTGACTCGAAAAGAGTGGCTGATGCATTGATGGAGGCTTTTACCAGATTAGGTTTCCCTAATCAGATTCTGACGGATAATGGGTCACAGTTTTGTGGGAAACTAATGGAGGAGGTATTTGGGGTGTTCCACTCCAACCATATACATACCAGTCCTTACCACCCACAAGCTAATGGACAAGTAGAGCGTTTCAACGGCACGTTGATGACAATGCTCAGGAAATTGGCCCAGGAAAAACCTGATAGGTGGGATGAATACATCCCGGCAGCCCTTTTTGCTTATAGGGAAGTGCCACATGGCTCAACAGGAGTACCGCCAGCAACTCTGCTGTTTGGTCGACCAATCAAGGGACCATTGGAAGCTTTATTGAGGAGTTGGACGGAGGAAGAAACTTCAGAAGAGGTGATTTCCTCGTACAAATACGTGGAGGAACTGAAGGAAAAACTTCACACGGGTTGGGCTCTGGCCACTCGAAACTTGAGAAAGGCCAGAAAGAGACATGCGGAGTACTATAACCGTAGGTCTAGAGACAGAGCTCTTGAAGTGGGAGACAAAGTTTTGTTGTTACTCCCAACTGGAAACAACAAACTGGAGATAGGCTGGCAAGGACCATTTCCCGTGGAAAGGATGGTATCCAGAACCAACTATCAAATACGGATCCGGGGAAAGTCGAAGATTTTTCATATTAATCTCTTGAGAAAATATGAAGAAAGAACCCGGGAAGGAGCAGCCCATCTCATGGCAATGGCGGTAGCAGTGGAGACTGAAACCGGACCAGATGAGGGGAGGGAGTATCCTCTAATAAACCAGGAAACTTATCGGGAAGTACAGGTGAACCCGGATCTGACTCTCCAAGAGAGGGAAAAGATTGGCCAGGTTCTCAAATCCCATAAGAAAATCCTGACGGATAAACCAGGACGGACGGAGCTGGTTGAGTTCGAGATGACCTTAACTACGCAGGATCCGGTTCGCCAAAAAATCTACCCAGTGCCCTTTGCTAAAGAGAAGGCTTTGGAGGAGGAGATACAGAAACTGTTGGAAGATGAGGTGATTGCACCATCCACATCCCCATATAATGCTGGAGTGGTGTTGTTACGCAAACCGAGTGGAGAACACCGGTTGTGTATTGACTATAGACTTTTGAATAGTCATACCCAGTTCCAAGTGGAACCGTTGCCTAATCCAACCCAGTTGTTCGCCAGGCTCCATAAGGCCAAGTACTTCTCTAAAGTAGATCTGAGTAGGGGTTATTATCAGATCCCGGTCAAACCAGAAGTTCGACATCTGCTGGCTTTCAGTACACCTACTGGACACTATGAGTTCAATGTCATGCCTTTTGGACTCAGTAATGCGCCTAGTGTGTTTACTCGCATGATGAGAGCGTTGTTGGATCCTCTACGTGACCCGGCCATTATCTCATTCATGGACGATATACTGATTGCCAGTGACAGATTAGATGACCATTTGGGATCCTTAGAGAGAGTTTTCGATAGGCTCCGGGAAGCCGGGCTTACTGCGCGACCAACCAAGTGCATGATTGGTTACCAAACTCTGGAATTTCTAGGTCACACCATCACTCCCGGGAAAATTGTCCCGGAGGCGAAGAACCTGGAAAAAGTCAGACGAGCTTCGAGGCCTAAAACCAAGAAAGATATAAGATCCTTCCTATCATTGTGTGGATTTTATCAAAAGTTCATTCCTCATTTTACCGAACTGGGAAATCCATTAACATAGACCTTAAAAAAGGGACTTCCAGATACAGTTATATGGACGCCGGAATGTGAGGAGGCCTACAGTCAATTAAAGGAGGCGTTGGTGAACAAGCCAGTTTTACAACTCCCAGACCTCACAAAGCCATTTGTGCTAAGAACAGATGCAAGTGGGATCGGCATTGGAGCAGCCTTATTACAAGAAGGAATAGACGATGCTTCAGATTTGAAACCTGTAGCTTATGCCAGTAAGAAACTCCTACCGGCAGAGAAAAATTATTCAACTGTTGAAAGAGAGTGCTTGTCACTCGTATGGGCTGTACAAAAATTTCAACCATACTTGTACGGAGTACAGTTCACGGTCCAGTCAGATCATCAACCCCTGATGTTCCTAGCTACATCACAGAAACTCAATGCCAGGTTGATGAGATGGTCACTGTTGCTGCAACCATACCACTTCACAGTGGAATACATCCCGGGAAAGGAGAATGTAGGAGCAGATTTCTTATCCAGACATCCAGCTCCGGAGGAAGAAGACTAGGGTTGTGGATCATGGGAATCAAACCTACAGTGAGAAAGATTCGACGCGGTCTAATCTCTTAAGAGGGGGCCTATGTCGTGAAATACTGAGAGTTAATGATTCCCAGAGGGACGACTGCATACACCGACTGCCCAGGTAGGAGAAGGGTTAACAAAGGAGAGACCAGGCGCATGTGTTTATAGGTCAAGACAGGAGAAGGGGCCGGCTAACCGCGCAGGTAAAAGGGTCGAGTGGAAAGATTCGTTTGGGACAAAGGCAGACAGCATTATTGGACAGCATATTGCGGTCTGGGTGAATGAATAACGGAAAAGTTCCAGTTCTGTAATTTTCCACTAACAGGTGATAATGAAGTAGGGACTTGAGATGTCAAGCAAGGTCAAGGACTATGCGGCAGAGATGACCGATATAAAGAGGGTCAATTCTTTGTGTAAGTTTAGTGTGTGTTCCAAACTGACCTGAAGGAGATATGTTCTTGAGTGGGAATAGAAATACACGTCCCTAATGATGGAAAGAGGGGATAATAGTGTGTTATTCGCTAAGTGTTTTTTCAATTCCAAGAACATAGATGCCTAAATAAGGTATAAAGATATTAGATATAGTTTAGCATAGGAATATAGATGTGTGTGAATAGCAATTACCATTTCTTTCTATTTATGGATAGTTTAGACTTTGGTGAATTCATATGTCTTATGCGGATGTACTTCGGAAGCCTTATCATTATGGCTGGAGAAGGACACTTGCATAAGTAGTAGAAAGGGGCGGCTGCTTATCACTGGATTTGTTATACTTTTCCAGGTTCCACTCTCCTAGTGAAAGCAGAGAAGAGATGAAGAGGAATACACTTGAGCAAACAAAGTACTTACACGGAACAAAACAGAATATGAACAGATTTATGATGAAGAAAGAAATAAGTTAAAATAAATACAGAACACTGTATGCTCAAACGAACATAACTCTAAGGCCCTGAAAGAGAAGAGATGAAGAGGAATACCCTTGAGTAAACAAAGAAGAAAGAATAGACAATTAGAGACATTGATATTAATCTATAGACAATAGGAATAACTGTGACGAGGTGGTGGTTTTTTCGATGTTGGATATGCACCGTCATGAAACAGACTCGAGCGCAGTCATAAACTTACGGGACTTTTATTACCATACAGTGACTCAGTGGTGAACAGTTTTTGTTTCATTCAATAACGGATTTACCATCAGATTCAAGCATACGGATAATCCCGGGTGAGCTCTGTCCTGTTTGATGTGCTGTCCTGTGATCTTGAAGAATGAATGGGGCGAGAAACCACACCGCTGATAGACATGCAGAGTTCTTTCTAACACCAACCATAGAACACCCTATCAACTACACTTACAAAATCAATACATACACCAGACATAGTTTTATTAATAAATCTTTTGTTTATTGTTGAAAGAAACTGTTGTCGGAGTATGTGTTGAGAGAATAACAGAGAGAGAGAGTGAAACCACTAGATATATGGAAGGGAAGACAGAAGAGAGGAGGGTAGACTAAAGTCAGTCAATAATCCCAACAGATAATAAGTTTGAAGATGTGCTTGTGGATTCCAACTCTCTCCCGGGAAAACAAGCGACAATGTGAATGCAACATTCACAATCCCGCCCCCCCCCCCCCCCCCGGCATTTCCTTTACAGGACTTCGCTGTCAACAACAGCATCTTTCAGCTGATTGTTGATTTCTTGGCAAGATTACGCTCAGTAGTTTGCCATTGCTTTCTGAGCGACCGTCTCACATTCCCCGTAAGTTACCGACGCAGAGAGAACCAATTCTCGCGCACGTCACGTTACTTAAGAGAGTATACGGGGTTACAGAGAAAGTCGTGTAATACCTAGACCAGAGAGACCGGCAGTATTCACAATAGATAATCGATATACGAAAGACGAGTGGTTGGAACGGCGTAATGTAAGACGGGCCTGCGTGTCCAATTTTGAACCCTTTGAAAATAAAGTTCGTTCGTTCATTCTAACGTACTTCTACATCCAAGGTTAGACGTGAGTACGTTAAAAGAGGAATCTAACGTACGTGAGTACGTTAAAAGATGAATCTAACGTACGTGAGTACGTTAAAAGAGGAATCTAACGTATATGTACTTTATAGGGTAGAAGTGGAAAGACGTAACCTAACTGTAAGGTAACTGCATCCAGTGGCGGACAAGCCAATAGATCTTGTGAGCACCCGATGTAGTTGACCCCTTTCAACTTGAGACAATACGTTTAAAATGTTAATGTCATGTTAGTATCTTTGTCTCCTGGCAGCCAATAATTTTAGACTCAGTCAGCTACTATATACACCCTAATGATGAATTCACCCGTTAAGTACCCCGAAAGCCTTGGGTCGAAGTAGAAACAGCAAACAAGGCTCTACAGTAGCTGTACATTACAGGACACAAAAGGAACTCTTAAACAAATCTCCTACATTGTGAAACAAGAAAATCAATGAATTATTAATAACCCTCTACAATATATAACTCACGACCATAACATATACAACTCACAACAGTAAACACAACAGTTTTAAAAAGGATTAGAAATGATAGAAAAGGAAAAGAAATAAAAAGGGACAAATGAAGTGCAAATATGGATTTTCCTGTACAGATTATGGCATAGCAAATGGACCGATTAATGAAATATTTACTCGTCCGTGCTCAAATATGGCGGTTAGGTTGTAATGTGTTTCTGCTTTCAATAGAACGAGCAAACGGCAGGTAATGGCGGGGACGTATCCAAGCGGCTTCATACAATATTGTGAACAGACTCACGGCTGTTGGGAGTCTTTCTATTCTTGGTTGAGTATCTCCGGCTGTTTTCTCTTGCCTGGTTCTCTTCGTTCCTACTTTTGTTTCTCTTATTCGTTCTTTCCTTCACTTGCTTATATCTTTTGTACTTCTTCTTCATCTTTTCTTGTGTCTAATCTAGTGTCTTTATATTTGTCATGTGGCCTCTTTTTTTTGGCTGTCATTATTACTTTCATTCTTCCATTCTTCCATTCTTACATTCTTCCATTCTTTCTTTCATTCATTCTCTCTCTCTCTCTTTCTTTATCTCTCTCTCTCTCTCTCTCTCTCTCTCTCTCTCTCTCTCTCTTTCTCTCTCTCTTTCTTTCTCTTTCTCTCTCTTTCTATCTCTTTCTCTCTCTTTCTCCCTCTTTCTCTCTCTTTCTCTCTCTTTCCATCTCGCTGTCTCTTTCTCTCTGTCTCTTTCTCTCTGTCTCTGTCTCTTTCTCTCTGTCTGTCTCTTTCTCTCTGTCTCTGTCTCTTTCTCTCTGTCTCTGTCTCTTTCTCTCTGTCTCTGTCTCTTTCTCTCTGTCTCTGCCTCTTTCTCTCTGTCTCTGTCTCTCTGTCTCTGTCTCTTTCTCTCTGTCTCTGTCTCTTTCTCTCTGTCGCTCTCACTTTTTCTATGTCTCTGTCTCTTTCTCTATGTCTCTGTCTCTCTGTCTCTGACTCTTTCTCTCTGTCTCTGTTTCTTTCTCTCTGTCTCTTTCTCTCTGTCTCTGTCTCTCTGTCTCTCTGTCTCTCTGTCTCTCTCTGTCTCTCTCTGTCTCTTTCTGTCTCTCTGCCTCTGTCTCTGTTTCTGACTATTTCATTCATTCATTCATTCATTCATTCATTCATTCATTCATTCATTCATTCATTCATTCATTCATTCATTCATTCATTCATTCATTCATTCATTCATTCATTCATTCATTCTTTCATTCATTCATTCTTTCATTCATTCATTCTTTCATTAATTCATTCATTCATTTTTCATTAATTCATTCAATCTTTCTTTCATTCATTCATTCATTCTTTCTTTCATTCATTCATTGTTTCTTTCATTCATTCATTCTTTCTTTCATTCATTCATTCATTCATTCTTTCTTTCATTCCTTAATTCATTCATTCATTCATTCTTTCATTCATTCATTCATTCTTTCATTCATTTATTCATTCTTTCATTCATTCATTCATTCTTTCTTTCTTTCATTCATTCATTCTTTCTTTCATTCATTCATTCATTCTTTCTTTCATTCATTCATTCTTCCTTTCATTCATTCATTCTTTCTTTCATTCATTCTGTCTTTCTTTCATTCATTCTGTCTTTCTTTCATTCATTCTGTCTTTCTTTCATTCATTCTGTCTTTCATTCATTCATTCTTCTTTCATTCATTCATTCTGTCTGTCATTAATTCATTCATTCATTCATTCTGTCTTTCATTCATTCATTCATTCTGTCTTTCATTCATTCAGTCTGTCTTTCATTCATTCAGTCTGTCTTTCATTCAATCAGTCTGTATTTCATTCATCCATTCTGTCTTTCATTCATCCATTCTGTCTTTAATTCATCCATTCTGTCTTTCATTCATCCATTCTGTCTTTCATTCATCCATTCTGTCTTTCATTCATCCATTCTGTCTGTCATTCTTCCATTCTGTCTGTCATTCTTCCATTCTGTCTGTCATTCTTCCATTCTGTCTGTCATTCTTCCATTCTGTCTGTCATTCTTCTATTCTGTCTGTCATTCTTCCATTCTGTCTGTCATTCTTCCATTCTGTCTGTCATTCTTCCATTCTGTCTGTCATTCTTCCATTCTGTCTGTCATTCTTCCATTCTGTCTGTCATTCTTCCATTCTGTCTGTCATTCTTCCATTCTGTCTGTCATTCGTCCATTCTGTCTGTCATTCTTCCATTCTCTCTGTCATTCTTTTATTCTGTCATTCATTCATTCATTCATTCTTTCATTCTTTCATTCTGTCTGTCATTCTTTCATTCTGTCTGTTATTCTTTCATTCTGTCTGTCATTCTTTCATTCTGTCTGTCATTCTTCCATTCTGTCTGTCATTCTTTCATTCTGTCTGTCATTCTTTCATTCTGTCTGTCATTCGTCCATTCTGTAAGTCATTCTTACATTCTGTATGTCATTCTTACATTCTGTCTGTCATTCTTTTATTCTGTCATTCATTCATTCATTCATTTATTTATTCATTCATTCATTCTTTCATTCTTTCATTCTGTCTGTCATTCTTCCATTCTGTCTGTCATTCTTTCATTCTGTATGTCATTCTTCCATACTGTGTGTCATTCTTCCATTCTGTCTGTCATTCTTTCATTCTGTCTGTCATTCTTCCATTCTGTCTGTCATTCTTCCATTCTGTCTGTCATTCTTTCATTCTGTCTGTCATTCTTCCATTCTGTCTGTCATTCTTTCATTCTGTCATTCATTCATTCATTCATTCATTCGTTCATTCATTCTTTCGTTCTGTCGTTCTGTCGTTCTGTCGTTCTGCCTGCCTGCCTGCCTGCCTGCCTTCCTTCCTTCCTTCCTTCATTCCTTTCTTCCTTCCTTCCTTCCTTCATTCCTTTCTTCCTTCCTTCCTTCCTTCCTTTCCTTTAAACCTAAGAAAGGCAAACATAAGCAGACAAAAAAAAAAAAAAAACAGACATGTGAAGCAGACACAACAAGATAGACATAAGTTAGGAGACACAAGCAAAACAAACAAAAGCTAGACAGACACAAGCTAGTCAGACACAATCTAAACAGACACAAGATAAACAAACGCAAGCTATATAAACGAAATCTAAGCGAACAAAAGCTAAAAAGATAAAACCTAAACAGACAAAATATAAACAGACACAAGCTAGACAAACAAAAGCTAACAGACACAAGCTAAACAGACACAAACTTTACAAACGCAGGCTAGGCAAACGAAAGCTAACAGACACGAGCTAGACAAACAAAGCATAGACAGACACAAGCTAAACATACACAATTTAGACATAGACAGACACAAGCTAAACAGACACAAACGAGACAAACACATCCTACACAAACACAAGCTAAAATGTAGGTCAGCATTGCCGAATGGATAAGAACGCGTGGTCTTAAATTTCCGTTGTGCTGATGCCGAGGTAAGGGGTTCAACCCCTACACCGGACAGTTGGACTAAAATGTTGACCTGTCATCCTTGACTTGGGGACCTTAATTACATGTACCTTTGAAGTCGGAATGGGCGAAAGTCTGATGGCGAAGGACACTGTTAAAAGGGAAGGCTAATCCACACGCAAAATTCAGTTCAGCACTACTAGAAGTAATGTGTATGGACTATGCTTGAGGTAAAAGTGAGCGAGCGACTGCAAACATGAAACAAAATAGATAAACAATAGTCAAACGGACACAACTAAACAGACACAAACTAGACAGACACAAGCTAGACAAACAAACGCTAGACAGACACAATTAAGCAGACAAAAGCTAAATAAACGCAGGCTAGACAAACAAAGACTAGGCAAACACATACTAAAAAGGCACAATTTAGATCAACAAAAGCAAAACAGACACAAGCTAGACGTACACGAACTTAACAAATGCAACACAGACAGAAATGAGCTAAACAGATATATATATATATAACATACACATCAAAACATAGACAAGTTAAACAGACAAAACTAAACAGGCAGACACAGACAGCTATACCAAGAGTGCAGAAATGTCAGGAAAAGTTTACGTATAGAATGTTAACTTTATGTTTTATTTTCTTTCATACGTTATTATCAACAGACAGACAAGCGCACAGACGGACATATAATTTCTTGGTTTTTAATGCGGGAAGCAGACATCTTAACGAAGATAAAGAGGTGTCTGCATAGAAATGTGAACGGGTAGATCGATAGATAAACGGGCAGATATAAAGACAGGAAGGAAACTGGACGGAGGAGTGCATGGGCAGCGAACAAATGAACGGACTGGCAGATGGGGGTACGGGCTTGCCTAGACGTAGGTGTACAGACACGTAGACAGATACACAGACAGATTGGCAAGCAGACACATGGATAGACAAGCAAACAGACAGACGGAAGGAAGACAGGACCGGACGGACGGGCAAACGGACGGACAGAGGGAGGTAGGAAGGGAGACAGATAAGTAGAAAAGTACTAGACAGACAGACAGACAGACAGACAAGCAGGCAGGCAGGCAGACAGACAGACAGACGGACGGACGGACGGACGGACGGACGGACGGACAGACAGACAGACAGACAGACAGACAGACAGACAGACAGACAGACAGACAGACAGACAGGCAGGCAGGCAGGCAGGCAGGCAGGCAGGCAGGCAGATGTTGAAGTGAACAAAACAGAAAGACGACAGATACTAAAATCAACACGAAAGAAAATGCAAATGAGGATTCTAAGCAGTGACAGTAGAACAGATAGAAATTAAATTGAAGGCAAAAGACTTAAGCCGATTTTGGGGTAGGGGAGAGAGAGAGAGAGAGAGAGAGAGAGAGAGAGAGAGAGAGAGAGAGAGAGAGAGAGAGAGAGAGAGAGTAAGAGAAAGTGAGAGAGATTATGGACAATGAAATGTTGAACTACTAATGACCAGCTTAATGATTCCAGATCTGGTGTGAGCTGACATAGAGATACATGGAGGGAAACGAAGAATGGAGGAAAGGACTACAGAATTGTGGGATTACTGGGCACAGTCAACTGGGAGGTGGGAAAGAAAACAGAGCACTGGATGAGGAACCACTGGCTGACGCGAAAGATAGAGAGAGAGAGAGAGAGAGAGAGAGAGAGAGAGAGAGAGAGAGAGAGAGAGAGGGGGGGGGGAGAGAGAGAGATAGTGTGCAAAATAGAGAGTGAGTTAGGGAGTGGTGGAACGAGACAGATTGAGATATAGAATGACAGAAATAGATAGTTCAAGAGAGAGAGAGAGAGAGAGAGAGAGAGAGAGAGAGAGAGAGAGAGAGAGAAATACAGTTAGAGGGAGTGACAGTGATACAGAGTGTGAGATAGAGAGATTGAGAGAATGAGAAATAGGGAGTGGGGGTGGGTAGAATGTGGGGGAATTGTAAAAGAAAGTGTCACAGAGATAGTGTGAGAGATAGACTTACAGAAATGGGGATTGTAAGAGACAGAGAGAGAGAGAGATAGATAGAGAGAGAGAGAGAGAGAGAGAGAGAGAGAGAGAGAGAGAGAGAGAATAAAACAGCGTGGCAAGTGAAAGAGTGACAGAGAATGAATTAGAGTGAGAATGGATTGAGAGATAGATGAAAAGAGAGGGAGAGAGAATGACAGTAGCGAATTAGAGGATGTATTTGACAGAATGAAAGACAGAATGAGAGGGAGAGAGAGAGAGAGAGTGTGACAGTGAAAGAAATAGAATCAGAGCAGCAGAGATATACGTAGACGGAAAGAAAGATGAAAAAAGGGATGAAAGAAAGAACTACACAACTGTAAGAACACGGACAAAGTTAACTGGGAGAAGCGACAGAAAAAGTCACCAGAGAAGACTGGGCTGACCGAGGCATCATCCCCATGGAAGCTTCTTAGCCCAGGGCCATCGAGCCTATCTGTGAAGAGGAGTCTGGTTGTGAGGCGACCTGATCACAGATAATGAGCACTGAGATAATGAGATACACGGGTGTTACATCAGGGAGGAAGGTAGTGTTGAGGGGAGGGGCTGTAATGACAGATGGGGTGAGTGAGTGAGTGAGTGAGTGATTGAGTGAGAGATATATTGTTTTTTGTGGATAAGATTGAGCCAGAGACATGTTGAGAGAGGGATTATGAGTGAAAGTGGGAGTCAGTGTGCGTGCGAGTTAGTGAAAAAGTGTTGGAGAAAGAAAGAGAGAGAGAGAGAGAGAGAGAGAGAGAGAGAGACAGAGAGAGAGAGAGAGAGAGAGAGAGAGAGAGAGAGAGAGCGGATGTACAGGATCTACAGGAAATGATAGATACAGTGGTTGTAGAAAGTGAAAAAATGGGTCATAGTCATGGCTATATCAAATAAACAGATTGTGCCTAACTGTACAATTAAACTAAATGACGTTATTTCGGGACAAGTGCAGAATTTCAGATATCTAGGTATATGAATAACACCAGATGGAAGAAGCATCTCAGTGATGCCGATAAAGAACATAACTCTTTTTATTGTTTTTTATTTTATAATTGCATATCCTTTACAGGTCGTTGCAGTCTACACCAGCATTTTACTGCCGTTGATGATATCTTGGTAAGTTTTACGTTCAGTATTTTGCCATTGATTTCTGAACGACAGGCTCCCATAGCAACACGTTAAAACCAGCTCGACGCGGTCTGTTGCCAAATTGGCCACAGCTGTGTTTCCAACGCTTGTAAGCGGCTTTACGAATCGCGTCCGCAACGTCATCGCCACGGAGCGCGGCAAAGAATAGGACAAGCGAAAACTGCATTCTATCAAATACGGCATTGTCCTTGAAAGTTTAAAAAAGAGTTCTTGCATGTTACATAGAACCAATTTTAATATGGGGTTGTGAATCCTGGACAAGGCGAAATAATCCCCGGAAGCTTTGGTGATGTGGTTTTATAGAAGAATGCTGAAATCTGGACGTTTTGAGATAAACTGAGTCGCAAAGACAACTTATCACACACATCAGAAATAAGCAGTCGTAATGTTTGGGCCACATTATGAGAAGACCAAAAACTGGAACATGTGACAACTGGAAATATTTGTGGAAAGAGAAGTGGAGGAAGACAGCATGAGAAATTATTAACAGTCTTGTGTCATAGCATAGAAGGGCGTCATCACACGAGTTGATACATGTCGTTGGGGATTGCAAGATGTGGAGAAGTATTATTCCCTACGCCAGTCGGCAGGGCACTTGATGGACGATGAGTGGATGTATACATGTGTGACGCGTGTATGTTTGATAAAGTATACCATGTGGCATGTGAGCTAACTGGCGGTGGAGTAAAATAGATTGCGCATCAATATTCTAAAGACGCCTCTGTTCTTATATCCCTTGGTTTGTGGCTTTGTGCATCCAACCCTCACATTTAGTTTTGTTTCTCTGTCCATCAGTTCTATTTTTACCTCTCCCTCCCCGTCCTTTTTCGTCGATTCGCCAGAATGGATGCATTGCACCCGTCCCTCCATCTATCATCTGTGCGTCTCTCTATCTATTTCAGTTATCAGTTATCAGTTGCGGTATCTTCATTGCACTCCGGACAGGTCCATAGGTTCTCAGATCCTCCCTCCAGCATATGCATCAGCGTCCGGTGGCTAATAGTGCCAGTTCTGTGTTGGTTGACGAGGCGCTTTGTTTTCCCGATGTACCTCTCGCGTCTGGCTGTGCCGATTCTTACTCCCAGGTCTTTCATCCTGGACAGCGATGTGGATTCACTGACGTCAAAGTCCTCTGTTCTCGTCATATCTTTAAGGACGTTAATAACATCGGCACGATCCATGGGCTGGCCATCTACAGGGGGTGCAGAGCCAGCCAGTTTATCCGCTCGTTCATTTCCCTCGACTCCCGCATGTCCCGGGACGAAGATGAATGTGACTTTACGAACAACAGACTTCCGCAGCGACTCAGTCCACTGTCTACGTACAGATCCAGCTTCGATCTTCTGAATCATGCTCATTGAATCACTTAGTACACACATGCCGGTATAATGCTGTGATTCCAGCCATATGAAAGCCTGTGTTACTGCCATCACTTCCATCGTTAAGCTGCTCGTGGTCATAGAGTGGGCAAAACCGGATTCTTGAACGGTTCAGCCCTCTGAACGGGCTGTAAATGCCCACGCACTTCTCTGCTGCTTTACAACAGATCCATCTGTATAGATGATCACTTCTCTGCTGCTTTACAACAGATCCATCTGTATAGATGATCACTTCTCTGCTGCTTTACAACAGATCCATCTGTATAGATGAGCACTTCTCTGCTGCTTTACAACAGATTCATCTGTATAGATGATCACTTCTCTGCTGCTTTACAACAGATTCATCTGTATAGATGAGCACTTCTCTGCTGCTTGACAACAGATCCATCTGTATAGATGAGCACTTCTCTGCTGCTTTACAACAGATCCATCTGTATAGATGCGCACTTCTCTGCTGCTTTACAACAGATCCATCTGTATAGATGAGCACTTCGCTGCTGCTTTACAACAGATCCATCTGTATAGATGAGCACTTCTCTGCTGCTTTACAATAGATCCATCTGTATAGATGAGCACTTCGCTGCTGCTTTACAACAGATCCATCTGTATAGATGCGCACTTCTCTGCTGCTTTACAACAGATCCATCTGTATAGATGAGCACTTCGCTGCTGCTTTACAACAGATCCATCTGTATAGATGAGCACTTCTCTGCTGCTTTACAACAGATCCATCTGTATAGATGAGCACTTCGCTGCTGCTTTACAACAGATCCATCTGTATAGATGCGCACTTCTCTGCTGCTTTACAACAGATCCATCTGTATAGATGAGCACTTCGCTGCTGCTTTACAACAGATCCATCTGTATAGATGCGCACTTCTCTGCTGCTTGACAACAGATCCATCTGTATAGATGAGCACTTCGCTGCTGCTTGACAACAGATCCATCTGTATAGATGAGCACTTCTCTGCTGCTTTACAACAGATTCATCTGTATAGATGATCACTTCTCTGCTGCTTTACAACAGATTCATCTGTATAGATGAGCACTTCTCTGCTGCTTTACAACAGATCCATCTGTATAGATGCGCACTTCTCTGCTGCTTTACAACAGATCCATCTGTATAGATGAGCACTTCGCTGCTGCTTTACAACAGATCCATCTGTATAGATGAGCACTTCTCTGCTGCTTTACAACAGATCCATCTGTATAGATGAGCACTTCGCTGCTGCTTTACAACAGATCCATCTGTATAGATGCGCACTTCTCTGCTGCTTGACAACAGATCCATCTGTATAGATGAGCACTTCGCTGCTGCTTGACAACAGATCCATCTGTATAGATGAGCACTTCGCTGCTGCTTGACAACAGATTCTCTCTATCTATCTATGGTGGAGAATACATGTTTACAAAGGGTGTCAAGGCAAAAGGGTCGACTTCATCGCCCCGGGCTTTATTCCATATGGCTCGGTCGCTTTCTGCAGGAAGGCCTGTTGAAAGCATCGCACAGAGCACGAACTCCAGAGACGACCCCCAGGAGACTCCGAGAACATTGTACTTGTGAACCGAATGCCGCAGGTGGGAATCGAACCCACAACTTTCGGAACGCGAACCAGGCGGTGTAACCACTCAGCCACGAAGTCTCCCTGGATAATATGTGAACATTAAAAAACAGGAGTGGATCAGTACTGCACCATTTTGGGTGTCCAACTCTTCCCTTTAACAAAACATTACTTCCAACTTTCCATAAACCACGTATGCTTATCAATTCAATCAACCATCAAGACTCCTTATCAGCAACTCCATTTATTTTCATTACGTGTCTATTCTGTGTGTCCGCCCGTCTATGCTGGTCTCAGTGATTGTCCGTGCATACTCCTCTCTATTCTTCTGCCCATTTGCCATTTCCCCAAACACGGACAAATCAATGGACGCAAGCTGTGTGTTTGTTCTTGGCTATTTTTCTGTACATTTGTTTGATGATTTGGTCGTAATGATGCTGCTCTTTTCTCCTCCAAACAATTGCAAATTGTGTAGATTTTCTTGATCGATCGATTATCTCAACTGCTAAGGGGATCAACTTTCATAGCTATTGTCTTTGCTTGGGCAATTAAAGTCGGGACGGCTCCGACAAACCAAGTCTATCTACCGGAGAATAAGACACACCCATAGAAGAATAGATAGACGAACGGACGTAAAGAGAATAAACGAACGCACGAACGGACGTACAGAGGGACGAAACGAGCGATTAATATATGTAATAAAACGATAATGCATTTACCCCTACATGTCTACCTACCTATCTACCTATCTAGCTACCTAACTGCCAAATGTATCTACCTAGCTGTTTGTTGTTCTGTCCGTAAATAATTATACTCACCTATCCAGTCATTCGTCAGTTCATCAGAAGCTCCATTCATTCATCCATCAGTGCATCAGAAGCTCCATTCATTCATCCATCAGTGCATCAGAAGCGCCATTCATCCATCCATCAGTGCATCAGAAGCTCCATTTATTCATCCATCAGTGCATCAGAAGCTCTATTAATTCATCCATCAGTGCATCAGAAGCTCCATTCATTCATCCATCAGTGCATCAGAAGCTCCATTCATTCATCCATCAGTGCATCAGAAGCTCCATTCATTCATCCATCAGTGCATCAGAAGCTCTATTAATTCATCCATCAGTGCATCAGAAGCTCCATTCATTCATCCATCGGTGAATTCATGCGTCCGTCCGTCTATCAGTCTGTCCACCCGTATGTTGCCAGTCCATCAATATATCTATTTTAGTGTCTATCTACTTATCTATCTATCGGTCTGTATGTCTATCTATCTGTATTTCAGTGGGTGTACCAACGTAATTACTTCCTTACCTATAACCCCACCAATCTACCTACCTATTTACATAACTACCTAACTTCCTATCTACCAACCCAGTCACCAATCCAACTGTCTATCTGCCAGCCTGAATACCTTTTTGCCTGTCTGTCTATTTTGCTGTCTGCTCGTCTGTCCATCTGATCATGTTTGTCAACCTATCAAGCTATCCGTGTCTTCTTCTCCACATATCCCTCTTACAGCAATCATATCTATACGGTCTGTTTTTAACTTCGAACATTCTTTATTCTTCGTTTCTTCTGCTGATACCCTACCCACCCCAACCCATCCCTCCTTTATTCCCGAAATCCCAGTGAGAAAAAAGAACCTTCTAGAATTGATGGGTCGGAGAACCATAATCTTAACAGAGCAGCCCCTGGAGAACAACATCTATTGTTACATTTTTATATTCAATAAGATCATGTGACTCAACGTAATCAATACACAAGGGGGTGGGCTGGGGCGTTTTACACGGTACTTGCTCAAACGTATTGAGAACAGATTTCTTTTTGTCTAGCTCTTTTCTGTGTTTATTTTTCTCTTTTATTCTCTCTCTGTCTCTCTCCCTCTCCGTCTCTCTCTCTCTCTCTCTCTCTCTCTCTCTCTCTCTCTCTCTCTCTCTATATATATATATATATATATATATATATATATATATATATATATATATATATATATATATATCCCTCTCGTAATTTCTCTTTTTTGTCTCATCATGTCTCCATCTGTTTGTCTCGCTTTCGTCATGTCTCTCTCCTCATGTCTCCCTCCTCATTTCTCGGCTTTCTTCACTCTCTCTTCATCTTCATCATTTTTCTCCACATCTCTCCTATTAACTTTCTCCTCATCTTTTTCTTTAACCTTCTCTTCCTCTTTCGGTATGTGCTTGCTTGTATTCGTTGGCTTGAGCTCCACCGCGAAGTCCTGTATGTCGGATGAAGGCATCCTGTTGTCCAACATCAGTGTGATGTCATACAGGACCTGAGGTTTGCGTGAGTATCCGTTGTCCCATGTCTGGCTTATTGGTGTGCCGACTGGTGGTTCCTCGCCGTGCAGGCAGACACTCTCCGACTTCGGATGACTTTCGGTATGTATCTCCTTTCTCCTACCTCTTTCCTCACCAATATCCCCATCTCGCTCCCTGTTTATTTATCTCTTTATTTCTGTCAAATTATCTCTCTTTCACCGTCTCTATTGCTCACTACAGCTCTATGTGAAATACGGCATTTGCTTGCCCTATTCTGCTCTTAATCTCTGTTGTACATCTTCCATCTGATGTTATAAATGCCCCTAGGTGTTTAAAATTATCCACTTGGTTAAGAATTTTTCCTTCTATTTCTATGTCACAGTTTGGTGTCACCATTTTCTTTGATATCACCCTTGTTACTGTTTTCGTGATATCAAGGAGAGTCATTTTCTTGCACTATCTGTTACTACAGTGCCCAACAATTGTTGTAGGTCTGTTGATTTATCCGCCACCAATACTGCGTCATCTGCATAGAGTATATTATTTATATTATAACCTCCAACTAGTATTCCTGGCATCTCTTTGATCTCTCGCACTATTTGTTTAAATTCACTGAAGGAATATATTAATTTTAAAGCGTATATCGTGAAAGGATGTGTTGGTGTAACTGTTAGGACGCTGACAAAGGCATGAGCGAGGTCGGACGAGAGTGGGATATCAGCTCTTGTCGTTCGCTATGGGTGGGAACATCTAGCCATATATTCCCCCGTGTACTCAAACCAACACAAGTCTGACGGTTCTAACACATTATATTCCCACGGCAGAAACAACGGAAATTGTTTTGTTGTTTTACTTTCATATATCAAAAGAAGAGATGGGGTACGTATTAGATGTGCGTGGGTAAACACAAGGCGAGAGAAATACAGGAACACAGAGAAAGATGAATATGGCAAGCTAACCAGCTATACAACAAATACTATCTTCGTCAATGTTATCAGCCACAAGATTGATTGATTGATTGATTTAGGAACCGACATCACAGCATTCGGGACATTCCCATAAGCGCTCCGTCCCCATCCCCAGCAGCCAGCGAAGAGTTCCAACATTAATAGTACCAGTAGCAATCTGATTATATGTCCGTCTCGCCTTTCCTCTGTGCGTCGATCGTCGGCCAGATCCCCTCGTCACCCCTCGCTGTCGCATTCTTGCCAGACCATGGTGATCCATTTGCTCCTCCGAGGAGTACACGTGCTCCCACAAGGCCGCAACCACATTTGCCTTATCATGCATCAATACTCCACCAAGTTTTGCTGAGCCAGCCAATCTGTCCGCGTGTTCATTCCCCAACACACCATCATGCCCCGGAGAAAAGATCCAGACGATGCTTGTCACCCGTGACTTCCGAAGCGAAGTAAGCTACTCTGCACGAAGCTTGCCTTTCCTCACCCTACTCAGCATGCTTTCTGAGTCAGTTACAATCACGATGTGTGTGTATCGTATTCTCCATCCAGCGGAAAGCTGCACTGACCGCCTCCACCTCCATTCTTAAGCTAGATGTTGTGGTATCATATGCCAGGCTCTCCTGCACCAAACTTCGACCATTAGCTTTTGCTAAGAACCCCCCGGCACTTCTCTTGCCTCTCAACACCGAACCATCAGTGTATATAATCACATCACCCGGGCGAGCATTATCCTGAATTAGTTGCTGGATTTCCACTTCCGTGACCCCTGCTGGCCACTCCTTACACCACAACAAGAGTACTAAAATATCTGACTCTTGACGTTCAATCCAGCCATCATGTTATGTTTTATAAATGAATAGGCATTTTAGCCGTCATGAAATATGTTCTATAAATGAATAAGCATTTCAGCTGACATGTAATATGTTCTATAAATGAATAAGAACTGATAACCGTGTGGGCAATTTCCAACGTATAAAAAAGGCATATGTTCTAGGCCCCGACCTCTTCAATGTGTACAGTGAAATAATAATGACACCCAGACAAGACATGTCCAGAATATCAGTTGATGGGTTTCATGTAAACAACCTGCGTTCTGCGATATGTTGATGACACCTCGCCTCAAATGAAACAGAGAGTATCGACATATTCATATGTATGTAGACATTTACCAGGTCTGAGTTGGACGCTCATGGCTTCCTCATCGTCCAAGCTTCTGCATCATATAGCATTGTTGAGTATGACCTATTTTTCTGGATATAGATATTTCCAGGGTATTGAATTGGATATTCCAATTTTTTAATCATTGTCCTGTCTTCTCTTCTATTAAGTGACTGACACTTGACAGACGTCTTGACAAACGATAGTTTGTTACATTATGCTTAAAAAACGTATTCTAACTCTCCATGGCACAAGGCTTGGGCTAAATTGTAGAGACCATGTGTTGCCCATGCAACATGGTCCCCCTCTCGTCCTGCCTAGTTTACTGAAGAGAGCAAATAACACAAATACATCTAGAACAAACAAGCTCAGAAGCTGTAGTAACAACAAAGCAATGTTCTAACTGTCCTCTTCGCAGAGCTTAGATCCTAGACCAGTTGCCGACCAAGGTTTAGGGCCCGGTCGGCTCTGCTATGACACTCAGTCTTTAGGTTACATCTCGTATCACCAGAATAAGGCTTGTACCCTCCCAGTTGCGCTCCTCCGCTAGAAGCCGTTGGTACAAGGTGACTGAAGCAGTGTCGTTATATGTAATGTGAGCCGCTTGAGTGGACTGGCTGGACACTTGTCTGCCGTCCCTGTGGTCATTCGGCCAGACGACCCAGCCAGACGACCCAACCAGATGACCCAGCCAGACGACCCAGCCAGACGACCCAACCAGACGGCCCAGCCAGACGGCTCAGCCAGACTACCCAGCCAGACGACTCAGCCAGACGACTCAGCCAGACAACCAAGACGACCCAGCTAGACGTCTCAGCCAGACGACCCAGCCAGACGACACAGCCAGACGACCCAGCCAGACGATTCACCCAGACGACCAAGCCAGACGTCCCAACCTACAATACGTCCCATGCAACATCTGGGGAAGTAAAGACAGCCAGCATGATACGGCAACATCAGCCACGAGTGCCGGTGTGTACAAAACACCTGTTCTTTATTGTTCACTATATGTATTTTCTTTACAATCAAAAGTGTTCACAAGCGCTTTTTCATTATATGCTGTGTTACAAACACCGATCACCCTGAACTGTGTTACCTTCAACCAGCCATCTAAAGCTTTCTCTTTCTGTTTCTCCCGCCAATTTCTGTACCTCTACTGTCCAAGTTGTGATTGGGCGTCCTCTGTAATCAAGGTATGTTTTCTCCGTCCTTAAATATCACAGAACAGTGCTTTATAATTATACTTGTGGCAGATTCTGAGATCAACATGAACTGGGTTAACTGTGTCTCTCCGGCCTGTCTCTGTACATTTCATGTCCAAGTTACTACTGGGCGTCGTCTTTAGTCATTGGCTGGCTTCTTCCCAGGTCACCGCGGCTTTCTGTGACCGTTCAATAATTTATTCAATCATGCCCCGATTAGGATTGTCCACGTCAGCGCTCGCGAGAGCCTGGCTGTGTAAAGGTAGTTTTATGTTTGTGATATTCTAGGAAATTTTGCGTTAACTAGTTTGATACCTTTGAAACAAGTTAAAGAATTTAAATATCTATTCAGTATAATCACAGAAGATGGCAGTCTAGACAGAGAAATCCAAATCAGGCGTCAAAAAGCAAGAGAGCTTATATATCAACTATCATTCATACTGAAACATCCAAATATACATACGTTTGCAAAACGGCACATAATTAATAGTATATCCATACAAACCCTATGCTATTAATATCACATGTGGACATTATCCAAACACACTTTGGCATAATCATTACCTGAGTACGAGATGCGTTAGAAAAGACGCCAACTTCACTATCTTAAACCGAGTAAGAAATGGTGTTATCAGACAGACAGTGGGATCAACAAATAGTTCGACATATATTAAAACACAGAAGATCGAATGGTTCGACCATCTCGTTTGAATGCAACACTACCAACTACCAGCACTGACCCTCCATCAAAGAAGATCTGCTAAGAGAGTAAGAGGACGAAAATGGATTAACGACATCAAAGAAATTGTACAATGACATGGAATTACACTTTGCAGTCACACTCATAGGGCCCTGGAATGTCAAGTATTTCTCCCCAAGACACTTGATGACAAAATTTGAAAATAATGATGATGATGAATTTGCTATTTCTTTATGAACAGCCGACTATCATATCCTGGAAATCGACGCACATCTATGTATTCCGGAATTGCCTGATGCACGAATCAACAGAACAAGGTGTTTTGCATTTCTTTTGACCACGGTCAAATATCCAACTGAGATATGCTGAGTTTTAATATGAATACAATTGAAGGATGACTGACGCCTGTGACCTGCGGAGTTAGTGTATGCAGTTTTAGTATTCCCATACATACCAGGTTCAGGGTTCACAATCAGCCGAATGCGGTTTGGGAGTAGATCGCTTCATGTTGGTTTCGATGTTGTGAGCGTGAGTCGTACATAAAAGCAATTTAAAAAAAAAAACCATTGAACATAACATTGCTTAGTAATACACTAATTATATTAAATATTGGTAGAGTAATAAAGTATTATAACCCTCCACAAATTGCAACTGTAAAGAAATTGTACACATAAGTTATGAATTTGAAGAGTAAATTAGTTACATAACCAAAAGACGCACTGAGATCCTGACAACAAGAATGATCATACAATTAGATGCACAGCGCGGGACAACTGGGGAAAGACCATAACAGAAGCATCAATCACCAACTTGCACTGACAGATGTTCCAGTTTTAGAATATTAAATGGAATATTTGTGTACGTCATTCGGTGCGGACATTCGACCTCAGGGGGTCGCGAGGACAAAAAACAGCATGCAATCGACAAGAATGACGTGCGGACAGTAGAAATATTCAATAAGGTATGATGTGTGGACAGGGGGAGGGGGGGGGGGGGAGTATTCGATAAGTAGGAAGTATGGACATGGAGTATGATGAGTGGACATGTAATAGACAAGTATGATGAGTGCACAGAGAATCGATAAGTATGATAAGTGGACAGGGGGAATAATCGACAAGTATGATGAATGGACAGGGGGAACAATCGACATGATGAGTGGACAGGGGAAATAATCGACACGTATGATAAGTGGACAAGAGGAACAATCGACAAGTATGATGAGTGAACAGGGGAAACAATCGACAAGTATGATGAGTGAACAGGGGGAACAATCGACAAGAATGATGAGTGGACAGGGGAAACAATCGACAAGTATGATGAGTGAACAGGGGGAACAATCGACAAGAATGATGAGTGGACAGGGGAAACAATCGACAAGTATGATAAGTGGACAGGGGGAACAATCGACAAGTATGATAAGTGGACAGGGGAAACCATCGACAAGCATGATGTGTGGACAGTGGAAACAATCGATAAGTATGATGAGTGGACAGGGGGAACACTCGCCAAGTATGATAAGTGGACAGGGGAAACCATCGACAAGTATGATGTGTGGACAGTGGAAACAATCGATAAGTATCACGTGTAAGATAGGGGCAACAATCGACAACTATGATGTGTGGATAGTGGAAACAATCGATAAGTGTGAGACGGAAGGACGGGAGGACAGAGAAACAGGCAGACAGACATACAGACAGACATATAGACAGACGTACACACAGACAAACAAAAAGATAGACACAGACGGACGGCCGGGCGTGGGGTTTATGCACTGAGAGTCGGACGGACAGACAGACAGAAGACATACGCAAAGATAGATAAGACAGATCGATCAGATAAGACATATCGATCAGCTAAGACATATCGTCTGATAAGAGAGATCGATCAGATAAGGTAGATCGATAAGATAAGATATATCAATCAGATAAGACAGAACGATCACATAAGACAAATCGATCAGCTAAGACATATCGATGAGATAAGATAAGATAGAAAGATAAGATAGACAGACAGATAGACACATTGACAACAGACACATGTGAGACACTTTTTAAAGTCAGCACAATGACACTCTTTTAGCACTGAGTGATCAAAGGAGCTGATGGTCAGTACTTTCTTCGCGTAGCGAACGACGAGTGCAGATTCCGAACCCTCGTCCAATTGTGCAACGCCATCGTCAGGGTAATTACTAAGTTTACGTGACAAACAAAGCAAACAAAATAATGAAAGGACGAAAAGAGGAAAGTATGAAATAGTAACAACCAGACGACAAAAACATGTATCATAGTTGTCTTAACAGTAGTAGTAGTAGTAGTAGTAGTAGTAGTAGTAGTAGTAGTAGTAGTAGTAGTAGTAGTAGCAGCAGCAGCAGCAGTAGTAGTAGTAGTAGTAGTAGTAGTAGTAGTAGTAGTAGTAGTAGTAGTAGTAGTAGTAGTAGTAGTAGTAGTAGTAGTAGTAGTAGTAGTAGTAGTAGTAGTAGTAGTAGTAGTAGTAGTAGTAGTAGTAGTGGAACGTACATAATAACAAGATCAGGTCTAAGATATGATTCATCTACCGTATAACAGTAGAGCAGTGGTTCTCAACCTTTTTTGGCTCAGGCACCCCTTCACTATATGTTTAGAATGTCACCCCCTCACTCCTTTTCGTCCCCCACCTATAAATCACACCCCCCCCCCCGCGCTTTCACAGTATACGTAAAAATGGAAGCTAAATTTAATAATACATACTATAACAAGTCTAGACGTCTACATAAAACGTGATTTGCGATTCTACTTACGTTATAAAACGAATTTAAGAAGGGTGAGAAGCACAGAACCGTACAGTATGGAGGCAAAAACAATATCAAGCAATCGGTTCTTGTATTAACGCGATCTTGAAATAATTTTCTCCCCCCCCTCCCCAACTTGAAAACCCTAAAATCCGCCCCCGGGTAAGGGGGGTGGGGGGTGGGGGGGAATTCCCCACCGGTTGAGAACCGTTGCAGTAGAGGGTACTATGTGATTTCTGTTACAGCTGATTGTTGGGCGACGTTCACCAATAACCGCTACGCCACATTGTGTCAACGGCTTCCGGCGGAGGAGCGCAATTGGAACGGCACAAGCCTTACCCTAGTGCGAGGTAATGCAACCTAAAGTCTAAATGTCATGGCAGGGCAGACCAGGCCCTAAGCTTTTGTTTGCAAATGTTCAGGCTGGAAGCTCCGAAAGGCGGACAGTTAGAGCATTGTTTTAGCTGATCTGGAAGCTTCTCCAGCTTATCCTGTTCCATATGCATTGGTATTACCTTGCCTCTGGAATAAACTGGGCAGGACCAGAGAGGGATCATGCTGCATGGACAACACATGGTCTCTAAATTCAGCCCAATTTTTGTGTTATGAAGGGGTATAATTCCATTTCACAAAAGATCGTTTGTCACGATGGCAAGGTGCCAGTCATTCAAGTAACCACCACCACCACCACCCCCCACCACCTCCATCACCACCCCCCCCCCCCCACCACAACCACCACCCATTACCACCACCCCCCACCACCCCCCCCCACCACCACCACCATCACCAACAAAAACAACAACAACAACAACAGCAGCAGCAGCAACAACAACAACAACTACAGCAGCATCAGCAGCAACAACAACAACAGCAGCAACAACAACAACAACAACAACATTAATATGAATAATCATAATAATAATAATACCAACAATTGTAATATAGCTTTCAGCTGAGCCAGGAAGGTCGATATTTAATACTGTAAAACAGGGGTAATACACAAAGTTTCCCTGGAGGGGAAATACCCAATAAATAAAACACAGTACATGCCCAAGAGCCAAACAATGGAACAGAAAAAAAAAAAACAATAACCGCCATTTCCTCGATGCTGAAAAGAATGGCAATGATGAAAAGTCGGTTACTAAAGGCTGGTTGCAGAACAACAGACCCTCAGGTTGTTTGGATAGTAATGGTTCGAAAACCATTTAAAACATTGCATATTTTAGATTGTATTTGAGTTTTGTGGGGACAGACGGAGAAGACATGCCCAGTGTTTATGTAATGAGTTAAATCCCCCGAGTTTCTCATTGAATAGGCTTTCTGACATGGCAACAACTACAGCCGTTTTTTGAAATATATGTATATATTTCTACCTCGTATATGTACCGTACAACTAACTGTCTTGGAACAGTCCTAACATCTGATGGGAGGTGGCTTGAAGATATTAGAACAAGAACCGCTACGGCAAAGGTGGCCTTTTGCAAGATGAAAAACATACTGACCAATAAAATGATGTCAATTGCAACGAGAAAAAGAGTGTTGAAATGCAACATAGAACCTGTAGTTTTTTTTATGATTGTGAAACGTGGACAATGAGCAGACAAGCTGAAAAACATCTAATGGCAGTGGGAAAGTGGTTTCTGAGGAAAACGAATACCATAGACAGACAGAAAAATCAATGAGCAAGACCTAGAAGACATAAATGAAAACCTTAATCTCAGTAAAGAAATTAGATGTAAACAGTCAATAATATTTGAGCCATTATGAGAAGAAATAAACTAGAGATAATCGTGAAACCTGGCAAGATGAGGAGAAAAGAACACGGAGAAGGTAGAGACGTAAATATCTGGATAGTTTGACGACATGGCATGGTCGGAACAAGAACACAGCGCTGATCCACGACTCTGGTGATCGAGTAAGATGGCGAAACATGACCGTCCACACTTACCGGCATGGTACACGATAAATGAATATTACGGTGATTGCATACAGGTAATTGCATATTTTGAAAAGTAAACATTGACGGACACAACGATAATGTATTGTATTATATTTTAAATAACAAACACACCGCAAACAACGTGTCCCGAGGAATGAGCCTGTTGTAGATTTGTGACATAATAGGGTCATCCATGGTGTTGGTCTGTGACATGATAGGGTCATCCATGTTGTTGGTCTGTGACATGATAGGGTCATCCATGTTGTTGGTCTGTGACATGATAGGGTCATCCATGTTGTTGGTCTGTGACATGATAGGGTCATCCATGTTGTTGGTCTGTGACATGATAGGTCATCCCATGTTGTTGGTCTATGACATGACAGGTCATCCCATGTTGTTGGTCTGTGACATGATAGGGTCATCCATGTTGTTGGTCTGTGACATGATAAGGTCGTCCATGTTGTTGGTCTGTGACATGATAGGGTCGTCCATGTTGTTTGTCTGTGACGTGACAGGTCATCTCATGTTGTTGGTCTGTGACATGATAGGGTCATCCATGTTGTTGGTCTGTGACATGATAGGGTCATCCATGTTGTTGGTCTGTGACATGATAGGGTCATCCATGTTGTTGGTCTGTGACATGACAGGTTATCCCATGTTGTTGGTCTGTGACATGATAGGGTCATCCATGTTGTTGGTCTGTGACATGATGAACCATCCCATGTTGTCTTTCCTGTGTTCACGAGAGAAGCAGCCAGACGTCGAGCCCTCGTGCCACCGCGTTCACGACATTATCAGAGCAACCGGCTTTCAACCAACGCGCCCATTTTATCATATTTGTACAATTACTATGCTACCAATGTCAAACATTGACATTATACAAATTTCACTTACGAAAAATCAATACCCGTGTGCCATGCGGCGCACATCAACGATAAAGATGTGAAATAACTAAAATTATTAGTGCGGCACGGACAGTGAACGCACAAGCGTAAATATTGAAAACGGGACGTCATAGAGACAGACGGGGAACAGCCATGCAAGAAGGAAGACCCATTGTTATCAGCAGGACAAGATCTTTGAGAAGCGAGTGGAGAAAATGACTGAACATCCAGAGAATTCAATGAAACGAAGAATGAAGGAAGAAGCAAAGACACATTGAGGAATGAACACGATCCGGCACAGAATACAGACAGAAGTAGAGGAATGAAATAAGATATAATGGGCCGACATTTCAGTTGGAGAATCAACGAAAGGTCGGTCATACAAGAACTAACACCTCAAGTACAGCGTGAGTAAGATAAAGGTTTCTGTGAACTATGAATATGATAGTTACATGTGATAGGACAGGCGACATGTTTGACTTTAATGGCAGTGTTATTAAGTACAGCAGCATGTGGAGTTATGACGGAATGTGTGATGGGTGCGTCATGTCGATGGCCCGCATCTCATAAAGAAAACATGGGTTACTGCCCGAAATAAAATAGACACACTAAATTGAAGCACTATGTCGATGTTGTATATCACCAGTTACTAAGTTACTAAGTTCAAGTTGTTTGATTCAGAAACTAAAGCTAGACCTACGAGCAAAATTATTGCCAATGAAGGAAAGCAACGACATGGCAGAAGGGTTTCACTTCTTGGCACCGTGAGATGAGAACGCTACTCCACAGACTACTGTCGCTACTGCACAGATTATTGTCGCTACTCCACAGATTATTATCGCTACTCCACAACTATTATCGATAGACAACAGACTATTATCTCTACTCCACAGAATATTGTCGCTTCACCACAGACTATAGTCGCTTCTCCACAGACTATTGTCGCTTCTCCACACACTATTGTCGCTATTTCATAGACTATTATCGCTAGACCATAGACTATTATCTCTACTCCACAGACTATAGTCGCTTCTCCACAGACTATAGTCGCTTCTCCACAGACTATAGTCGCTTCTCCACAGACTATAGTCGCTTCTCCACAGACTGTTGCCGCTACTCCACACACTATTGTCGCTATTTCATAGACTATTATCGCTAGACCATAGACTATTATCTCTACTCCACAGACTATTGACGCTTCTCCACAGACTATTGCCACTACTCCACAGACTATTGCCGCTACTCCACAGACTATTGCCGCTACTCCACAGACTGTTGCCGCTACTCCACAGACTATTGCCGCTACTCCACAGACTATTGCCACTACTCCACAGACTATTGCCACTACTCCACAGACTATTGCCACTACTCCACAGACTATTGCCGCTACTCCACAGACTATTGCCACTACTCCACAGACTGTTGCCGCTACTCCACAGACAATTGCCACTACTCCACAGACTATTGCCACTACTCCACAGACTATTGCCGCTACTCCACAGACTATTGCCGCTACTGCACAGACTATTGTCGCTACTCCACAGACTATTGCCACTACTCCAAAGACTATTGCCGCTACTCCACAGACTGCTGCCGCTACTCCACAGAATATTGTGGCTACTCCACAGACTATTGTGGCTACTCCACAGACTATTGTGGCTACTCCACAGACTATTGCCGCTACTCCACAGACTGTTGTGACTACTCCACAGACTATTGCCGCTACTCCACAGACTGCTGCCGCTACTCCACAGACTATTGTGGCTACTCCACAGACTATTGTGGCTACTCCACAGACTATTGTGGCTACTCCACAGACTATTGCCGCTACTCCACAGACTGTTGTGGCTACTCCACAGACTATTGCCACTACTCCACAGACTATTGCCACTACTCCACAGACTATTGCCGCTACTCCACAGACTATTGCCACTACTCCACAGACTATTGTCGCTACTCCACAGACTATTGCCGTTACTGCACAGACTATTACCGCTACTCCACAGACTATTGTGGCTACTCCACAGACTATTGCCACTACTCCACAGACTATTGCCACTACTCCACAGACTATTGCCGCTACTCCACAGACTATTGCCACTACTCCACAGACTATTGTCGCTACTGCACAGACTATTACCGCTACTCCACAGACTATTGCCGCTACTCCACAGACTATTGTCGCTACTCCACAGTTTATTGTCGCTACTCCACAGACTATTGCCGCTACTCCACAGACTGCTGCCGCTACTCCACAGACTATTGTGGCTACTCCACAGACTATTGTGGCTACTCCACAGACTATTGTGGCTACTCCACAGACTATTGCCGTTACTGCACAGACTATTACCGCTACTCCACAGACTATTGTGGCTACTCCACAGACTATTGCCACTACTCCACAGACTATTGCCACTACTCCACAGACTATTGCCGCTACTCCACAGACTATTGCCACTACTCCACAGACTATTGTCGCTACTGCACAGACTATTACCGCTACTCCACAGACTATTGCCGCTACTCCACAGACTATTGTCGCTACTCCACAGTTTATTGTCGCTACTCCACAGACTATTGCCGCTACTCCACAGACTGCTGCCGCTACTCCACAGACTATTGTGGCTACTCCACAGACTATTATGGCTACTCCACAGACTATTGTGGCTACTCCACAGACTATTGCCGCTACTCCACAGACTGTTGTGGCTACTCCACAGACTATTGCCACTACTCCACAGACTATTGCCACTACTCCACAGACTATTGCCACTACTCCACAGACTGTTGCCGCTACTCCACAGACTGCTGCCGCTACTCCACAGACTATTGTCGCTACTGCACACACTTTTGTCGCTACTCCACAGAATATTCTCGCTACTCCACAGACTGCTGCCGCTACTCCACAGACTATTGTCGCTACTCCACAGACTATTTTGGCTACTCCACAGACTATTGTAGCTACTCCACAGACTATTGCGGCTACTCCACAGACTATTGCCTCTACTGCACAGACTATTGCCGCTACTCCACAGACTGTTGTGGCTACTCGACAGACTATTGCCGATACTCCACAGACTGTTGTGGCTACTACACAGACTATTGCCGCTACTCCACAGACTATTGTCGCTACTCCACACCCTATTGTCGCTATTCCACAGACTATTATCGCTAGTCAACAGACTATTATCTCTACTCCACAGACTATTGCCGCTAATCCACAGACTATTGTGGCTACTCCACAGACTATTGTCGCTACTCCACAGTTTATTGTCGCTACTGCACAGACTATTGCCGCTACTCCACAGACTATTGTCGCTACTCCACAGACTATTGTGGCTACTCCACAGACTATTGTGGCTACTCCACAGACTATTGTGGCTACTCCACAGACTATTGCCGCTACTCCACAGACTGTTGTGGCTACTCCACAGACTATTGCTGCTACTCCACAGACTATTGTCGCTACTCCACACCCTATTGTCGCTATTCCACAGACTATTATCGCTAGCCAACAGACTATTATCTCTACTCCACAGACTATTGCCGCTACTGCACAGACTATTGCCGCTACTCCACAGACTATTGTCGCTACTCCACATACTATTGTCGCTACTCCACAGAATGCCGACTCTAACTGCCAAGCTGCTAACGCTACACCTCAACAGCCTGCTGTGTCCTCCAGTTGACAAACTCACAAATCGCGTTATCGTCAAATCAGGTTCCGTTGCTTTCCGAACGGTTCGAACACAACCCCATTAGCTCGGTTTGTGTTGGCGATTGGCACAAACATCGCATCCATCAAGCCCTGTTGTGACCAACACGTCCCATGCCCAACGGTCGTGAAATGGCATTAGGATGTCATTGAATGACAATAATGTATGGCGACGCACGCAGCATCTCAATGACAAATATAAATGTATGGTTTACGGGTTGGGCAATCTTCCTAGAAACGTGCTTAGAACATATGGTGGTGATGGTGGTGATGGTGGTAGTGGTGGGATGGGTGGGTAGGGGGCGCTGGATTAGATTCAAATGAAAACCTTAAATATACTTTTGTGGTGAATATTTTCTGAAAAAGTGAAAACAAATGTATGATTTTTCAATGCAGTCACCACTACGTTAAATGCAAATCCTCCAGCGCCGATAAAGTGCTTGGATTTCTGTAGAAAATAATTCTCTTGGTCTCGTGTGTAACCACTCATGCCCCACTTGCTGTACCTCTTCATCGGGCAGACAAGTTTTAAAACTTCCTACTCCACTCAGACACTTGCTGGACCTGACAAACATGCATCACTATACTGAGCCTTCATTCGATGCTGAATTTCTATAGGTTTCACCCATCACAGATTTAAAAACAAAAAAACACAAACGGATATTTTAACGCTGCTCTTCTTTGGTGCATATCAAATGTGGGGCGGCCATCTATAAATAAACTGTACATCGACGTGACCGTAATGTGACCACCGTAATATCACGTGCTCAAAACTCTTAGTTAGTTAGTTAGTTAGTCGACAGATCATCCTCGTTGCACATCGAACCATTCAGTCCATAAGTGCTCGGATCCCCTCCTCAGCAAATCCCGCAGCGTGTAGCGGCTAACGACGCCAGTTCTGTGTTGGTTTATCAATCTTCTTTGGCTTCCTGCGTAGTGTTCTTGTTTGGCCACACCTCTTTTAATTTGCTGCTCTCGCAGTCTGGCCATTGTTGTAGATTCACAGTCATCACTTGGTTCTCGCAAAAGTCTTACTTCTCGTAGAGCATTCAGAATGTCGGCCTGGTCCATGGCACGTCCGCCCTCCACAGTAGCCTCACGTGCGAGCTTGTCAGCCCGCTCATTTCCTTGTACTCCCGCATGCCTTGGCACGAAGATGAAACTAATCTTTGCCAGTCGAGACCGCTCCAGAGGCAGCAACCATTCTCTTCGGATCGACCCCTCCTCTATCCTCTTGATCATGTTCATTGAGTCGCTAAGGAAACAAGCCCTAGTGAATGTCTGTGTCTCGAGCCATGTTATTGCTTTACTTACTGCCATGACTTCCATGGTCAGGCTACTAGTGGTTTCAGTAAA
This sequence comes from Cepaea hortensis, assembly GCA_963921405.1. Lineage (NCBI taxonomy): Eukaryota > Metazoa > Mollusca > Gastropoda > Stylommatophora > Helicidae > Cepaea > Cepaea hortensis. The sequence continues at coordinate 109,059,985 of OY992885.1, forward strand.
AGCACCAGAGTCCTCCTTCACAATTCTCCCTCCGGCCCGAGCTGTAAAGGCCCATGAGCTTCTCACATGTCGGACGACCGACCCATCTGTGTAGATGACCGCGTCACCGTCTAGCGAATTCTCGAAAATCAACGCTTGTACTTCAGCCTCAACAGCAGCCGGATTTTCTTGTCTGCATTTTCTGTCAAGTTGGATGCAAACTGAAAAGGATGTGCAGAAGTCTGTTGGCACTTGCACCCACTCCTCGCCAGGTTCTAAGTCCTCAAGTGAACACACCTGTTGAAGAATGTCTTCGGCTTGACCCATCCACGACCGTCCTCTTTTTAACCTGCTGCCCTTCACCTTCCTAATTTCACTATGCAGTGGATGTTGTGTGTTTGCGTTAATTCTGAGGTAGGCGCGTGCCCTGCAACCTTGTATTCTCTCTTCAATGGTTGGAAACCCAAGAAGGTGGCGCATCGCCCTGCATGCTGTATCTCTTGTACATCCAAGAATAATGAGCTCAAAACTCTTGTCATTCTCAACAACAATATTGACAGGTTACAAGACAATGGCATTGTTATTGTCATTTTTGTCACATGGGATTTCATGAAAATCCCCCATCATAAATCACAGTATTTTTAATCGCAACAGTAAATTAAGAATAATACCTGACGAGATGCAGTGAAATATGCCAGGCAATAAATCGTGCAATCTATTGTTTGTGTCTTCGTTATTCAAATTCATCACGGGAAAACATTGTTTTGAATAATACATTTTAAAAATGACACAAGCTTATAACAACATCGAATGCAGCAGCAGCAGCAGCAGCAGCAGCAGCAGGAGAACATGTGTTGTTGCCATTCCACATACTATATCCCTTGAGTTTAGTCTGTCCAGCTGCCCAGTCGAGACAATGAACAGACTTCCCGTAGGGGTTTAAGTCAGTATACATATGATAGATTCATGCAAATAAAGACACCATTAGTGACAAACACTTGGCGGTAACCCTCGGTCCTGCGCCCTTTAGAAGATAACTTGATACACATTTATGTCAGGGCTTGCTTTATAACGAAGTTGTGTTGTATTGTTAGATGGATGTTGCAAGACTACCGTACTTCATGTATTAAATGCGATGGATTTCTACCTTGTAAATATTATGTATCGGATTACTTTGGGGTGGGGTGAGGGTGGGCTGATAGACGGAGAGAGATGGTGGGTGAGGGGAATTAACGATCTCTTTAACTAACACAGATGATTCAGATATTAATAGGTAAATACACTTCAATATAATTTGTAAATATGCTGCACATTATAGTGCAAATGTGCCGTAATTTAGTTTGAAAATATACTATACATTAATTTTTAATGTAACACAATTTAAGTTGTTAAGTTGCTATACTGTGTCCATAGGAATAGTCTATGGAATGCTATGCAGGAATTTGGAAATACCAAGGAAGTTAATCAACATGACCAGACTATGCATGGAAGATACTTATAATATAGTAACATATAAAGCTATAGCTATAAGATACTATCTGCAGTATTACTAAATAGACTAAAACCATATTCAGAAGACATATTAGGTGACTACCAGGCGGGGTTTAGACAAAACAGATCAACAATAGATCAGATATTTATCTTACGACAAATAGCCGAGAAACATTGGGAATATAAAAGAGATCTCCATAACATTTTTGTGGATTTTAAAAAGGCTTATGATAGTGTCCATAGGAATAGTCTATGGAATGCTATGCAGGAATTTGGAATACCAAGGAAGTTAATCAACATGACCAGACTATGCATGGAAGATACTTATAATATAGTAACATATAAAGGCAGGAAATCAGACCCCTTCCAAATAACATCTGGCTTGAAACAGGGTGATGCACTATCGCCGCTACTCTTCAATCTGGCTCTAGAGAAAGTTGTAAGGAAGGTAAAGGAGGAATGTGATATTGGAGGAACATCCAAGCTGCTTGGTTATGCAGATGATATAGATATTATAGGGCAAAGTGAACAAAAGACATTGGAAATATTGACTCACTTAAAGGGAAAAGCCCAACAGATGGGGCTGGTTATCAACCAAGATAAGACAGAATATATGGTAATTTCAAGAGACGGAATGGCTAGAAACTCTGGCCACATACAAATAGATAATATGACCATTAAAAGAACGGAAACATACAAATACCTGGGTACGATCTTCAACTGCTCCAACATCATAAGGGAAGAAATACAAACTAGAATCAACTCTGGAAATAAGATATACTATGCACTACAACATCTACTAAAATCAAAGGCGCTATCTCGTAACACCAAAATCACAATATACAAAACACTGATCAGACCAGTTGTGCTGTATGGCTCTGAAACCTGGAGTACAACGAAAGGAGACGAAGCCTTGTTACAAACCTTTGAGAACAAAATTTTAAGACGCATCTTTGGACCCATTAGGGATACACAAAGTGGAGAGTGGAAAAGAAGAAGTAACAAAGACATTTATGATCTGTTTAAGTCCCCGCTAATCACTGGTATCATGAAGGCTAATAGACTACAATGGCTGGGGCATATAGAAAGAATGGAAGATAATAGGGAAACAAAACTCGCTTACACTCAGGAAATAAATTACCGTAGACCCCGAGGTAGACCAAGAAGGCGGTGGAGAGATAATACATGTACAGACCTGCAAGCACTTGGAATCAACGACTGGCAAGAGAAGGTCCACCAGAGAGACGAATGGAGACGGATTGTATTTGCAGCAAAGAACCTCAATGGCTCGGAACGCTGAAGAAGAAGAAGTTGCTATACTTTAGTTACAAAATGAACTGTAATTTATTTGAATAAGTGATGTAATTTAGTTTGTAAATGTTCTGCACATTACAGTGTCAATATAATGTAGATTAGCTTGCAATTGTTCTGTGATTTATAATTAACTGTGTATAAAAGTTAAAGTGTAATTGTGCTGTAGATTAGCTTGTGAATGTGTTGTAATTTAGTTTGCAAATGTGCTGTATGTTAGTTCATAAATATGTTGTATATTAAAATCTAAATGTGCTGCAATTTAATTCATAGATGCAATATTTTTCAGTGATGGTGGTACTAGTATAGTAGTAGTATTGACAGCTTTATGTCAAGAAGAAGAAGGAAGAGGAGAAGGAGAAGGAGTAGGAGGAGGAGGAGGAGAAGGAGGAGGAGGAGGAGGAGGAGAGCAGCAGCAGCAGAAGAAGAAGAAGAAGAAGAAGAAGAAGAAGAAGAAGAAGAAGAAGAAGAAGAAGAAGAAGAAGAAGAAGAAGAAGAAGAAGAAGAAGAAGAAGAAGAAGAAGAAGAAGAAGAAGAAGAAGAAGAAGAAGAAGAAGAAAGACAAGATGTTATCAACAATACTAATAAACAAAAGATAAACAAAAACATAAATAACACACACACACACGCACACACGCACACACACACACATGCACACACACACACACACAAGCTTATCACACACACCCACACAACCGCGCATGATGACATGTTACTTCGCGCACCTGTGCGACCCAGGATCCATTACCGTATAAATGACAATAAAAGGGTTCCCGCAACTGCAATGAAATCACGCTATTGTACGCTGTTGTTACTCCCTCGCTTCCACTGTAAACCTGCTGGATGTTTCTACTTCAATTATTTTCCACATTGACTCTAAATAACTCCATCCTGGCAGGTACTCTGCGAGCTGGTGTACACGCTACAAACATGCATTTAACCATATGTTAATTGTTTTCTATGAAACAGTGTTAATTGTTCGGTGAAATCAAAAAGCAATATTTGTTCATTTATCTTCCGTTGTGTCGGCTAGAACAAACATGTGACATGTGTTTTTGCTGTGTTCTATACATTCTGGTGGCGTGACTATTTATAAAACCGTTAACTTTCTGACAAGGTCGCAGTTGTGCGGCTTCTATGTTGATAGAAATGCACTAAAACAGTCGTAAACGCGCACAGAGACGCACATAAATAGTTATTTTAGAAGCTGTAGTGCTGGTTCTTAAAACATGAAGAAGGTAGAAAACATGAAGAAAGTAGAAAACATGAAGAAGGTAGAAAGCATGAAGGAGGTAGAAAACATGAAGAAGGTAGAAAACATGGAACAGGTAGAAAACATGAAGAAAACACGAAGAAGGTAGAAAACATGGAACAGGTAGAAAACATGAAGAATGTAGAAAACATGAAGAAGGCAGAAAACATGGAAAAGGTAGAAAACATGGAACAGGTAGAAAACATGAAGAAAACGTGAAGAAGGTTAAAACATGAAGAATGTAGAAAACGCGAAGAAGGTAGAAAACATGCAGAAGGTAGAAAACATGAAGATGGTAGAAAACATGAAGAAGGTAGAAAACATGAAAATGTAGAAAACATGAATAATGTAGAAAACATGAAGTAGGAAGAACACGTTTGCAGTATTAATCTCATAAACAACATCTCCTTTGTCTTCAAGCTCTGCCTAATTTGCTCGTTCACTTTCCATTATTGACTGTCATACAACAGAATAGGTTTTATATAAGGTTTAACACCGTTGAGTTTACATCCAATAATACTGACTAATTACATCAGACAGTCGGATTCCCCTGGTCCGTACCAGTTCTGAGTTGGCTGTTGAATGTCAGCCGACGCGGACGACGTCGGGGGAGACGCCGCCGCATAGTTGGGGCGGTCCACGGGAAGTTTGCAGCCACGTTCCGAGCTCGGCCGGCCCGCCGACTAGCGGCGGCGGCCTCGCCCAGCCCGGGCCCATCCCAGTCCCGCTTCGTACCCCGGCCCGACTGACCCAGCACTCAGAGCCAATCCTTGTCCCGAAGTTACGGATCCAATTTGCCGACTTCCCTTACCTACATTGTTCTATGGACTAGAGGCTGTGCACCTCAGAGACCGGCTGCGGATATGGGTACGGCCTGGCACGAAATTCACACCGTTTCCATGGGGTTTTCCGTAAAGCACCGCGGCACTTGCGGTGTCCGGTGCGCTCCCGTCGGCCCTTGAATTACAACAGACGCTTGTCATATTCTGAGAAGCAGGTTTTTGTTTGACCTATTCTGCTCTAACTCCTGTCACACAACTTCTACCTGATGTTATCATTGCCCTTGGGTATCGAAATGTGTTAATGTGGTTACGCAAGGGAAAGAACGAACGAATCTTATTTTCAAAGGTTCACAAATTGGGCACGCAGGTCCTTTTTACATTCGGCTCTTCCAATCACTCATCTTTCGTTCATCAATATTGCATGTTACATTCACATAAAGAAGAAAAAAAAACATTGTTAGATGAATGTTGTACACATAAACAATGCATATCACCATGTTATGAGACAGGCGCACACACGCACATTCATAACAACACACAATACATACATGCATACTAACTTACATTATTTGCACAAACTCACAGTTATGCACCCACTCAATAACACACAAATACACACTCCCTCGCATATACTTATACTCAATTGCAATCACAAACTCACTGACAAAATTTAACCTTTGCGCGCGCGCGCGCGCACACACACACACACACACACACACACAATAACCCACACTCATTCCCACAACCCATAACTCACACAACATACTCACACATCTATACGCATACACGCTGCCTCACATAATCACTGAAACTAGTAAGAACAATCTCCCACACTTTACACACACATATTCACTGACGATTATCCTGAGTGAGAAACCTCACAAAAATGGGGAAATCTGGGGGGGGGGGGGGAAGGGGGGGGGGTTATATATATACATTATGTAACGTAAACAAATAATCTCATTTATCCACGTGGGGTTACTCAGCGCCCGAGAATTGGAAGCGGTTCTCGCCGCGTTGGTAACTTACTGAGCGTAATCTTGCCAAGAAATCAACGACAGCAGTAAAATGCTGGTGTTGACAGCGATGTCCTGTAAAAGATATGCGAAAAAAAACACGTAATATAATAGAGATGCAATTCAATAAGATAATTCCTAAAATTGACATAAACATGATGAAATAAGCAGTGCACAAGCTTTCATATAGTAATGTTAAAATCAAGTGGCAGTAAAAATGATAATATGAAAGATGAAGATACAGAAAAAAAATATGGAATAGCATGTCACATGTGATGCATGCGCTCAACTCCCTCTCTCTTTCTCTATTTCTCTCTCTCTCTCTCTCTCTCTCTCTCTCTCTTTCTTTCTTTCACACACACAAACACACACACACACACACAAACTCTCTCGTTGTCTCACTCTGTCTCTTTCACTCACTCTCTCTCACCCACACTCATTCGCTTTCATTCTCTCTTACTCTCTGAGAGAGAGAGAGAGAGAGAGAGAGAGAGAGAGAGAGAGAGATGCCTGATGGCGAAGGACACTGGTAATAGGGAAATCTAATCCACACGCAAAAATCAGTCTAATGGAGTAGAAGTAACAGCATATATGTGGACTACCCTTGCGTCAAAACGAGAAAACGGGTCGACACACTAACAAAACGAGAAAACGGGTCGACACACTAACAAAACGAGAAAACGGGTCGACACACTAACAAAAAAGAAAAGAAATAAAAAGAAGAAACCACGGAATTATACGTTCAGTAGTTTGCAAGTTCTCTCTGAATGTTTGACTATCAAATCATCAAATTCAGATCAGTCTGCTCCCAAAACACATACAACTGATTTCGAGCCCTCGAGAAAGTACATTTAACAAACGACTACGGAATATTTGCATAGTAAAATCATACCAATAAACGGAACAATACAACATAATTCAGCGATGAAGCAAGTTCAATATTTATCTACTTCAGAAATGCCTATCGAGAGAGATATCCCCCTCTCCCGCCTCAAAACCAATTTCCAATCTTTTAGTCACTAGTGTTGCTGCTGTTTGCATTAATCTGTCGTTTGTGGACTCACCGATAACCTTCTAGAGAATTCTGCCTCTTTCACAGCTCGGAAATCGGTTAAATGTAGACCAGCGGTAGAAAATGTGGAATGGCATAAATCAATCAATGTTATCACTTGAATGGTTCCTTTTCTTCTTCCTCTTCTTCATCTGCTCCTTTTCCTCATCTTCTTCACCTCCTTGCCCTTCTCATCTTCCCCATCCCCCTCTTTTCCTGCTCCTTACCTTATCCTTCTTCCACCTCTGCTTCTCCTTTCTCTCTATATTTTTTCTGTAATAACTCTTCGTCTTTCTGGTCCTCTTCTTTTTTATCTTCTCTTCAAGCGCTCCATATAACAATAATAAATTGATAATAAATGAATTTGAATAACGAAGACAAAGACAATAAATTGCACCATTTATTGCCGGGCACATTTCGCTGCACCTCGTCAGATACTACTGCAAAAATCACACAACAGTAACTAAAGTGATTAGATAAATCCTTCAAGCTGAAATATACACATATTCACACAGTAATTTCAATTGTCTACCGCAGTAATTTGAAACTGACTATCATGTCTTTCTGTTTGCACAAGACTGGCTTATGCCAATTAATGGCGACTGCTTCAGTGACCTTTACCAAGCGCCCTTTTTGTGTGTTAGACAACACACGAAACGCATTGTCCATATCAATCACGTGACCGGTATCCAAAATGTACCATCCAGTCAAAGACGTAGGAGAAATAAATTAAGGAACTCCTGTTGTACTCTTTATGCCCCATTGAACATATGGTGCTAGATGCATAGATTTATAGATCGATCGGCACATATTGAGTGTCTCTCAAGTCGTCTTTATGTTTCAAAACAGCATCTGGTACCTATTTAAGGCTGAACCGGCCTATGAGCCCAAGTCAAGATTTAAAATTGTGCATCCGCCCGCTCCACATTTGAACCTGGGATCTCCGGATCAGAAGGAGAACGTCCAGCCACTAGCCACTGCAGCTCTCATCTGTTTATCCTATCCACATACACCACTCTGTCTTCCTATGCCACTCTTGTTTATTATTTACCCCCCAAAAGTTAATACATATGTTCCACTTCTTCTGTTTAAATGCTCCACAACTTGAATAAGCGTTGTTCTAATGGATGTGATGAATGATCTTATAACAATATTAGATCTTTTTATCTCAAATGTCTTGTTTGTTATCTGTTTACATTATTCTCAACATTTCTTGTGTGTTCTCTGTTTACATTATTCTCAACATTTCTTGTGTGTTCTCTGTTTACATTATTCTCAACATTTCTTGGTTGTTCTCTATTCACGATATACTCAACAGTACATTCTGGTCAAGCCGTTTAACTCAGGCTCTGAAGGTTGTGGGTTCGATTCCGGGCCGCGTCCTTCGGTTCACAAACTAAATTTTTCGGAGACTACTGTGGGTCGTCGCTAGAGCTACGGAGATCGTGTTTTGTGCGACGCTTTCCGCGCTGCGGAAAGAGACCGAGCCATATGGGATAAAACCTGGTGCAATGAAGTCGACCCTGTCGACTTTTAAGCGACTTTTTATCTTCACTGTCTCCAGTGCCTTTATCATGTCATTACTAATTTAACAGTATGCCCGTGCCGTTGTAAATGGCCTAGAGACAGCGAACGCGGTTCCACAACCCCGAGATGTTTGCAAACAGAGCGTCTTACTTTAATTTTCACCATGGTTTGAGCGTCAGTCATCTAGAAAGTTATGGCAAACTACTAAAAATAAAATTGTCTAGACGATTACAAACAGCAGAAAACTGCTGGGGCTGATTGAGACGTCCTGTAAAGGACTTGCTGCTGACTATAGTCTGTCCAGAAATGAATGACCTCATTCACGATCACTTATTTTGAAAACTGTCTGTTGCATTGTTATGAAATTTTTCCTGTCGTCTTATATTTACGCCCACCCAAGGAATATGTCTTTGATAGGTCCAAAAACAACTTAAATCATCGAAAGCGGCGACATTTCTTTGATGTTTTGGGGAAAAACTAGTGATTTCTCGCTAACAAACTTGTTTTACAGTAATGCCCCGTTCCACTACGCGAGGCTCTTGTCATAAGGCCAATCCCATGTCCCTCTAGAAAATTAACTATTAAACGCTAATGTTTCCCAGTGAAGGGATAATACATTTAATAATGTGCAATTCATCTCTGACCTGTAAATTCTATACCACATATAAACAAACTTTGAAATTTGCTGTACAATCTCCAGAGCAAAAATTTTTTGTTGGGTGGACATAATGATAATATTATATGCTAAATCTCATCATTTCCCCTCAGTTGGTTACTGAGATATGGAATTTTATATTGGGGCAGACAGACGTAAACATACTAGTATTCGCATCCATACAGAGACAGGTGTCAGCCACAGTTGTTCAGTGATCGGATTGGAGAAGACGAAAGAAGGGACTCATTGTAAGAATAGAAACAAATAGTGGAAAGAGAGGTAGGGGGAGACAGCGAGAGGATTAGTGGGCATATGACGATAGCCCCGTGTTGTATAGCCCAATCAGTACTGGCTGTTGTATAGATTAATCAGCACAGGATGTTGGATAGATCAATCAGCACAGGATGTTGTATAGACCAATCAGTACTGGCTGTTGCATAGACCAATCAGTACCGGATGTTGTATAGACCAATCAGCATTGGATGTTGTATAGACCAATCAGTACTGGGAGTTGTGTAGACCAATCAGCACAGGATGTTGAGTATACCAATCAGCACTGGATGTTGTATAGCCCAATCAGCACTGGATGTTGTATAGACCAATCAGCACTGGATGTTGTATAGACCAATCAGCATTGGATGTTGTATAGACCAATCAGCACTGCATGTTGTGTAGACCAATCAGCACTGGGTGTTGTGTAGACCAATCATCTCTGGGTGTTGTGTAGACCAATCAGCACTGGGTGTTGAATAGACCAATCAGAATTGGATGTTGGATAGACCAATCAGCACTGCATGTTGTGTAGACCAATCAGCACTGGGTGTTGTGTAGACCTATCATCTCTGGGTGTTGTGTAGACCAATCAGCACTGGGTGTTGAATAGACCAATCAGAATTGGATGTTGGATAGACCAATCAGCATTGGATAGGTGAAATGGTCAATATCAGTTTATCAATGTAGTTCCCATAATATTTCCTGATACCCTTTTACCCGTGGAGTCTAGGTCAATATTTACAATAATATGTATTTAATGGATCAGCGTGGCCGATAGGGTTAAACACTCCCGCTTATTCTTCCTGTTCCATGACTGCGTGTGGCTGTATCATGCCACACACCTGCCAGTTGGACTTAAACATTGAGTTCTGGGTCAGAAAGCAATGGAAAACTACTTGACTTAACATTGCGTAAAAAATCAATCTGTGGTTCTAGTTGATCGCAATATATACATATATAAAGGTCATAAATAATAAATTATTTATGTATGAATTGAGTGACAAGCAATAATACTGGGAAAGGAAGAATGATATGGTGTGGGAATGGAAAGGATTGGAAATATGAGTAAATGGAAATCTAACACATGAGAATGATGAAATTAACAGATACACAATTGATGAACAGCATGATAATTCTGGAAAAGTAATTACTAGGCGCCCGGGAGTAATTACTCAGGCAGGGATAACGCGAATTGGATATTTTCTTTTTTTCTTCACCGGTGAATAATTTTAACCGACAAATGACGGAAACCAGTCTACGGGGTGTGTTCAAGTGGAATTGAATATGGGCAGGAAATGTTGGACTTGGGTAGGGCAGGAGTGAGTGTGGAAGGTAAGAGAATTGAATATGGGCAGGAAATGTTGAACTTGGGTAGGGCAGGATTGAGTGTGGGAGGTAAGATATTTGAATATGGGCAGGAAATGTTGGACTTGGGTAGGGCAGGATTGAGTGTGGAAGGTAAGAGAATTGAATATGGGCAGGAAATGTTGAACTTGGGTAGGGCAGGATTGAGTGTGGGAGGTAAGAGAATTGAATATGGGCAGGAAATGTTGGACCTGGGTAGGGCAGGATTGAGTGTGGAAGGTAAGAGAATTGAATATGGGCAGGAAATGTTGGACTTGGGTAGGGCAGGATTGGGTGTGGGAGGTAAGAAAAGTCAGTCTGGGTGTGGATATGTGGATACTAGTTAAAGTTAGTTGAATATCCTTTACATGACGTCGCTGCCAACCCCAGCATTTTGTGGCTGTTTGGGAGTTCTAGACAAGCTTACGTTCATTAGTTTGTCATTACTTTCTGAACAACCGGTACTCATACTATTTTATAAAAACCAACGCAAGGCATCTGCTTACAAATAGCCAGCAGCTGTGTTTCGAACGCGGTATGCAGGATTACGAATTGCCTCCGTAACTTGGTGGATACTAAGAAGAGTGAATTTTACATTTGTATGAATGAATGTCATAATAATATAAAAGGATTTCGTACAGACATATATACATTAGGAAGAGCTTAGAAGCAAGGGATATGTGGTTCGTGAGACGAATGTTGCGAATATCTTGGAATGTCTGGGTAACTAATAACAATTTCCTGAAAGATGTTAAGGAAACTAAACCAGTATTTACAACTATCAGGGAGAGACAAACATCACTCTTTGGTCATGTGATCAGAAGAGAGGCATCGATGCACATCGTGATAACTGGATAGATCAGTGGCCAAAGACACGGAAATAGACCAAGAGAAATGGCAGTGGATAGACTGAGGCGGTGGCATGGAGAAATATCACCAAAGAGATGATCCAGAACACCAAAGAAGGAGATGTGGCGAAGGATATGAAAGCCTACTCCAGTTGGAAATCTACTTGATGATGATGATGATGACACACGCGCGCGCGCGCACACACACACACACACACACACACACCTACCATAATCGACGATTGTGTATTAGAAAATCCCCGAAATTAATGTTCGCAATTAAACAACGATACATTGATTCCAGTGAGATTCACAAATAGTTATATATATATATATATATATATATATATATATATATATATATATATATATATATATATATATATATATATATATATATATATATATAGGAATGTGATTTTTGTATAGAAGAAATTGATACATGAAGAATTTAATAATGTAATGTACAAACAGAAGAATTGTTTATAAATACAGAAGAATTTGAAAAAGAGATATAAGACTTGACAATGAGGACGTTTGAAAATGTCAAACACATTGAATACCTTGATTCTAAAGCTAGCAACAGTAGGGGAGCTCAAATACGTCAATGGGGATTAGTCATAGCAATCCTGAGATTACAGTACTAAGAACCAATGTCACTACACCAAGAAGGAAATGAAACTACAAAAATGTGGAGCATGCATCAATCCATTACCAGAAGATGGGCACGATTGAAGAGACAATTTGCAAATCACAAAAGAAGTAGATCAAGGCTTCGAAGCTTGAAAGTTACAAAAGTTGTTTACGTTTAGTTGTTTAGTTGAATACGGTAGACCAAGAAGAAAACAAACACAGACATTCTACAACAGTGGTTCTCAACCTTTTTTTTGGCCCGTGCCCCCCATTCACCATATTTTCAGACCATCATTCCTTCCCACCCTTTCGTATTTCCTACTTAAAATTTCCCCCTCCCCCCGTTCCTACACAGTATACGTAATAATGGAAGCACATACTTAAACAAGTCTAGACGTCCACATAAAATATGATTTATTGGTCAACTTACGTTATAAATGAATTTTAGAAGGGTGAGACGTACGTATGAAGGGAAAAACAAGATCAAGTAATCGGTTCTTGTATTAACGCGATCTTCATCCCCCCCCCCTGGAAACCGTAAAATTCCCCCCCCCCCCTCCTGGGGGGGGGGGGAAATTCCCCACCGGTTGAGAACCACTGTTCTACAAGATCTGAACATCGAAGAAATCTGGCGCATAAAGAACGCTATGTCACTAAACTAAGATACTGTGACTATTGTAAATGTCACAATGGATTCGTGATAAAACTGATAAAAGATAAAAAAAAGATAAAACTGATGAAAGGCGTGGTTCCTGAAGGATGAAGTAGGAACCGACCAATCAGCATCAAGGTAGTCAGACACCATTAAAGACACACTAGGTATGACAATGCATGGATGACTAAGTGTAACAGATCAAGAGTCTTTGCAGTCCGCTGTGATGTTAGCGACGTTTTACAGAGACAATCTACGTGAATATATCAAACTGATTTAATGGACGCACAGATCGGCTGGCGAATAATGCATCAATACTGACGGGAAGAGGAATGGGCATGGCGGATACAGTTGGTACTGCCCTGACTCAGCTTGCGGGTACAGACGAGACTCTGGTCCGGCCCGGCTACACAGATTGGGTGTGAAGCCTGGTCAGGTACGACATTTCAGTTTTTGAGGTCAGGAGAGGTGGTCATATAACAAACACAACCTGGGAGCGGTGAGCAGAAATAAATGTGAATTGTGTTGTCGCCCTAACATAACATAACATAACATAACAAAAGAAAACGTAAAGTAACGGAACTGAATGTAACGAAACGCAAAGTAACGAAACGAAACAAAACGTAACATAACTTAAGAGCAAAACATAACATTAACATACAGGGTGTATTTTTAATGACTGTGGGTTCTTTTTTTAAATATTACCGTTCCAAGTTTTGTATTTACCTTTCGTGTTGCATGAACTCTACAGAGGGTGAATACAAATCTTGGAGCGGCAATATTTTCAAACTCCCCACAGTCATTAAAAATACACACTACGCTAATGTGATATCAACACGGGCGAAGCATGTACAAGCCCTATAGAAAATGTCAATGAAGATGAAAATGTATATATTTTGCAATGAAAAGGTTTTATATGAATAAGGATACATTTGATATTGTGAGACATTTAATGGATTTGATGTTTCCAAACTGAAGTTAATGTAAAATGAAAATGATTATAATTTTAATGGGGTGTACACGATTCTCCTACTCTTGGTCATCGCTGTCGAATAATGATAACACCCCCCCCCCCCATATCCTCTCGTCCTTTCTCTAAATCCATCACCGTCATAATCATCATTGTCCTCTTCTTCTCTCCCTCCTCCCCACCCCCTGAAAATTCGCCCGAATAGCTTAATATCAATAGTGTTTAAATTTAGCATTCACATCAATGCTATTGATATTTCAAAACAAGTTTCAACATTATATTACCCTACGCAGAAATGTTTTCACATTCGCCCAACCTCCATTCCTGATCATTCAAAACGATATACAAACATCTTTTTCACTAACATCCTTGCATAGGCCGATGCTAACATAAGCTTCCATTTCTGTTGAATAGTCTCATTTAGAAGTATATATAAAATAAGCGTATATGTGTGTCTAAAAGCCGCTACAGAATTCAATGAAGTGAATGATGTCGTCTTTATTTCTATGTCGATTTATGTGTGTAATATTTATCGTTTAATGGCCTGGGAGCGATGGGGACGATGGTTCGACATCTGCGTTCGTCGTCTCGCTAAGTGAGGGGAAGTCTGGCCGCCTCCGTGCATTCAGGCCTAAAAAAATCACATCACATGCCTTTTAGCTGGTTTTGGCTTTGGGAGGTGTTTTTATGGTAAAGGCTGGGAAAGTTTACACTTGGCGTGGATACTTTCTAGGAAAATATACACTTGGTAGGGATAATTTATTAGAAAATATACACTTGGCGGGAATAATTTCTAGGAAAATATACACTTGGAGGGAATAATTTATTGGAAAATATACACTTGCTGGGGAATAATTTTAAGGAAAATATAAACTTGGTGGGAATAATTTATTGGAAAATAGACACTTGGCGGGGATAATTTATAGGAAAATATAAACTTGGTGGGAATAATTTATTGGAAAATATACACTTGGTGGGGAATCATTTCTAATATAAACTTGGCAGGGATAATTTCTAGGAAAATATACACTTGGTGGGGATAACGTCTACAAAAATATACACCTGGTGGGGAATAATTTCCAGGAAAATATACACTTAAAGGGGATCAATCAATCAATCATGTGCCATGCCGGAAAGCGTGGGCGGTCATGACTCGCCATTTCACTCGATCACCAGTGTCGTGGATCAGCTCAGTGTTCCTGTCTCGTCCATGCCATGTGGCCAAGCCATCCAGGTATTTTCCTCTCGGTCTTCCTCTTGGTCTGTTCCCCTCGATCTTGCCAGTTGTCACTAAGTTCTCCAATCCATTTCTTCTCATAACATGTCCAAAAAATTTTGACTGTCTACGTCTAATTTCTCTAATAAGTTTACGATGTTCATTTGTCTCCTGTAGTACTTGGTCATTGCTTTTTCTGTCTGTCCATGGTATTCTTTGCATTTTTCTCAGAAACCACATTTCTGCAGCAATCTGATGCTTTTCAGCTTGACTGCTCATTGTCCAAGTTTCACATCCATACAAAAGAACAGGCTCTATGTATCCCCTCAACACTCTTTTTCTCGTTTCAATTGACATCTTCTTATTGGTCAGAATGTTTTTCATCTTGCTAAAGGCTACTTTCGCCATGGCGATTCTTGTTCTAATCTCTTCAAGGCATCTCCCATCAGATGTTATGACTGTTCCAAGATAATTGTACCGATTCACTTGTTGAAGAATATTTCCATTTACTTGTATATTACGTTGTGGCACTTCTTCCTTCCTACTGACGACCATAACCTGAGTCTTTTTACAATTTAATTCTAACCCCAGTTGCTCACTGTGTACAACAACCGCATCTACTAATTGTTGCAGGTCCTGCTCATTGTCTGCAATTAATACTGTATCATCTGCATATCTAATGTTATTGATTTTTCGTCCTCCAATGCTGATTCCATTTATATCCTCTACTTTTCTGAAAATATTTTCACTGTACAGGGAAAAAAGATCTGGAGACATCAGACATCCCTGCCTAACACCTCTCTTAATTGGCTGATACTGTCCCACTTCATTATCAATCCTTATTGCAGCTTGTTGTTTCCAATATATGTTTTTTATAAGTCTAATGTCTTTCCCATCAATTTGTAGATCTGCAAGCATATCCACCATGCTGACATGTATAACGCTATCAAAAGCCTTTGTATAGTCAATTAAGCAAAGATGTATATCCTTGTTTACTTCTATAGCACGTTCAATAACTGTTCGCAGCATATACACAGCATTTACTGTACCCTTTCCTTCTACAAACCCGCATTGTTCTTCCCCTATTTCAGGCTGTATCTTCTTCCTCACTCTTTGCATTATAATTCTTAGCAAAATCTTTGTGATGTGACTCATTATACTAATTGTTCTATGTTGATCACATTCCAAGGTTCCTGATTTCTTTGGGATTGCAATAAATATAGAGTTACATAATTCAGGAGGTATATCTCCAGTATCATATAATGTGTTCAGCAGTCTGGTGACTTGATCTAGTCCAAATTCTTCTAAAGCTTTAATCATTTCTGTTGTGATGTTATCTGCACCGGGGGCCTTGCCAGCTTTCATATGCTTAAGAACATTTCGAACCTTCATCTCCAAAATTGGCGGTCCTTCATTATTAAATCTAATATCATACTGTTCGTCTCTGTTATCATCATAAAGGTGCTTCACATAATCTGTCCATACATGTAGAATCTGGTCTTTTTCTATTTTCTGTTTTTAGACACCCGGTTGATGTACTTGTTCTTTTATTAGTAAGTTCCTGAATTCTTTTGTGCACTAACTTAATATTTTGACTAACAACTGTGTTTATTATTGCTATTGATGATCATATGATGATGATGATTATATTATGGTATACGTAACTCATCTGGCTGAAAAGCTCAGAAGCACATAGGTCATGCTTCCCCCAGTGAGACGCAGTTCACTGTCAGATTGAAGGAGTCCAAATTGGTCCCTTCACAAGGCTAAGTCACTTCCGGATATGGGTTGTTGACTGTCCATTGCTCCTAAGAGATCTGGAATGAAACGAACGGAGATGGGTAGTATCTACGTCTACACATCTCAAACACATATGTCTATACATTCATATAAACATACATTCAAGTCATAATATATGATGGTATGATGATATATATATGATGGCATGTTACATAACATATATCAGTTCTAAATAAATAAATATATATATGTATATATTAATAAAACTATTTAGAACATCTATAGCTCAAAACATACATATTCATATACATTTGTGTAATGGAGTGTTTCCCATATAAGTTCACCTCACTTACTCTTTCCCTTTCTGATTCATTCATACTGTCTTGTCGGAAGGGCTGGTCGCACAGTCCTGTCGAACATTAAATGCCTTCCCTGAATCTGTCTGGGATATTGAATGTCCTAAGTCATGTCTGTCCTCATGCAGACATCATGCAGACAAGGTGAACTGGTGCCATTCCTCAAACCAAGTGGTTTCACCATAATCTTGGTAGGCACTCAAAGTGTTGGTCCAAATAATCAACGTTAATTTGGACGCTATCAAGAGACTGGGAGCTCTCAGGAATTTCTCCTAAGTAGTCAGTCTCCCCAATGTTTAACATCATACAGGATGAATCTAAATGTATCTCCTGTACATGCATAAGCCACACGCTCATGTAGCTTGGATAATGGATTTCTCCAAATTATCACATACAACAAATCAGACAACCAAGTGGTGAATGAAAGAAGAAAATAGTTCTCAGTGAAATCGTAAAGCTAGAACTGGAACATTAAGTACAAAGAAAATCCACCAGTGTAAAGTTTGGGAGAATATGCAGAACACGAAACTACACAAGCCTTCAGACTAGCAGACAACTAATCAGAGTAATGGTCTTACCTGGGTTATAGCTAGGAAATCCTGTCATACGACTTCGTACAGAAGTCCAACAGAACGAAATGTTAATATTTCTCCAGTAGGTATCCTAAGAATGCTATTGTGAATTTGCGTCTGAAGTCTTGCTGGCCATGCATGTCGTTTTATTCTATTCAATTCCTGGCTAGTTTCCAGGTTGGCTAATTAATATTCCCCTTTTCATTAACTCCGCCTATTTTTCCATGTAAGATGATTTATCTAGATGGATTAAGTGCCAAATTCTTTTCACCCCTCCTCCTTTCCTGTGAAGGGTAGTTTCATCTGTCAATCAAATTGACCGATGCCCCCCACGCCTGAAACAATGAAACCTGCTTTGGCGGCAATGCAGTTGCGTCATTACATTCCAATAGGTTGGTAACACCAGCCTTCTCGGTTGCTGGCCGGAATGTGTCAGCCATGGGTTTCTACTTTGCCCCGTAGTATTGCGGCGAGGTGTTAAGCATCTGGTCCTAATTGCTCCTTTGTGGTGGCAATTACAGACGTCCCGGCTCCACAAAGTCTGGACTTTTAGATAGGTGTTAGGCCTGCATTAAATTGCCGTCTGTGGATCACACGGGGTTCTGTTGAACTAAGGTGTTAGGTGTCTATTCCAACCGCAGGCTTGTAAACTAACACGTCAATCTCAACTGACTGGCTCCGCGATGTATCAACGCCGTCGGCCCCAGCCTAGATTTCACACTTTGTCTTTCTCGTCCCTTGTACTGAAAACAATGAGTTTTCAACCTTTGATAGCGCCCGCCCCGACTGGTGCCGTGGTGTCTGGGTTTTAACTTTGATCTGGACATCAAAGCTTTCTCAGACCTAGCATTACAGAAATGATGGGGCGTGCGTGGTCAAAATGTATTTTCCTCTTGTTTTCAAGTTTATTGCATTTCTATCATTTTCTGGTGGACGTTTATGCTTTTAGAGAATGATAGAAAAATAATGTGGGCTCTTTAATTCCTTTTTAACTTGTGTAATTATGATGCTGCCGGGGCTGTCCCGCCACATAGCTCTCCAATTTAAGTAGGTTCATTAATGAAGCCTATAACAGAGCCTCGGCAGCATTCAAGAATGTATCTAAGTTCTCTCCGTTCTCCAACTGCCTCCAAGTCTGGATTCCCAATATTCTTTGTGGCAGTGGGATGTTCTATGAGTCAAAAGAAATATCCCATGTCCATTCTCCCAGGATAAATCTTGCAAATCTTTGCTCCTGGTGTTGTGTCGGATTTCCAGGCTATTGATCGGTAATGTCCTGTCCTCTGGAGGTTTTACTTTTTCCCAGCCGGGAAATTGCAAAATGTATAACAAGATTCTCCGGCGCCGCAGAGAGACTGTTATTTTCCACTCAATTTCTGGCCCTTGTCCTATAAGCAGAGGAAGTGCCATCAGTGTTTTCTTAAAAGAATTGGTCGCAGTACTGTTGCTCCATTTTCTTTTCCTCCGTCGGCCAAAGATCATAATAAAATCCTTTAATCTCCTCCTTTTGGCAGGAAATTTGCTAAACATCATAATTTTATGATGTGCATTCAACTCGTACTTGCCTCTTTCTTGGTAGGATGTCATTTTACTACCTCTTGATTTAAGAGTTTTCTTCCTTCGATAATTATTTATCCAGGTGCGTTCCTCTTCAACAGAGTTCCATTTTGAATCTGTGTTTGAAAGTATAAGGCTAGTAGAAGTTGTCCAGCTTTGAGAAATCATGTTGTTCCCCAAGAACTGTGAATTTGTATCACTCCTTGTAGAAGTATACATAAACAGCTGTTCTCCCCATCCAACATTGGTTGAAGTGAAAGGTAAACAAGGTCCTGAGTGTTGAGTATACCAACCGCTCCGGTTTTGTTCCGCTGCAGAGTCCATCATTTGTGATCCCCTGTTAGCTTCAGCTGTGTTGATGATAGGCATTACCTTCATCCTGTCCAAAGAAGTATTTTCTTCTTTGTTGTTAGCAGACATGTTTATCGTCCCTGAATCAGAGTCCGTGGTATAACCTACATGAATGCTTTGTGTATCTTGAGTTTCCTTTTCGAAAGACTCCAAGATACTGACATCGTAAGAATTCTCCTCCGTGTCTTGTTTGTCCTCCATGGCTGGGCTCTCTTGTGCCAAGTCCAATTGAGGTATTCTCTCCCTGGTCTGGTTTTCTTGTTCCAAATCCAATAGAAGTGAATGTTGTGGGATGTCATTTTCAATGCCATATCCCACCTGAGATAAGTAATTCAAACTGATAATTATTTCATCTTGTGTGGCCACACCGTGAGAAACAATGGAATCCTGTTTTACATCCATTCCGGTCTCAGTTGAATTCATTTCCACTCCTAGTTTCTCTGAACTGAAGGGAATAAAAGAGTCGGGTAAGGTCTCGCCTTCGATCTCTTTAATAGTTTTCCTCAGGTCCTCCTCCTCCTGGATTTTTCTCCTTTGGGAAGTCTTAGGAAGCTCCTGAGATTGCTGGGTTGCCAAGCCAGCTAATCCGCTTTCATTGCGGTGTAAACATTTATCACGTTTGTGACTGTTTACCGAACGCTTGGTACATTTATTCCTATTCCGTTTATTTTTAATATTTTTAGGAATAGGCGAGGGAAGCATCTGCCTTTCTGTGCGCAAGTTTTTGTTTTTCTGAGCCATGGGGATTTGCGAAGGAATGCATGCCTCTTCTTTGTGACGGTCAGCTTCCCCGCTTTCTATCAGAGTTTCGGCTTGAGTGATTGGCTTTTCCTCAATCGAGCTGGTAGATTCCTCCACGTTCAGTATTTCAATTTGCTTCTTCTTCATCTCATCTTCTTCAGCTTTGTGACGCATATCTGCTTCTAATTCTGCAACTCTTTTCATCATCTGCTCATCTTCTTTGTCCCACCAATCCATTTCTTCTCTAATAAATAGTTCTAGCTTCTCTCCTACTAAGCCGAGCCTTATGCCCCATCCTCTAGCGGACTCTAAGAAATCTGTGCGGGCATCCATGATCTCTTCTCAGCTTAAACTCAGGTAAGTAATTATATTATTACCCTACAGAGAGCTAGTCAGATTTATGCTAGAGCAGGATAGTGACAAGAGGAACAGACACTGCTATGAGAATGATAGTAGTGAATTAGAGTGAGAAAGTTGATGCAAAGCAGTCCGTCATACACTGAATTAACTAAGAATTATCAAATTATTCATGATTAAATCAAATGATAAAGCATGTAATCAAAAAATCATCAAGTAAATCATCAATAAACTAATTAATATCACTAATTAATGTGATCATTAATTCTACAGTGGTGAATGATGTAAATTAACTCATATGATATTATCCATTATTAACTTTTTAACAAGTTATTTAAATTCTACAAACTTCCCTAGAAACAAATTCCTAAGTTAATACTTAGCAAATGTAATGGGTGAAGAATGAAAGAATGGTTTATGAAAATCAATAGTCTAGAATTTATTCTCTGATTCTATCATGGATGAGAAGTCCTAATGTGTCAAAATCTTGCCTACAATCAAGCAAGCTATTACATTAGAAATAAATTATAACTAACTAATGCTGCTAAGAATGTAAGTGAGAATTACCTAGGTTCTATCCATGGGCAAGACCAGAATAATACCAGACTAACAGATTTGAAATAGGTTCGTTCCTTGCGAGCGAACCAAGTTTTCTAGGGTTTACTCCCGTATTCTATAGCGGGCGAGCAGACCACTAGGCTTTAGGGTTTACTCCCGGATTCTATAGCGGACGAGCCGTCCCAATACGTCACCAACTGGCTGGGGGTAGATCCCAGATGGGCAACCACTCAGCCAAAATCATTTTCTTCTACCGGTGTTTAGTTCTGGATGCAGTTTAAGATCCCCTAACTCTGTCAGAAGGGACTAGTTACCACCCAGATCCCAGAGAGAAAACGTGGAACTAATGTCTTTTATGCTGATTTAAGACACTGTCCCTGATACTCAAGAAAACAGCCAAGAAGTGGCTCGTTGAAGATAGAATATATCTATATATATATATATATATGGCTGTACTTGGTATCACCAGAAGTGAGAAAGGAGGAGTTAAGACATGCAACGTAATCTGGTTACTTATGACTGCATAGGCAAGATACCTCCCGGACATAGATTCCCACTTCTGGACAATATGTGCGAACCCCCACTAAATGATACAATAATGTGTGTACTTGATTAAGCTACACAAACATTTATAAACATTTAGAATTATACGGACAAATTGAGTTTTAAAATACAACAACTGTGTTTATTATTGCTATTGATGATCATATGATGATGATGATTATATTATGGTATACGTAACTCATCTGGCTGAAAAGCTCAGAAGCACATAGGTCATGCTTCCCCCAGTGAGACGCAGTTCACTGTCAGATTGAAGGAGTCCAAATTGGTCCCTTCACAAGGCTAAGTCACTTCCGGATATGGGTTGTTGACTGTCCATTGCTCCTAAGAGATCTGGAATGAAACGAACGGAGATGGGTAGTATCTACGTCTACACATCTCAAACACATATGTCTATACATTCATATAAACATACCTTCAAGTCATAATATATGATGGTATGATGATATATATATGATGGCATGTTACATAACATATATCAGTTCTAAATAAATAAATATATATATGTATATATTAATAAAACTATTTAGAACATCTATAGCTCAAAACATACATATTCATATACATTTGTGTAATGGAGTGTTTCCCATATAAGTTCACCTCACTTACTCTTTCCCTTTCTGATTCATTCATACTGTCTTGTCGGAAGGGCTGGTCGCACAGTCCTGTCGAACATTAAATGCCTTCCCTGAATCTGTCTGGGATATTGAATGTCCTAAGTCATGTCTGTCCTCATGCAGACATCATGCAGACAAGGTGAACTGGTGCCATTCCTCAAACCAAGTGGTTTCACCATAATCTTGGTAGGCACTCAAAGTGTTGGTCCAAATAATCAACGTTAATTTGGACGCTATCAAGAGACTGGGAGCTCTCAGGAATTTCTCCTAAGTAGTCAGTCTCCCCAATGTTTAACATCATACAGGATGAATCTAAATGTATCTCCTGTACATGCATAAGCCACACGCTCATGTAGCTTGGATAATGGATTTCTCCAAATTATCACATACAACAAATCAGACAACCAAGTGGTGAATGAAAGAAGAAAATAGTTCTCAGTGAAATCGTAAAGCTAGAACTGGAACATTAAGTACAAAGAAAATCCACCAGTGTAAAGTTTGGGAGAATATGCAGAACACGAAACTACACAAGCCTTCAGACTAGCAGACAACTAATCAGAGTAATGGTCTTACCTGGGTTATAGCTAGGAAATCCTGTCATACGACTTCGTACAGAAGTCCAACAGAACGAAATGTTAATATTTCTCCAGTAGGTATCCTAAGAATGCTATTGTGAATTTGCGTCTGAAGTCTTGCTGGCCATGCATGTCGTTTTATTCTATTCAATTCCTGGCTAGTTTCCAGGTTGGCTAATTAATATTCCCCTTTTCATTAACTCCGCCTATTTTTCCATGTAAGATGATTTATCTAGATGGATTAAGTGCCAAATTCTTTTCACCCCTCCTCCTTTCCTGTGAAGGGTAGTTTCATCTGTCAATCAAATTGACCGATGCCCCCCACGCCTGAAACAATGAAACCTGCTTTGGCGGCAATGCAGTTGCGTCATTACATTCCAATAGGTTGGTAACACCAGCCTTCTCGGTTGCTGGCCGGAATGTGTCAGCCATGGGTTTCTACTTTGCCCCGTAGTATTGCGGCGAGGTGTTAAGCATCTGGTCCTAATTGCTCCTTTGTGGTGGCAATTACAGACGTCCCGGCTCCACAAAGTCTGGACTTTTAGATAGGTGTTAGGCCTGCATTAAATTGCCGTCTGTGGATCACACGGGGTTCTGTTGAACTAAGGTGTTAGGTGTCTATTCCAACCGCAGGCTTGTAAACTAACACGTCAATCTCAACTGACTGGCTCCGCGATGTATCAACGCCGTCGGCCCCAGCCTAGATTTCACACTTTGTCTTTCTCGTCCCTTGTACTGAAAACAATGAGTTTTCAACCTTTGATAGCGCCCGCCCCGACTGGTGCCGTGGTGTCTGGGTTTTAACTTTGATCTGGACATCAAAGCTTTCTCAGACCTAGCATTACAGAAATGATGGGGCGTGCGTGGTCAAAATGTATTTTCCTCTTGTTTTCAAGTTTATTGCATTTCTATCATTTTCTGGTGGACGTTTATGCTTTTAGAGAATGATAGAAAAATAATGTGGGCTCTTTAATTCCTTTTTAACTTGTGTAATTATGATGCTGCCGGGGCTGTCCCGCCACAGTCATCCATTTCTTACGACCCACCTTCTTTAATTTTGGAAAGTTGTTTCTGCAGCCACATTGATTGAATTTCTTCAACGTTTCCCATTGATCATCCACATCCTGGAATAGGATCTCTAGATCTGACAAAATTTCAAATCAGTTCTGTACTTCTATGTTGAATTTGTTTTGTATTTCCTTGTCATTACTCAATGTACACAAATCATATTTAGTGTTTCCTGTTATATACTTGACTTTCTTCAACTTTATCCTCAATGTTCCTGTGAGTAATCTGTGGTCACTATAACAATCAGCACTGGGAACTGTTTTTGCTATTGTTAATGCGTTTCTAAATCTTCTGCTAATCAGAATGTAGTCAATCTGATTTCTAATCCTCGTATCAGGACTCCTCCATGTCCATAATCTTCTAGGGTGTTGTTTGAACCAGGTGTTTCCTACAATCATTTCCTGTTCTTTTGCCCACTCTACGAGTCTGTATCCTCTTTCATTTCTCTCTCCTAAACCATAGTTTCCTACTGTGTATCTATCTCCTTGATTTCCTACTTTTGCATTGAAGTCCCCTATTATGATGTTTATTTCTGAATTTTTACATTTCTTTAAGGCAGACTCAATGTCATTATAAAATTCTTCTACACTATCTTCACTGGATTCTCCTGTTGGGGCATATACTTGAATAATATTTATGCTAAAAGGTCTGCCACTTAATTTAACTAGTAGAACTCTGTCCGACACGGCCCAATATCCTTGAATAGATTTTGATGTTTTCCGGTCCAGAATAATTGCCACTCCCCTATGACGATCTTCACCTCCAGAATAAATAATCTTGAAATCTTCTTCTATCTTGATGTCTGCTCCTGTCCATCTCGTTTCGCACATACCTAAAATATTAATTTTTTCCCTTTCAATTTCTTGTTTTATTTTTTTCTAATTTTCCGTCGTTGTTTAACGTCCTAACGTTCCAAGTTGCTAATTTTAACGTCTCTGTCCTTGTCTTGCGATGATCGGTCTTTAAGCGTATCATGATATACTAGGCACTTTTAAAGAGGTAGTTTGCCGTTGCTTTCCTCTATGGCAGTGACCTTACTGGTCGGAGACCGCAGCCATTGACTCAATGGCGAGTTCCTTTGCCTGCCGTCGCGTAAATCGAGGCCATGACCCACAAATATCTGTCGGCTGCCCTCAAAATTACATCCACCACCTGCCTTCCGTGGCTTCTTTTGAAAACTTCCAATAAAAGGAACACAATATAACATCACATAATCCACAGGGAAACACTATTCACAGGGAATCCAAAGGAAATCACACGAAATCCAATGAAAAACACTAAATAGCGTCCCTCCGAAAAGTAACGCTTCATCTTGTCGCCATTGTACGGGAAGTTTTAAAGGGGATAATTTCTAGGAAAATATTCACTTGGTGGGGATAATTTCTAGGAAGATATGCACTTGGCTGGAATAATTTATAGGAAAATATACACATGGCAGGGATAATTTCTTGGAAAATATGCACTTGGCGGTAATAATTAAAAAAAAAAAATATTCACTTAGCGGGGAATGGTTTCTAGGAAAACAGACTTGGCGAAAATAATTTCTAAAACAGCATACACTTTGTTGGGAATTATTTCTAGGAAAATATACTCGTTGCGGGGATAATTTCTAGGAAAATATTCACTTGGGGGAAGAATATCTAGCAAAATGTACACATGGCGGGAATCATTGCTAGGAAAATATTCACTTGGAGTAATAATTTCTAGGAAAATATACACTTTGCGGGGGTGGGGGGGGGGGGAATTTCTAGAAAAGTATATACTGGGGGAATAAATTCTAAGAAAATATACACTGGGGCAAGGAGGGGGAGGGGGGGGGGTAATTTCTAGGAAATATACACTTTGGGAGGGGGGGGATAATTTCTAGAAAAATATACACTGTGAAAGTCGGGAAGGAGGGGGGGGGGGATTTTTTTATACAATATACAGTTTATGGTAATAATTTCTGGAAAAATATAAACTTGGGAGGAATAATTTCTGGGAAAATATACACTTGAGGAGAATACATCCTAGGAACATATACACTGGGGGAGGGGGAGGGGGATAACTTTTGACTTGCCGGTAAAGCATAATGTAGTTAATTACTCCTTTCAATGAATCTAATGATGTACATATCTCTCCATTGAATTACACAATCATCAATCGTTCCAAACAACCCGTTGTTGATCAATACACTCATCCATAGATGAATGCATCCCTACATCGATCCACATAACCATCATTAATTTTATACATCACTCCAGATATGCTTTTGACCACTACATCACTGACTCCATCAGTATATCACCTCTTAAACCAAACATTGCGGACGAACCGCCATGGGTTGCAGTTATTATGCCATTGTTGTTGAAGCACAATGTAACAAACTATCGTCTGTCAAGTCGGCAAGGTGCCAGTAGTAATAGTAGTAATACATATATCATTCTTTTAATCCATGCGTTTCTCCATTGATCCAAATAAGTCTCATTTGATCCATACACTCATCGATCGATCCGTACAGCCTTGAAATAACCCATGCAAACCTGCATTGTTCTAAACACCCTAATTTCACCCATATATATTGCCACGTATATAGCAATACTTTGGTGTTTGCATTCGTTATATCCATACATCTCCTGACCAATCCATGAAACCCACCATCGATCCATATATATCCATACGTGGATCGATCCGCAGGCGTCTGAAAATCCCGCCATATACCTAATCGCCCATACGTTAACGCATCAATATTGTCACATAGATATCCACGGCTTGGCCGTTCTGTCTATCAGTCGGTCTGTATGTATGTTTCTAATGGTATAGTGTCTGTCTGTTTGCCGGGCTGTCTGTGTTTGCTTTTCAGTATGTCTGACTGCCTGGGTGTCTGTCTATCTGTTTGGTGATCTGTGTGCGTGATATTATGTCAGATCTGTCTTAAAGGCGGGTGCCTCTTTGTCTGTGTGAGTGTCTTGGTGTCTGTCTTCGGTCTCGCGGTTTATGTGTCTGTCTGTTTGCGTGTCTGAGATTCTGACTGGTTGCCAGTTTGTCTGGTTGTCTGTGTGTTTGTTGTCTGTCTGGATGCCTGTCTGTTTATAGAACTACATGAATGATGTCCTCCTTATGCCTGCCTATCAGAAAGATAGACAGTCAGAATGACAGACTTATTGACACAGAGAAGGAAAGACAGACGCAGACAAGCAGGCAGCTCGACAGACATTGAGTATTTTTATCCTAGCTATTGTGTATGTCCATTCGCTGCTTCGGCAGTACTCACGCCATCTTTATTCAATAACATTTTGGACTGAGAACACCGATGATGATGATGATGATAATGATGATGATGATGATTGGAATAGGGAGTTGTGGAATAATATGATCAGTTAACAACACCAGTCCTAGGGAAGACGAACATGATGATGATGAGGTTGACGTACACTATAGTCACATGATCAGACAAAGTCGCCATCACCCGACAAACCGGCCTGTGATCATTTCCCGCTGGAACTTATCTCCCTTGATCCCAATCAGTTTTGATTGTCGCGGAAGTGGTCCATTGTCACATATCCGGCACAAACTCCTCCACTTCCACAACCACATCCACAGCTTCCCTCCCTCCTCCTCCGCTTATTCCCCAAGCCTTTGTAACGCATGTTTTGATATTGTTGTTGTCCTAATAAGTGATCTATGGATGAAATAATGAAACAGAGTGATTGAAGGGCAAAATGTTAGACGGGCCTGCGTGCCCAATTAATAAGTTTTTGAAAATAAAGTTCGCTAGTTTGTTCGTTCGTTCTTCCTCATCCTCCTCTCCCCTTTTCTCTTAAAAATAAAGTCGCTTAAAAGTTGACAGGGTCGTCTTCACTGCACCGAGATTTTATCCCGTATGGCTCAGTCTCTTTCCGTAGCAGTTCGCCGAAAGCGTCGCACAAAGCACGAACTCCGTAGCTCCAGGGAAGACCCCCATAAGTCTCTGAAAAAATGCACTCGTAAACCGAAGGACGCTGCCAGGAATCGAACCCACATCCTTCGAAGCCCGAGTCAGACGCTTGACAACTTCGCCACAGAGACTCCCACCCTTTCCCTTCACTGCCCATCCCCTGTTTTCTTCCCCCCACGCCTTCTCCCCATCTTTCCTCCCTCCCGCCTCCTTTCCTTCTCCTAATCACTTGCTCGCCTCATCGCCCTCCTCCTCCTCTTCTTCTTCCCCTCCCCTTCTTCTTCTTGCCCAGTAGGTATCCTTTAAGACATGTTTCAGGGTCCTTTACTCACATGTTTATTTCTTTTCGCTCGCCCTTGTTCGAAATATCCCCACACAACACCTTGTGTGTACATATATGGTGCTGTAAGTGCCAGCTCCTTGAGACTCCCAAATGCTTGAAGTGGATATCTATTTCCGAGGGTCAATATTCAGCCTCTAATTTACAAACCAAATGATAGTTCAAATAACCAAATAGCCAACCAACCAATCGTGTAAACCTTGTTAAACCCACTTTCTGATTACGTTCAACGGTGTGTTCTAGGTTTACCATATACTATCAAATAAATCTGCAATCCATGCATAGCTAAATGCAAGCTCATTTAACGAATCTGTGTGTTAGTTTACCGTACAAAACCATGTAAATTAATAAGAACTCAAGTTGTTTGTATAGATGCAATCGCCAGCAGTGAGGGGAAATTCAATACACCCAAGAGGGCATCGTTGAGCGGGATCTGGGCCCGCTTGAAAAAAACAAAAACAAAAACAAACATCTACTTGGGGATGAATAGAGACGCGTCGATAACTCAAAACCACCACAATATGTAATTCTTATATATAACATATTGTGTAACATGTGCAATAAATACACGGTATTGATCGACACTTGTAGAAGTAAAGAAGAGGACACAATGGGCAATATATAGATTCAATGCTGTAGGCACACAGCGATGTGAACCTGCGACCTCAATTGACAACAATGCCTCGCTGAAGGAACCATTGCACTTCCACGTACGGCTAACTAGACGTCCCTGGAAAGGGACTATTTTATTCACTTTCGCTCGCTTTCAACAAGAGTATAGTCCACATTGGATTGATTTTTGCATGTGGATTAGCATTCTTTATTACCAGTGTCCCTCGCCATCAGCCCAACACACTCTGACTTCTGAGGTACTTGTAGTTTACGTTCCCAATTCAAGGGCGAGAAGACATCATTTTAGTCCAACTGACCGGTGTAGGGGCTGGACTCGCTAACTCGCTATCAGCACACCCGAAGTCTTAAGAGAGAGCGATGTGATCCATTCAGCCATGCCGACATCTAATTGTTGTATATTAACTAAACTCACGTGGTTCGGATGGAGCCCGCTCATCTTGCACTACAGCGTTACGGTGTTTTGGAGACAGAAGGAAAAACCACACTAAATAATTAGGAAGCTCGGATATTACTGCCTTTGATCATCTCTGCTGTCCTTTGATCATCTCTACTGTCTTTTGTTCATCACATCTGTCGTTTGTTCATCATATTTGTCCTTTGTTCATCACCACTGTCCTTTGTTCATCACCACTGTCCTTTGTTCATCACCACTGTCAGTGTTCATCACCACTGTCCTGTGTTCATCACCACTGTTAGTGTTCATCACCACTGTCCTATGTTCATCACCACTGTCAGTGTTCATCACCACTGACCTTTGTTCATCACCACTGTTAGTGTTCATCACCACTATCCTTTGTTCATCACCACTGTCCTTTGTTCATCACCACTGTCAGTGTTCATCACCACTATCCTTTGTTCATCACCACTGTCCTTTGTTCATCACATCTGTCGTTTGTTCATCACCACTGTCCTTTGTTCGACACCACTGTCCTTTGTTCATCACCACTGTCAGTGTTCATCACCACTGTCCTTTGTTCATCACCACTGTCCTTTGTTCGACACCACTGTCCTTTGTTCATCACCACTGTCCTTTGTTCGACACCACTGTCCTTTGTTCATCACCACTGTCAGTGTTCATCACCACTGTCCTTTGTTCATCACCACTGTCCAGTGTTCATCACCTCTGTCCTTTGTTCATCAAATGCAAATAATGTATGTGGGTCTGTGTGTGTGTATGTGTGTGTGTGTGTGTGGGTGGGTGCGTGCGTGCGTGAGTGACTGTGTGCGTGCGTGCGTGTGTGTATGTGTGTGTGTGTGTGTGTGTGTGTGTGTGTGTGAGTGTGAGCCTTGTGAAGAAACAAGACAGTTTAGAGTATAAATAAATATGTTTGCATATCCTTTACAGGACATCGCTGTCAACATCAGCATCTTTCAGCTGATTGTTGATTTCTTGGCAAGATTACGCTCAGTAGTTTGCCATTGCTTTCTGAGCGGCCGGCTCACATACCTCGTCAGTTACCGACGCGATTCGAACCACTGCTGATTCTCACCGTCGTCACGTTACTTACGAGAGTATACGAGATTACGGAGAAAAGTCGCTAACCTCTAGGCCAGGAAGGCGGCCAATTTAGTGTAGAAGAGGATAAACAGATAACACCAAAGACAAAATGCAGTTCTTGACCGTTTTCATCAGCAGCCAGCATCAAAACAGATTCACAAAAATTAACATGCAGAGTCGTCGGGTCTCATATTTACATTAACTGTTACCTTGTTTTATTTTATCTTTATGTCTATTTCTGTTGTCTAAATTCAACATATCGTGATTGTAACGGACTCACAGAGCAAACTAAGATGGGGCGAAGAGAAGCGTGTTTCATGAAGTGTAGCATGCTTAATTCAATCATCACAATTAGGGACTATCTTTTGGATCTTTTCCCCAAGAGTGGCTGGTGTGCTGTGAAACGAGCAGGGGGACATATTGGCTGTGTCTGCACCGCTGGGTGGGGTATTGGTGCAGGGTAAGGCAGACGTGGTCAAGCCTCTTTGGGATCACCCGAATAGTGTGGGCAAGGAGATATCATAATTGTCTGGAGAGAATGGTTCGGGAGTGAGTGACCATAAGATCTGGCCGACATTCAGTGCTTGAAGGTAACGCCAGACCTACACAAAATCAGACATCAACTGGTACATTAGTGTTGAAACCCTTCGCTGACTGTTGAAGTTGAAGAGGAAAAGCGTACGAGAATGCCCTGATTGCTGTAAAGTCCGTATTTGATGAAACTCATCATTTAACTTAATTCACCGTAGCTGTTGATTTAGAGTATCATACCGTGAGTGCGTGAGTTCATATCCTGACATCAAAAGTTCATTTTGGCGGGAAGACAAGCTGGGTGGCGCCCTCTGGCTTCTGCAGAAAGCTGCCGATACTGTTGATATCACTGGGTAGAAGGATTGACATCTGGCGCCACTCACAGCGACCCACTCTCCCGCTTGGTCTAGTAAAATGTCTCCTGTGTGTTTAGAAATACGCACGATTGTAACGCAGACAATATCAGACAGTGAGCCGTGAAGGCGTAGTGAGTAGACGTTCGCCTGCCTCCCCGATAGGTACAGGTTCGAATCCCCATTGGGACTAATGTGTAAAATGACCTGGGTTCCCAGGTTACACCATGTCATGGAAAAAACAATAGTTTCAGAATTGATTGGCAGGAGAGGTACAGAAGGCTGTGGACAGACATGATCACCAATGCCACACGGCATGGACTATAAGAAGACTGGCAGTACACGAGACAGAAGGCCGTAAACTAGGAGAGAACAATCTTGAATCAACTCCCCGCGACATTACAGAGTTAGAAAGGCAACATGTCGTGAGAAGTAAAGGAAGTCGGTGTTAGACTGCCCACATCCTCCACGGAAAGACGGATGGTTTATTAAGAGACGAGAAGAGTTGTAAATATGTATATATATATATATTAATATAATTTTAACAATAAATAACTACTACTATATAATTTAAACAGTAATGCATATTAATATAACTTAAACAGTTAATGACTACTACTATTTAATATAAATAGTAATAACTAATTAACTATTAGTAAATAAACATTAAACTGGTGTTAGCACTAAGCAGAAGGGATAACATGCAATGACGGAATCATGAAAGTGAAGTGGAGCTCGTGGAGAGAACAAAAGAGTTGCAAGTGAGCCAAGCGGTGAAGACAAGATGCTGCGCTAGATAGGACATGTTATGAAATAACCTGATAATAGTGTATAGAACGTCCTTCTTCTGGAACCCTTAGGGGGAAAATAAATAGAGGAAGATCTAACAATACCCCGGGGAGGAGAACTGTCACAGAGGTGAATAAAATGTGTAGGACCAGGAGGGAGCTGCAGGGGATACATTGCATAGGACTGGAAAAGCAGAAGAAGAAGAAGAAGAAGAAGAAGAAGAAGAAGAAGAAGAAGAAGAAGAAGAAGAAGAAGAAGAAGAAGAAGAAGAATGTACCGTGGCAGAAACATTGTTTGGGTGTATAAAGTGTTAGGACCACTACATGTTGTCGGCCAGAGCTCACGCAGGATCAGGTGGCGATTTCCCCCCTCGGGTAGCGAGCGTCGAGTGCTAACATCAAACACTCGCCCTATAGTGCTCAAGTCATTGTGTCTGTAACGTTCTAACCATTACACCAATGGCAAGGACAGCCCAGTATATTTCCCCTAGGTTGCATAAAGAAGGTGTACTACTGGTAAGCATAGCTCACGGCCGCTAACATCGCAATCCATCCGAACACAGGAAAGATGAAGAAAGAGAGCTTGGAAGACAGAGATGAAAAGAGGTTGGCGAAATTCAGAAGCTCTAGTGTTTGTACAAATGGAGAAAGAAAAGTCTAGAAACACAGACACAGATACCTGGATTAAAAATCGCAAACTAAGTTTCAAGTGAAAAGGAAACTATAAAGTTACATGAAGCTGATTGATTGCACATTTCCATGAACGAATAGAATAACAGACGAACAGAGAAAAACAGACATTCAATCTGAAATAACAACAGGAAATCAATGGGGGAAACCCGTTGAGGCCACTTGAAACAGTTACATAAATAAACACACGTAGTATTGTTTGGCACTCACAGAAGGAGAAGAAGGAAGTAGAGACTAGAGGACGCACTAGACAACATAAAATTTGAAAGCTATAGTTACCGACCGGGATTCGAACCTGTCACCTCCAAATGACGACAGCGCCTCGAGGCAGGAACACGTGTACTTCGACGCATGACCAATTAGACAGTCTAGTAGGTCATGCGTCAAAGTAGACTTGTTCCTGCAGCGTCATTTGGAGGTGACAGGTTCGAATCCCGATCGGTAGCTATAGCTTTCAAATGTTATGTTGTCTAGTGCGTCCTCTAGTCTCTACTTCCTTCTTCTCCTTCTGTGATCGCCAAACAATACTTTGTATGTTTATTTATGTAACTGAAATAACAAGGTAAGCTGGTACTCACAATAAGGCGAAACCTCACTAAACCGTCAATAGACACACGGAAATATGTTGAAAGCACACAAAAATCTCACAATAAGCAACTACATTATTATTGCAATATAGAACATTGAATAGACTTGTGTGTAACAAAGATATACTGTCTCTAATGTGACGAAATTGCTGTGACGTCGTGTGCAACCATGCGTGGAGTAATCAATGAACTAAACCTGTGATCTGGTCCAACTTCGGCAAAGATACAATGTTTGATTTGGATATCCCGCAAAGTTTGGCCTCGCCAATCTCGGGTGTAGCGGCTCTCGTGTTGTTTTCTCCAGGAACACCAGGGACGGCTTAAAGGTGTCGTTTTGTTATTACATAGGACAGTAACTGGAGTTTTTTTTTTAAAAAAGGGGGGGGGGGAGGGGCGTGATTATATAGACCATTATTGGAGTAGTGGGAACCGTGATTATATAGAGCTTTCATCGAGAGTAGGGGGAGGGTGAAGCCGTGATTATATAGAGCATTAATTGGAATGGTGGGTGTGTGATTATATACATCATAACATGGAATGGTGGGAATCGTGATTATAGTGAATATCAACTGTATTGGGGCGGGGGAGAGGGGGGGGGGGTGATTTTAAAGAACTGGAGTAGTCCTTAGTGAAACCTCACTTCTAGAGGCGGAATCATTTAAAGAATACACCTATTTGGGAAGCACCGGGGACAAATATGGGTAAACTGATAGTGATATTAAAATAGAATGGAAAAGGCAAGACGAGCTTGGATAGAACAAGGACACTTGTGGAAGTCAAAGGAAGTTAAATTTAGCACCAATCTTAGAATGTGTTACTTCAATGTTAGGACACACTATGGGCCAGATACACGGGGAACAACTAACAAAATGACTAATAAACTAAGAACATGCAACAATTCGTACCTGCAGAACTGTGGGAATAAAATGGTAATACAGAATCACCGATGTAGAGCTCATGGAGAGAACTACAAACATTCCAGTTTTTTTGTTGTTTTTTGCAATCGATCGCTGTGAACTCAACCGTAGTCCATACACACTATTTATAGTAGCGCTGGACAGTATTTTGCGTGTGAAGTAGCTTTCCCTATTAACAGTGTCCCTCGCCATCAGGCGAACCCACTCGGACTTCTGAGGCACTTGTAATTTACGTCCTCCAAATCAAGGACGATAGGTCAACATTTTAGTCCAACTCTCCGGTGTAGGGGTTGAGCCGCTTACCTCGGCATTAGCACTACGGATGTTTAAGAACACGCGTCCTGATCCAATCAGCCATGCTGATCTACTAAAAAAGTCCAGTGAATCAAGACGCGAGGAAAAGACGCTGGCCATGGACAGAGCACACAGAGAAAAATCCGAGGTAATTTTAACTAGACTTTCTTGTCTGGAACACACAAGACAGACGAAATAACGCCAAACCTAAACAAACAGGGGGACGCAGAAGTGTTTCCAAGGCACAAGGGCCAGGTTACATACTGGCCAAGACCTACGAACACGTCCTAGCCGTACGTCCTAGGCAATAGGTCCCTTCGGGGTCCTGGCTAACGTTGTAGGATCGCTGATTCTTCAGATGCACGGCGAGGAACCACCAGTCTGCACGCCACTAAGCCAGACATGGGACAACGGGTACTCACGCAAACCTCTGGTCCTGTATGACACTACACTGATGTTGGACAACAGGATGTCTTCATCCGACATACAGGACTTCGCGCTGGAGTTCACAGCAGCGAACACAAGCGAGCTAAACAAACAGGGAGAAGACAACCACAAACAGAGATGGATAATATTGGGAGGACATAGAGGCAGCCGCAGAAGGTAGCAACGGATAAGACGGCTGGGTCTGGTTTGGTTGAGGACCTATAAACCCCCACATCCCCCCCCCCCCCATTTCCTCTCCCTCATATCACTCACCAAAGGCATGTCCTACTCAGGACTTTGCAATCAAACCTAACCGCAGGTTAATTCTCTAGGCAATGTTACATTGAGAAGTGTGCCATTGCTTTCTGAACGAGAATTCAACATTCAAGTCCAAACTGATGTGTAGGAAAAGATCGACCTAGCTCGTCATTAGCGTACCGGATGTTTAAGAGCTAGAGCGCTACTGTTCTCCCCTCACGCCACGCAGAAATCATCCTATGTCCCAATGGGATATAAAGAGCAGAAGAACAAAAGTAGAAAAAGACAATTTCAGAATAAACAGCGTGGTGGTATAGAGACGTAAACGTATGCAGAACATGGCTTGTTCTCGGTCGGACTGGGGTTCGAGGCTTGCTGGCGCCGTTAGCTCATCATCATCATCATCATCATCACCATCATCATCATCATCACCATCATCATCATCATCATCATCATCATCATCATGTGCCATGTCGGTAAGCGTGGGTGGTCATGTTTTCCATCTCACTCGATCATCAGAGTCGTGGATTAGCTCAGTGTTCTTGTCTCGATCATGCCACGTGGCCAAGTCATCCAGGTATTTACTTTTCTGCCTTCCCCTTGTTCTCTTCCCCTCGATCTTGCTGGTTGTCATCAAGTGTTCCAATTTAATTCTTCTCATAGCGTGATTCTCTCTCTCTCTCTCTCTCTCTCCCCCCCCCCCCGAAAAAAAGGTTACTGTCCAAGGTCTAACTTCTTTAATCAGTTTACGGTTTTCATTCGTTTCTTGTAGGAGTGATGACTTGGTCGTTGGTTTTTCTGTCTGTCCATGGTATTCTTAGCATTTTCCTTGGCTGCCGAAGGGAAAGATTCACTACCTGCTCTAAAGGCTAAAAATGTAACGATCCTACCACTTGACGCACCCACATAAGGGTGTTGCTAGGGGACTTGTTGCTGTACAAGTTGAGAATCCCTCATGCAATCTTCCCTTTATTCAAGCCACAAACACCTGCTGTATGATGTCGTACACCTTTATTACATTTTCTATATTGGGCACGCAAGTAAATTACATCTTGACACCTATCAGACAGTTCGACATGTGGTTCAATCTTCGCTTGAAGCACGCATCAATGTGTAGTTGTCCCAATTGTTGCTTGAAGCACACATAAATGCATAGTTGTCCTAATCCTCATATGAAGCACACATGCAGTTGTCCCAATCCTCGCTTAAATGTGTAGTTGTCCCAATTCTTGATTGAAGCACATATGTAGTTCTCCAAATCCTCGCTTAAATCACACACAAATGTGTAGTTGTTCCCACCCTCGCTTGAAGCACACATCAATGTGTAGTTGTCTCAATCCTTGCTTGAAGCACGGATCAATGTGTAGTTGTCCCAATCTTCGCTTGAAGCACGCATCAATGTGTAGTTATTCCAATCCTCGCTTAAAGCATACATCAATGTGTAATTGTCCCAATTCTTGATTGAATCACAGATGTAGTTCTCCAAATCCTCGCTTGAAGTACACACAAATGTGTAGTTGTTCCCACCCTCGCTTGAAGCACACATAAATGTGTAGTTGTCTCAATCCTCGCTTGAAGCACGGATCAATGTGTAGTTGTCCCAATCGTCGCTTGATGGACGCATCAATGTGTAGTTGTCCCAAAACTTCGCTTGATGGACGGATCAATGTGTAGTTGTCCCAATCTTCGCTTGATGCACGCAACAATGTGTAGTTGTCCCAATCCTCGCTTGAAGCACACATCAATGTGTAGTTGTCACAATCCTCTCCTGAAGCACACATCAATGCGTTGTTGTCCTAATCTTTGATTGAAGCACACATCTATATGTAGTTGTCCCAATCCTCGATTACAACAAAAAGAACGATAATAAAGAAAGTAGAGAAGAGAGGCACGAAGATTAAAATGAACTCCAAGCTAGAGAAAGAAATACTAACAATTTATTACAGCAATTATTAATTTATTTTCAACATAGCACGACCCGGACATGCAGACCAGGAAACAGTTCTGGCAACAAGGATCGTGAGAACGCACGCGCCGTGTCAAAGACGTTCTGGACACAACTCTGATCCGTTGATAACCTTAGGGTATCGATTTGCGGGCCTCTTCAGTTTAATTACATTGATTGACAAGGCCTAGTTGATTTTGTGCGTAACTGTCGCCGGTCTGCCTGTCATTGTCTGTGGACTTTACAGGATGAGTGCTTGTCTGAATGTCCTTCTGTCTGTTCGTGTGTCTGGCTGCCTGTATCAGAGTTCCCACAGCTCTGTCTGTCTGTATGTGATCAGTCTGGTATCAGAATTTTCTACGTTTCTGTCTGCTTTCTGTTTGTCTGTATTCGAGTTCATACTTCTCTGTTTGTCTGTTTGCTGTTTGTCTGTGTCAGAGTTCCTTACTTCTCTCTCTCTCTCTCTCTCTCTCTCTCTCTCTCTCTCTCTCTCTCTCTCTCTCTCCCTCCTTCCCTCTCTCTCTCTTTCTGTTTTCTGTTTGTCTATGTCAGCGTTCATACTTCTGTCTCTCTGTTTGCTGTTTGTTTGTACCCGAGTTATACGTCTCAGTCTCTCTGTTTGCTGTTTGTTTTATCAGAGTTCCTACTTCTCTGTCTGTCTGTTATGTCAATCCGTCGGCTATTCTTATGTCTAAGAGATATTATTTCATTCTCTGTATGTTTGTATATCCTTGTCGATCTGCATCATAGCTCATATCTCTGTTTATTTTTCTGTCTGTCTGTTGTATGATAGTTTCTGTCTGTCTATCTTTCCTATGAGAGTTTCTGTCTGTCTGTCTGAATGGTTATTTTTCTTTCTATGTGTCTGAATGATACACGATTCTATGTCTCATGTCTGTCTGCGTATCAGCGTGAGTACCTTCACGTCTGTTTGCCGACTGTCTATCTGAAGTCTATCTTTCTGTCTGTTTGCTTGTGTATATGTCTGTCTGTTAGTCTTAATTCATACTTCACTGTCTACCTTTTGGCTTGACTGCCTGGTTGTCTGTCTGTTCAGCCCATTCTTGGACTCGTTACAGTAGCGGGCACCAACGTTGATCGGCAGGAAGTCGCGAAACCCTACTCAGAGTGCGGCTAAGATCACGTTACCTCAAATCTCCATGATACGACTAATCATAGTACGCTCCAATGTTATCATTTTTAGCGTGTTTCGATGATACGACTATGCATAGTATGCTGCATTGATATTTTCAGTGCATCTCGATACTACAACTAATAATACAGTCTCCTACGATACCTTACGATATAATCATTATTACCATGTTTTGATGTTACGACTAATGCTAGTATGCTTTGATGTTATCACTTTTTGCGTGTTTCGAAGATTCGAATAATCAAACTATGCTTCGATGTTATTTTCAGCGTGTGTCGATACTACGACTAATATTAGTATACTACGATATTATCATTAATATTACCGTGTTTTGATGTTACGACTATTGTTAGTATGCTTTGATGTTATCACTTTCAGCGTATTTCGATGTTACGACTAATCTTTGAATCCTTCGATCTTGTCATGATCACTAGTGTGATCCTATCCTGTTGCGGGAAGCTGAGATGGTGTAGTGATTAGACCCTCGCCTGCTGACCTGGTACTTTTGGGGTCGAATCCAAATCGTCGTGTTTTTTTTTAATTGACGTGCGCTCCCAGGTCGATCCAGTCTAAAATGGGTGCCAAGTAATGTCCGCGGGAGTAAAGGCGACCTGGCGTGGTACTCACCACGGGAGCAAAGGCGACCTGGCGTGGCACTCACCCACCGAGTTCGGATTTTTATAGAGATATGTGGCTCTATGAACATATGCCCAATGCTGCTTAACTGTTTAAGTGCCATGGGATGATAAATCGTCCTATTCAAACTTAACGTAACTGCCATGGGTTAATAAATCAAAATATAATTAAAATATCAATACAGTAGTGTTCCCTAGCAACTCCCTTTAATGTGATATACAACATGCC
The DNA here is from genome assembly GCA_963921405.1 of Cepaea hortensis. Classification (NCBI taxonomy): domain Eukaryota; kingdom Metazoa; phylum Mollusca; class Gastropoda; order Stylommatophora; family Helicidae; genus Cepaea; species Cepaea hortensis. Next base: position 109,099,231 of record OY992885.1, read on the forward strand.
TGCTACCATATTAACAACTTTAAGTCATAACTGTGACACAACTCTACTTCCTATTTCCCGGCATCCATGTTTGTTGGTAGAAATCTATTTTTTATTTGGCACTAAAGCTGTTACGTAGTTTTGTCTTATATTGGAACGTCACGTTGGGGCACTGAATCTGTTAAGTTTTTTGTCTTATATTGTAGTGTCAAGTTGGGGCAATGAAAACGGTGAGTATTTGTGTCTTATATTGTAGTGCCACTTTGGGGCACTGAATCTGTTAAGTATTTTTGCCTTATATTGTAGTGTCAAGTTTCGAAAAGAAAACGGGGAAGACCAAGAGAGACCCTGCGTAGAACCATCATTAGAGAAGGCTCATTCAACGGCCAAGTAAATATCCAAGATCTACAACAGGTAGCAGCGAACCGCCAAGCATGGAGAGTCAGGACTTCTGCCCTATGCGCCGCCTTAGGCTCAAGAGGAAAGACTAACTAACAAGTTGGGGCACTGAATATGTTGAGTATTTTGTCTTATATTGTAGAGTCACGTTGGGACACTGAATCTGTTAAGTAAATTTGTCTTATATTGTAATGTCACGTTGGGAAACAGAATCTGTTAAGTATTTTGTTTTACATTGTAGTGTCACGTTGGGGACACTTAAGCTGTTTAGTATTTTAGTCTTATATTGTAGTGTCACCTGGGGCACTTAAGCTATTAAGTATTTTTGTCTTTTGCTTAATGTCACGTTGGGACACTTAATCTATTTAGTATTTTTGTATTATATTGTAATGTCACGTTGTGGCACTGAAAATGATGACTATTTTTTTCTAATATTGTAGTTCCACTTTGGGGCACTGAATCTATTAAGACGTCTGTAAAGGTCTGTAACTTTACTTATCATGCAACAGTACTCCCTGGAAACATTGGTATCATGCAACAGTACTCCCTGGAAGCATTGGTATCGACTCTACAATGAAATGACCAAAACCCGTAGAGGAATCATGACGACCTCAGCCTATTCCCAGAATGTCCTGTGCTGAATCACGACGATCTCAAGCCTATTCCCAGAATGTCCTGTGCTGAATCATGACGACCTAAAGGCTATTCCCATAATGTCCTGTGCTGAATCATGACTACCTCAGCCTATTCCCAGAATGTCCTGTGCTGAATCACGACGACATAAAGTCTATTCCCAGAATGTCCTGTGCTGAATCACGACGATCTCAAGCCTATTCCCAGAATGTCCTGTGCTGAATCATGACGACCTAAAGGCTATTCCCATAATGTCCTGTGCTGAATCATGACTACCTCAGCCTATTCCCAGAATGTCCTGTGCTGAATCACGACGACATAAAGTCTATTCCCAGAATGTCCTGTGCTGAATCACGACGACCTAAAGCCTATTCCCAGAATGTCCTGTGCTGAATCATGACAACCTCAGCCTATTCCCAGAATGTCCTGTGCTGAATCACGACGACCTCAACCTATCCCTAGAATGTTCTGTGCTGAATCATGATGCTCACTGTCTCAGAGAGTCAGCTGGTGAAATTAGAGCGCATACTGAACGAAGCTATGCGGGTCATTCTGGGATGCACCAGAGACACCCCAGTAGTGTGTATGCGTTACATCCTTGATCTGTCTACTGTTGCTGGTAGGCACAAGGTGATGCAGGCGAAGGCATACCTCAGAGTAGCTGCAGACACAGATCACCCGTTGCATGAGGCGCTGGACGTAGTTAAGGGTCAGAGACTGATAAGTGGGAAATCATGGATGGCTCAGGCGGAGGATACGATCAGACAGGTGTGCCCCTTGGAGAACATCAGGCGAGGAGAGGAGTGGGTCAGAGTGCCAGCCGAGCTGTCAGACTTGTGCAGAGTTATAATCACATTGAGCCGGGAGTGCAGGGAGTGGCCAGCAGGGGCCACAGAGGTGGAAATTCAGCAACTAATTCAGGATAATTCTCGCCCGGGCGGTGTGATTATCTACACGGATGGGACGGTGTTGAGAGGTAGGAGAAGTGCCTGAGGGTTCTTGGCAAAGGCTAATGGTCGGCAGTTGGTGCAGGAGAGACTGGCGTATGATAACACAACATCTAGCTTAAGAATGGAGGTGGAGGCGTTCAGTACAGCTTTCCGCTGGATAGAGAACACGATACAAACACACATTGTGATTGTAACTGACTCAGAAAGCATGCTGAGGAGGGTGAGAAAAGGCAAGCTTCGTGCAGAGTGGCTTGCTTCGCTTCGGAGGTCACGGGTAGCAAGCATCACCTGGATCTTTTCTCCTGGGCATGCCGGTGTGCTGGGGAATGAACAGGCGGACATATTGGCTGGCTTGGCAAAACTTGGTGGAGTATTGATGCATGACAAAACAGACGTGGTTGCGGCCTTGTGGGAGCACGTGTACACCTCGGAGGAGCAAATGGATCACCATAGTCTGGTAAGAATGAGGCAGCGAGGTGTGACGAGAGGATCTGGCCGACGATCGACGCTCAGAGGAAAACCGAGACGGACATATAATCAGATTGCTACTGGAACTATTAGTGTTGGAACTCTTCGCTGACTGCTGAGGATGGGGACGGAGCGCTTATGGGAATGTCCCGAATGCTGTGATGTCGATTCCTAAATCAATCAATCAATCAATCAATCAATCAATCAATCAATCATGACCCGGGTACCTGCTGATATCCCTCTCCGCAGATGTGAAGGTCCTGTGCTGACCGTTCTTCCAGTGACGCTTATTTCTGGCCTGTAGCAGAGTTCCCTCGGAGATGGTAGTTCCTAGTGGGTTTGGAGAAGGCTCTCTACACCAGTGATTCTCAACCCTTTTTGGCCCATGCACCCCTTCACCATATGTTCAGAATGAAATGCCCCACTCCCTATAAATCCTCCCCACCCTTTACACAGTGTACGTACAAATTGAAGCTAAATTTAATAACGTTTACTAGAACAAGTATAGACGTCTACATAAAACGTGATTTGCGGGTCTACTTACGTTATAGAACGAATTTCCGAATGGCAAGAAGACAGAACCGTAAAGTATGGAAGCAAAAACAATATTACGTAATGGATTGTTGTATTAACGCGATCTTAAAATAATCTTAATTCCGCCCCTGTTAATCTTAAAATTAACCCCGGGGGTGGGAGGGGGGGGGGAGATTTCCCATCGGTTGAGAACCACTGCTCTACACCGACCAGACCCCGATAGATCCCGCCCCATTCAGGACCCAGACGACCAGAACAGCACTGTACCAACTTTAGAGTTAAAGCTGAGTCTTGTTGAGAACTTGTGGGTTTGGGTGATTGAACCTTTACCGCATCTATTTCGCCTCCACCCTATCTTCATCATCATGTGCCTTGCCTACCGGCAATACCTTCTGCCAGTTCAACACTCATTTCCGGTATGTTCACTTCTGCCTACACACTAGGCGCGTGCTACACACATGTAGTGTCCATAACAGGACAGCTATTTACTACAGATAAGTAATCTTTATATATTTTTTCCCCGCCCGTGTTTCCATCCTGTTTGAGGATATTGCGGTCAACACCAGCATCTTTTAGCTGTATGTTGATTCCTAGGCCAGATTACGCTCATCAGCACGCCACGACTTTCTGAGCGACCGGCTCCATACTCTCATAAGTCACTGGCGCGACTCGAACCACTTCTAATTCTCGTGCGATATATTGTCATGTTGAGTTTTTAATGCAGTTGTAGCAATGTATGTTTATTATCTGTGCCTGTAGGACCAGCTGGAGAAGGCGGGGAAACAGACTGAGAATCCGTATGTGAAGAGAATGATATGCCGGCTTTTGGCAGGTGTTTTAAACGACTCTCAAAACTCATAGGGAAGACCAGGAGAACTTTCAATAAGATAGCAATTGGAACAATTAGCAATATGACTCGTCACTGACTGTTGAACGAGGGGAAGGAGCACGTATGGGGATGTACTGAGTGCAGTGATGTCGGTTCTTAGCTCAACTCATTTAAACTCAAATCAGCTGTTGGTGTGTTGTTGATGTGTTGTTGTGTTGTTGGTGTGTTGTTGGTGTGTTGTTTGTGTGTTGTTGGTGTATTATTGGTGTATTGTTGGTGTGTTGGTGTGTTGTTGATGTGTTGTTGGTGTTGTTGATGTGTTGTTGGTGTGTTATTTGTGTGTTGTTGGTGTTGCTGGTGTGTTGTTGATGTGTTGTTGGTGTGTTATTTGTGTGTTGTTGGTGTTGTTGGTGTGTTGTTGATGTGTTGTTGATGTGTTGTTTGTGTGCTGAGGAAAGCTTTAGCCGCAAAGTCCATTGTTTCACTTATCCTAGTAACGCTGACCTATTCCACTCCACGTTTTCGTTGATTCACTCACTAAATTGTTACAGTTTTACAGCAATTCCTTCGAATTCATGTCTTAGGAAAGGAGACAAACACACCCAATCAATCACCCAAACAACCAATCAACAAACCAACCTAGTAATCAACCAACCAACCTAGCAATCAACCAACCAACCTAGCAATCAACCAACCACCACCCTACCAATCAGCCAACTAACAAACCAACCACTCTACTTACCAATATATCCCCCAAACAAACAAACATCCATCCAGCCTACCAATCAACCAACCAATCAACCACCATCCTACCAATCAACCAACCAGCTAACCACCCAACCTAGGAATCAACCAACCACCTACCTACCAATAAACCTACTAACTAACCAACTACCCTACCTACCAATCAATCACCCAAATAACCAAACACCCAATCAAACTACCAATCAATCAACCAATCAATCACCATCCTACCAATCAACTAATCAACTAACGACCCATCCTAGCAATAAACCAACAATCAACCTACCAATCAATCAACCAACTAACCAGTCAACCAACCAACTAGCCTACCTCCAAACACCCAAACAATACGCCAACCAACTAACCAACCAACCAACCAACTAACAAACTACCCTACCTATCTATCAATCAACCAAACAACCAGCCAAACACACAACCTACTAACCAACCAACCAACTAACCAACCAACTAACCAACCAACTAACCAACCAACCAACTAACCAACCAACCAACAATGCTACTTTACACTTTATCATATTTATGCATGCTGCATAAAGCTTATTTTCCCGAATATTATCAATGCTAAATGTGGTAATGAGATTCTCTATAATCAGAATCATATGCATGAATAAACAGCGTGGTGTTGTTGTGAACTGTGAAAGTCTTCAGTATTCATTGGTTATTGGTCAAGTTATGGGTGTCTTCAGGGTTCATAGGTTATTGGTTAAGTTATGGGTTTCTTCAGGGTTCATTGGTTATTGGTTAAGTTATGAGCTTCTTCAGTGTTCAGTAGTTACAAGACTATGGCCCAGCATTCCCTACCAATTCTACTTCTTGTTTCCGTTGATATACTCATCACATTGGTTACTAGGTTACGTTGTGAATTTCTTGAGTGTTGATTGGCCATGAAAAACATTCTGACCAATAAAAAGATGTCAATTGAAACGAGAAAAAGAGTGTTGAGGGGATACTTAGAGACCGTTCTTTTGTATGTATGTGAAACTTGGACAATGAGCAGTCAAGCTGAAAAACATCTGATGGCTACAGAAATGTGGTTTCTGAGGAAAATGCAAAGAATACCATGGACAGATAGAAAAACCAATGACCAAGTACTAAAGGAGACAAATGACAATCGTAAATTGATTAGAAAAATTAGACGTAGACAGTCAAAATTTTTTGGACATGTTATGAAAAGAAATGGATTGGTGAACTTAGTGACAACTGGCAAGATCAAAGGGAACAGACCAAGAGGAAGACCGAGAGGAAAATACCTGGATGGCTTGGCCACATGGCATGGACGAGACAGGAACACTGAGCTGATCCACGACTCTGGTTATCGAGTGAAATGGAGAGTCATGACCGCCCACGAGTTCCGGCATGGCACATGATTGATTGAATGATTGATTGGTCATTGTTTAAGTTGGTGATTCCTTCAGTATTTTTATTGGTTAGTGAGGAAGGTCGCCGATTTATTGGCTATTGATTGACTATTGGCTAAATTAGAGGAAAAAGAAGGAGGATTAGAAGGAGAAAGAAAGACTGAAAGAAAGAAAGAAAGAAAGAAAGAAAGAACATTAACCAAAGACACCGCAGGAAAAAATACACGCAATGACAAGCAGGAGGCAAGAAAAACAGCTGCCATATTGTACGAGGGGGCCTCAAGTAAAAATCTTAAATGATTTTGTTTTTTAAATGGTGAATATATTCTGAAAAAGTAAAGAACACTGCGTTCAATGCAAGTCCTCCAGCACCGATAAAGTGCTTGGATTCCTGTAAAACACAAAATAAAAATTCTCTTAGTTACGTGTGTAACCACTCTGAGGTCACTACTCAGCGTGCCTGGCCCGGTTGTGAACAGTCTGTCACAGAAGTCACGCCGTTTATAAACTCCCTACTTCACACATACCCTTGCTGGACTGACAGGCAGCATTGACCGATGAATGTCTATAGGTTTTACCCCTTTATTGAAGAAAAAAAAACGGATAATAGAACTCTGCTCCTCTTTGGTGCATGTCAAAAGTGGCGCGGTCATCTTTAAACTGTTCCTTTTACGTCACCGTGTTCGTCTGCACCGTTATGCCACAGGCTGAACACTCTTGATATCCTTAAAAACAACATTTACAGGTTACAAGACAATGGCGTGGTTTATGTAATTCCTCTCACACTTTTAAGGTTTTCATTTGAAGCCCCCTTGTAGTAAATCCACGGAATTCAACGACCTCCCCCACCCCAAGACATCTGATGAATGGTAGTGTCATAACACGAGTTTACCCGTATCTCATAGGTAGCTTGTAGGGTCTATCTCTCTCACACACACACACACGCACACATCACACGCACGCACACACACACACACACACACACACACACACACACACACACACGCATTGGTTGAGCTTGGATGTGCAGGCGATGACGATACCACGGGTCAGCGTGGATAAAGAGCAGTCGCTCTTAAACTTCCCGTGTACTGTTGACGTGGTGCGGGTTCAACCCCTACACCGGTTAATTGGATTAAAATGTTGACTTCTCGTCCTTGACTTGGGCACGTAGATTACAAGTACCTCAGAAGAATGCTTCTTATGACGAGGGCACACTGATAATTGGGATAGAAATTCCATAAGGAAAAATCAGTCCAGTGTATTAAAAGTAACAATACGTATATAGACTATACTATATATTTGTTCTCATTGTACAGTGAACATATAATGAGATCTACAGAAATCAACAAGTCAGAAGGAACTACAGGAAATGATGATAATATGATTGTAGAAAGTGCACAAAATGGGTTAGCTTGATAATAGAAAGACATAAATCGCAGTGACATCAAAGAAACAGACTGTGCCTAAATGTGTACTTAAAGTAAATGTTGTTATTTTGGGGTAAGTGCAGAAATTAGAACAAAAATTGCCATTGCGAAGGTAGCCTTTTGCAAGATGAAAAACATACTGACCAACAAAAAGATGTCAATTGAAACGAATAAAAGTGTTGAGATGCTACATAGAACCTACACTTTTGTATGGATGTGAAGCGTGGACAATAAGCAGTCAAGCTGAAAGCAGCTATTGGCTGTGGAAATGTGGTTTCTGAGGAAAATGCAAAGACTACCATGGACAGACAGAAAAACCAATGAACAAGTCCTTCGAGAAACTAATCGTAAACTGATTAGAGTCATTAGACGTAGACAGTCAAACATTTTTGGGGCATGTTATGAGAAGAAATGTATTGGAGAACTTGGTGACAACAGGCAAGATCGAAGGGAAGAGACCAAGGTGAAGACCTAGAAGTAAATACCTGGATGTCTTGGCCACGTGCCATGGTCGAGACAGGAACACAGAGCTGATCCACGACTCTGGTGATCAAGTGAGATGGCAGAACATAACCGCCCACGCTTACCGGCATGGCACATGATGATTGGATGGATGGCAGAAATTCAGATATCTATGCACATGGATAACATCAGATGGAAGATGCATCCCAGTGACAAAGAACAGAGTACGACAAGCGCAAACGGCATTCTTTCAAATGAAGAGCTTTTTGTGCAATAAGTCACTGTCATTGAAAGATAGAAAAGGAGTTATTGCATGTTACATAGAACCAATTTTAACACAGGGCTGCGAATCTTGGACAGTAAACAGGTGAAAAAATCCATGGAAGCCTCGGAGAAGAGGTTTTACAAAAGAATGTTGAATATTAATTGGACAGCTAATGCTTGCTTGCTTGGTTGTGTTCGTTGGCTTGAGCTCCAACGCGAAGTCCTGTATGTCGGATGAAGGCATCCTGTTGTCCAACATCAGTGTGATGTCATACCGGACTGAGGTTTGCGTGAGTATCCGTTGTCCCATGTCTGGCTTATTGGTGTGCAGACTGGTGGTTCCTCGCCTTGCAGGCAGACACTCTCCGACTTCGGAGGAATCGGTGATCCTATTGACTTTAGCCAGGACCCCGAAGGGACCTGTTGCCCAGGACGCTCGACGAGGACGCGTCAATAGGTCTTGGCCATTATATAACCCGGCCCTGGTGCCTTGGAAACACCTCTGCGTCCCGGACAGCTAATAAATTAAACAAAAAAAACAAACAATCTGGACATTTTGAGGGAAGCTAGGTCGAAAAGACAACTTATCACAAACATCAGAAAGCAGCAGGCATAATTTGTGGCCACGTTATGTCAAGACAAAATGCTGGAACACATTGTAACAACCGGAAAAAATTTATGGAAAGAGAGATAGAGGAAAACAGTGAGAGAAAATTCTAGACAATCTTGTGTCGTGGCGCGAAAGGGAGTCAACACACGAATTGACCCATGCTGTAGAAGGTCGCAATTTTGGGAACAGCATGATCGCCCGCGCCAGCCAGCAAGGCAATGGATGATGATGATGATGATGATGATGATGATGATATGATGATGATGATGATGATGATACACCACGTGTGCTGTGACGCAATCCGCAGACAACGATCAGATCGCCCTGCCTATCTTGTGATAGTGCGGTAATCCACTTTCAGCGGAGCTCATTACTAATTAATGACTGTAGACGGTACTACCTGCTTTCTGTCAGCGCCGAATGTTGGGCGGTATTCACAAAACCCGACATCCCACATTGTGCTAATGGTTTCAGGCATCACAATTGGGAGGGTACATGCCTTATCCTGGTGCGGGGAACTGCAACCTAAAGACTAAATGTAGCAGACCAGGCCTTAAGCCTTGCTCGTCAGCTGGTCTAGGGTCAAAGCTCTGACAGGTGGACAGTTATTGAGAGTATTGCTCTGCTGATCCGGCAGCTTCTGCAGCTTGTCTTGATCCAGATATATTGGTGTTACCTTTCCTCTGGAGTAACCTACGCAGGCCGAGAGAGTGATCATGCTGTAAGACAACACCTGGTCTCTGCAAATCAGTCCAGGCTCTGCTATGGAGCGGTACAACGAACGAACGAACAATCTTTATTTTCAAAGGGTTATAAATTGGGCACGTAGGCACGTCTTACATTCACTCATCCAGTCACTCATCTTTCGTTCATCAATTGTGCATGTTACATTCACATAGGAAAACAACGTTGTCAAATGGATGTTATAAACATAAACAATGCATACTGTCTGTCAAGACAGCAAGGAGCCGGTATTACTAATTATTGTTACTTGAGCTGTCACTGTTTGTGTTTTTCAATTTGGCTTTGATCTATTACTGGGCTCTTTCATCCCCACAACTGTAGAAGAACCAGCAAACAATGAGGAGGAAGAGGTTGAGGAGGAGGGGTAGGATTTAGGAGACTATAGAAGAAAGTTATTGAAGGGAGAAAGAAGTAAATGTGAGAAAAATTAAGAACATCTTGCAGAAGCAGTAGGAGAAGAAGATGGGAAAAGTGAAGAAGAAAGAAAGAAAGAAAGAAAGAAAGAACGTTCATTAAATATAGCCCATGCAGAAGAAACCAAGAACAACAAGGAGGAGGCAAGGAAAACAGTAAATACGCTGAATTCAGTAAACCCAAAAGACATCTGATGAATGGTTGTGTCATAACACGAGGTTCCCACCATCGTACAGGTAGATTGTACAGTCTATTAAACACACACTCTGGTTGTGCCTGGATGTGCAGATAATGGCGATGCCACGTGTGCTGTGACTTTAACCTGGTTCTGGCTTAATGAGACCGAGGTTCTACTCCCGCGTTTTTTGGGAGGAGGTGGTGGGGTGGGGGTTGAGTGGAGGGGTCGAAGAGAAGTGCGACTAGGTTAAGAGAGTGACAAACATGTGCTGGGTGTGTGAATGTGTGAGTGTGTGTGTTAAATTAAATGTGTGTATGTGAGTGTTTTGGTGTGTGAGTGTGTATGGTTGTGTGTGAGTGTGCATGGTTGTGTGTACGTGAATGTGCATGTGTGTGAGTGTGTATAGTTGTGTGTATATGAGTGTGTATGTTTGTGTGTGAGTGTGTATGGTTGCGTGTGAGTGTGTATGGTTGTGTGTATATCAGTGTGTATGTTTGTGTGTGAGTGTTATGTAAGTGAGGATGTGTGTATGGTTGTGTATGAGTGTGTGCTCCTCTGTATGGGTGTCTATGTGAATGTGTTTATGGCCAGTGGCTTTCTTTAATATGAGCGTGTATGGGTGCATACGTGAGTGTGTGTGTCTTTATACGGGTGTGTATGTGAGTGCGTTTCTGTATATGGGTGTATATGGGTGCGTATGAGAGTGGGTGCCCTTATATGAATGGATATGTTAGAGTTAGGTTACGGACATAATTCGTAATTCTGCCACAGAGCTAGCGAAGACACACTAGCATACACATTCATATAAACACTTCCTCACACATTCACACCCATACTAATACTAACATAACACTCATATAAAAACATCCACTCGCATTCACACCCATACACACACTCACATAAACACATCCATTCACATTCACACACTAACATACACATCCATATAAAAACATCCACTCACATTCACACCCATACACACACTAACATACACATCCATATAAAAACATCCACTCACATTCACATCCATACACACACTAACATACACATCCATATAAATCCATCCACTCACATTCACATCCATACACACACTAACATACACATCCATATAAAAACATCCACTCACATTCACATCCATACACACACTAACATACACATCCATATAAATCCATCCACTCACATTCACATCCATACACACACTAACATACACATCCATATAAAAACATCCACTCACATTCACATCCATACACACACTAACATACACATCCATATAAAAACATCCACTCACATTCACACCCATACACACACTAACATACACATCCATATAAAAACATCCACTCACATTCACACCCATACACACACTAACATACACATCCATATAAAAACATCCACTCACATTCACACCCATACACACTCATATAAAGACGTAAAGACTATAGAGACTTACAGATGAGAATATCGACTTAATTGCACCGCGTTTCATTCCCCATGAATGGGTTCTCTCAATAGGGCTCGCGAGAGAGCGTGGCACAAAACACGAACTTTGTAACTCCAGCGAAACCCCCAGAAGTCTCCGAAACAACTCCACTTGCGAACATGAAAGAATGCAATGACAGAGTCTGGAATCGAACCCGAAACCTTCACAGCGAAGGGCTGGCGACTGAACTACTTTACTACAGAAAAGTGGTACATTCAGTGACTGTCGTTAGGGTGTCAAAGGTCACGCCTTCACACATTCTATGCAATCGTGCGGAGTGGTCATTTTCCTTTTTGTGGCCTTTCCATTCCAGATACTCCCAAAAACATTCTGGAAATTGTCCAGTACTAATGTTCATCAGGTTAGGTCAGCCCGAGAGTTGTTAGTTAATTTATTGTCCTTTTACAGGACGTTGCATTTAACCCCAGTCTTTACTGGGTGACTGTAATGTATTAGGCAAGTTTTAAATTCAGTAGTTTGCCATTCTTTTCTTAACGGCCGACTCTCATACCATCGTAATCAACGCAAAAATCAAGGGCAAAAATTAACATCCCAGGTCGACCAGCCTAAAATGGGTTCCAGGAAAGTCTTGGGAAGTAAAGGTCGGCGGCACGACACCGACCACATCAGTCATCTAGTGTTGGTTGGTCTATACAAGTATGATTCTATCAACATAAATCCTGTCTCTGGTTCTAGCAACACAAACCCTGTCTCTAGTTCTATCAACACAAGTCCTGTCTCTGGTTCTATCAACACAAGTCCTGTCTCTGGTTCTATCAACACAAACCATGTCTCTGGTTCTATCATCACAAATCCTGTCTCTGGTTCTGTCAACACAAACCCTGTCTCTGGTTCTATCAACACAAGTCCTGTCTCTGGTTCTATCAACACAAGTCCTGTCTCTGGTTCTATCAACAATCCCTGTCTCTGGTTCTATCATCACAAACCCTGTCTGTGGTTCTATCAACACAAGTCCTGTCTCTGGTTCTATCAACACAAGTCCTGTCTCTGGTTCTATCAACACAAGTACTGTCTCTGGTTCTATCAACCCAAGTCCTGTCTCTGGTTCTATCATCACAAGTCCTGTCTCTGGTTCTGTCAACACAAGTCATGTCTCTGTTTCTATCAACACAAACCCTGGCTGTGGTTCTAACAACACATGCCCAATCTCCTTAAGGCGTGTACGAAAAGACTTTAACATTTCTGTAAACTTTTCGTTCGAACATAAAGAGTTATAGTAGCTAGAGCCTGACACAGAGAGACATAAAAGAACATCAAAAACCACTCGAGATAACATTTAATGGGACGTTTGTTGTGTTAAAGACTGACCCCCCTTTACGATGTTCTGAGCTAAAAGCGTCACCAGGTGCTATGCCCGATAACTCTTGCACTGTTGACGCGGCAGGATTTACGGTTTATTGTTCGGTAATGCTTGATGTTTGATGCCTGACTGGTTTGTTGACTGGCAGAGGGTATGTCTCCTAACGTATGTCGTGCACCTGTGCGGAGTTATTTGTACTGTGAGATTATGGTCGTCATTAGGAAGAAATAAATATCCCAATGTAATATATAAGTAAATGGGGATATTCTTAAACAAGTAAATTGGTACATCTATCTCGGAATTGTCACAACATATGATGCAGGGGGGGGGGGGGGATAGGGGGGTGTACCTTGAAGAGATAAGAACAAGTATCGCCGTGGCGAAGGTGGACTTTTGCAAGATGGAAAACATACTGACCAAAAAATTGATGTCAATCGCAATGAGAGAAAGAGTGGGTATGTGATACATGGAACCTGTAGTTTTTTATGGATGTGAAGCGTGTATGTGTTACACGAAACAAATGAAGATCGTAAACTGATTAGAGTCATTAGACGTAGACAGTCAAAATTTTTTGGGCATGTTATGAGAAGAAATGACTTGGAGAACTTGGTGACAAGTGGCAAGATCGAAGGGAAGAGACCAAGGGGAAGACCGAGAAGTAAATACCTGGATGGCTTGGCCAAGTGGCATGGTCGAGACAGGAGCACGGAGCTGATCCACGACAGCTGGCAGCCCAGGTTAATTTCAACAATAAAATCCGTGCTTGGACACAGAGTCAAACTCATGACCACCTTATGGCTAATAGACAAGTGTGCAAGCCACTGCGCCATCTCGCCTTCCCTAGAGTTAAGTAAATAACCGGTGCACTCTTATATAACATAACCCATATCCAGGCAGTCATACTGAAATACAAAATGTGATAGCTAAACTTCTGGGAAACCCCCATTCTATTCTTTAAAGACACATAATCACACGTTCACTAAAACTCCCGAAGAAGAGGATTGAAATGTCGTTGAAACATAAATACCATTTTCTTGATGTCACAGAAAAGACACTAGTCTGCCCTGCATCTATACACGTAATAAATAGATGGGCTGTATAGATAGGTAAGTGATGTATCTAAGAGAACGTCTCACATGTAATGATCAAGTATGTCAGCCTTTGGGCTAGTCGCGAAGACTCCCGAATCTTCCAATCCAAAGCTGTCAGACTTGTGTCCCTCTCTTTAATTCCGTATGTACATGTGTTGATATATCTGAACATGCCTCTTTTATAAATGTCTGATGTTAACCCCTCCCCGCCCCCCGTCCAGTAGCCTCTTTGAGGTAACCACGATAACTCAGTGGCTAAAACGCTTGTCTCACTATCCGGTGGCCCGTTTGTAAATCTCTAGAGTAGTGAAAGGCTGCCGGCTTTCTGGCCTAGAGGTTGGCGACTTTTCTCCGTACTCTTGTATACTCTCGTAAATAACGTGACGACGGTGAGAATCAGCAGTGGTTCGAATCGTGTCGGTAACTTACGGGGTATGTGAGCCGGCCGCTCAGAAAGCAATGACAAACTACTGAGCGTAATCTTGCCAAGAAATCAACAATCAGCTGAATGATGCTGATGTTGACAGCGATGTCCTGTAAAGGATATGCAAACACTTGTTTTTTTTAGTGAAAGGCTGGCGACCTGATATTGAGGCCATTAATTGTCGAGACGGCTGCGCAAGATTCGGCAGCGGATCGCGTCGCGTCGCGATAATTACTTACGGAGGGTATGTGAGCGTGTCGCTCAGAAATCAAACTACTAAGCGTAATCTTGCCAAGACACCAACAGAAGCTGAAAAATGCTGGTGTTGACTGCAATGTCCTGCAAAGGATATGCCGAAAAAAAAATTCGCCGAGAGAAGATTGGTCTACCAAGATATGAAGATAGTCTTGCAGGCATGGCGGCTGTCGGGGAGTGGGCCAGCAATTGTCCAAGATGACACCTTGAATGCCCTCAGGGAATCAGAACGAGTACATTACTTAAGGGATGAACGTGATTCGGCAAAGTTGACCAGACTGCCAGAAAATCACGTCAGACTGGGTCAGGCTAAAGACGAATGGTCATCCAACACAGAACTGATGCCGTCGTCCGCTACACGCTGAGGGATATACTATGGAGGTGATCTGAGTACTTGTAGACTGAATTATTCTATGTGCAAGGACGATGATATGTGGACTAACTAACAACTAACTGCCTGTTTGAATGGCTGCATGCCTGCTTGACTGACTGCCTACCTGCCTGCTAGACTGACTAACTGACTGACTGACTGACTGACTGCCTGCCCGCCCGCCCACCCTACCAACCCACCCACCCACAAACCGACCGACCGACCTACCGACCGATTGTCCGACCGAACGACCAACCGACTAACTAACTAACTAACTAACTAACTAACTAACTAACTAACTAACTAACTAACTAACTAACTAACTAACTAACTAACTAATTAGCCAACTAACTAATTAGCTAACTAACTGACTAACTAACTTACTAATTGACCAGCTAATTAACTAACTAACTAATTAGCTAACTAACTAATTAACTGACTAAGTACCTAACTAACTAACTAACTAACTAACTAGCTAACTAACTAATTAGCTAAATGACTAACTGAGTGTCTAACCAACTAATCAACCAACTAATCATCAGACTGACTAACTAACTAGCTACCTAACTAACTAACTGACTGACTGACTAATAACTGACTGATTAACATATGAAGCAAACATCCTAAGCACAAAAGGCACTTGCCGTGTATAACCGTCTTTTACTTACCATAATTTACGTAAAATTCGAGGCGTTACTAATCTTCATTTTCAATAAACATTTACGTCAACCTCCCAAACATTGATAAAGAGCACCACAACACATTTTATGACATGGTACATTTGAAACCATCACATGACGAACTCTATAAAAAAAATCTATAGAATGTATGTGCGTAGGTGCACCACTGATGGGTGTGAAAGCGTATGCCGTATGTTTCTTTACAAATGGGATAAGAAAAAAGGCAGTAATGTCTTGAATATTCAACACTGAGAAATTAGCATTTCAGGAGGTGGGTTAGATGGGGCAGCCACGATGGAAGACGTATCTCTTGGGGGAATTGGATGTTTAAGATCTTTAGAACACAAGTGGCCAGACCCAAAGTTACTAAGTGCATTAATTAATAAGAGTGAAGTGGTGTATGAACTGACAGGGAAGCAAGCTGACGGATAGACGGACGTGCCTGCAGACAGACATACATATAGGCAGGTGGACAGGCAGGAAAACAGGCATACATACCAACAGATCAACCGACAAACTGGCAGGTGAAAGTAAAACAGAAGAAAAAAATCAGACGGTACGATCAACCAACGGTTTACAGAAAACAGATGAATAGACAGAAAGACGTATACACGGAAATACAGAAGGGCAGGCAGAAATCCGTCTCCCTGGCCAAGAGTTTAAAGACGTTGTTTGTAATCCCGCATATCCAGGTGGGGAAAACAGCTGCGCGAGATTCGGCAGCGATTCGCCCCGCGCTGGTAACTTACGGGGGTATGTGAGCCAGTAGTTCAGAAAGCAATAGCAAACTACTGAACATAAAACTTGCCTAGTACATCAACAGCAGCTGAAAAATGCTGGTGTTGATTGCAACTTCCTGTAAGGGATATGCAACATAAAAAAAAGGCAGAAATACGTGCCGGCGTATGCATGGGCAGGCGAGGATATGAAAGGATGGGGGAGATAAACAGAACGTACTAACGAACGATCGAACGAACGAACAATCTTTATTTTCAAAGGGTTAAGAACTGGCACGCAGGCCCGTCTGATATTCTGCCTTTCTTCTCTAGACACAGACAGACAGACAGACAGACAGACAGACAGACAGACAGACAGACAGACAGACAGACAGACAGACAGACAGACAGACAGACAGACAGACAGACAGACAGACAGACAGACAGACAGACAGACAGACAGACAGACAGACAGACAGACAGACAGACAGACAGACAGACAGACAGACAGACAGACAGACAGACAGACAGACAGACAGACAGACAGACAGACAGACAGACAGACAGACAGACAGACAGACAGACAGACAGACAGACAGACAGACAGACAGACAGACAGACAGACAGACAGACAGACAGACAGACAGACAGACAGACAGACAGACAGACAGACAGACAGACAGACAGACAGACAGACAGACAGACAGACAGACAGACAGACAGACAGACAGACAGACAGACAGACAGACAGACAGACAGACAGACAGACAGACAGACAGACAGGCAGGCAGGCAGGCAGGCAGGCAGGCAGACAGACAGACAGACAGACAGACAGACAGACAGACAGACAGACAGACAGACAGACAGACAGACAGACAGACAGACAGACAGACAGACAGACAGACAGACAGACAGACAGACAGACAGACAGACAGGCAGGCAGGCAGGCAGGCAGGCAGGCAGGCAGGCAGGCAGGCAGGCAGGCAGGCAGGCAGGCAGGCAGGCAGACAGACAGACAGACAGACAGACAGGCAGGCAGGCAGGCAGGCAGGCAGGCAGGCAGGCAGGCAGGCAGGCAGGCAGGCAGGCAGGCAGGCAGGCAGACAGACAGACAGACAGACAGACAGACAGACAGACAGACAGACAGACAGACAGGCAGGCAGGCAGGCAGACAGACAGACAGACAGACAGACAGACAGACAGACAGACAGGCAGGCAGGCAGGCAGGCAGGCAGGCAGACAGACAGACAGACAGACAGACAGACAGGCAGGCATACAGGCAGGCAGGCAGGCAGGCAGACAGACAGACAGACAGGCAGGCAGGCAGGCAGGCAGACAGACAGACAGACAGACAGACAGAGGATGCACTATATCTGAAATACTGGGCATGTACCAATATGTTTTATCATTTAATTGAATGTCAATGCTACCCACAAGATCTACAATTAGTGGGCATTGTAATAACTGTGAGTGAAAGAAAGACTTGAACATCAAGAAATGTAGAAACCGTGGTTGTATTTTTATTGAAATCCATAACACGAAAAAGTCAACAAATGCCCGCAGAAGTCGGATGTGTCGGCCTGAAGGCGCAAGAACGCAGCTCTGCTGTAAACAGGCACAACGCAGTCACATCCGGAAACAAAAATCCGGATGAACGCAGAAGAAGAAGAAGAAGAAGAATGACAAATATTTCAGTAAATCATCAGCTTCATCGTGTGCCATGCAGCTTAACATGAGGGTCATGGTGACTTTCTCACACGATCATCAACATCTTGGATCAAGTCTGAGTTCGTGTCATGATTAAGCCATATGGCCATTGCCTTTCCCTTTCTCTTTCCTCATCAATTTTCTAAGCTGTCGAGAGTTTTAAAGTGCATTTCTCCGCACGACGTTCCCAAAAAATCTGTTGATAGCTACCTGTAATTTCTCTAATCATTATACGAGTTTCTTTTATTTCTTCAAGGAATTCTTCCTGTGTGTTTTACTGTCCGTCTTTGGCATTCTTTGCATTTCCCCAGAAATCACATTTTCACTGAAATTAGATGGTTCTCAGCTTGTCGTCCAATTGTCCATGTTTCACATGCATATAACAGTATAGATTCTATACATACAATTAGTGAACAGGCGGGTAAAGCTGTGGAAATGTAAACAATATAAAATAACACAAAGTAATGTAGCTTTACAGAACATAATTACGAGCAATACAAGGATGTTGCGGTGTCTAGCCTTCATCAGCAGACAAATACATACACAAAACACAACATAAATTCACGGAGAAGACCCTCCGGTGACTACATTAAGGCATAAGGACGGGATGAGAAGAATAACAAGATGAAAAAATGTATTACAGCCTAGGATTCTGAGATATGTAGCAACATTTATTTTTTTTCAAATTTGCAGTCTCTTCATTGCTCTCATTTTTTCATCTTTTTATTCAGGACAACAACCTACTCAGTCACATATATGCAAATCCGGAGTGTTGTGACATCAATGTTGGATGAAGATTTCTGATCATTTCCGACAGACAACAATCTACTCGTCACAATGTTTGGATAAAAAAAAAAATTAATTGCATGTCCTTTACGGGAGGTTGCTATCAACCCCATCATCTATTAGCTGTCTGTGATTTACTAGACATGTTTAGTTCAGCAGTCTGACATTGCTTTCTGAACGACCGACGCCACATACCATCTAAATCAACGCAAAACTGTCTGCTTCCAAATTTCACAACACTGATTACAACCCACATATATATCAATTCGGGAACTCTTTAAGGCCACTAAGACAGTTTATCATTAAACAAACACGTATTGTAACCGCTGTTAGAATTAGAAGAAATAAGTAGAGACCAGAATACGCACCAGAAACATAACAAATGAAGACAAACATGCACTGTATGCGTTGAAGTACGCTTGTATGTGAGTAACTGTCGTCATGTAGAGTTGACAGGTTCGAATCCCGGTCGGTAACTATAGCTTTCATTTGTTATGTTGTCTGGTGCACACTCTGGTCTCTACTTCTTCCTTTTACATTTTTGAGTGCCGTACAATGTGTATTTATTTATTTATAATTACATAGCCTCTTTTTGACGGGGAATTCTGAAACAGTGCCTCACTATCCTCCAAGCTCCAGCTCTGGTTCAGTCACAATAACGTAACGAAATAACAGCCAGGCGTCCTTTAGGTTCTTATCTCGGTCAACAGGCTCTCTTTTGTGACCAGATGTCACACCTTCTGTGACAGGAACAAAATCACCATATTTAGACGACGCACGGGGCGAAGACGACTGAGGGCTATATTTGTAAAGCCACAACAACCTGTCAGATACTCCGACTGTCGCATGCGGGGCAGTCTCTGTAAACTGCAAAGCGCATCTCGCGGAGCTGTCCCCTCTATTACGTTATGGGATACAAAACGGGGCCGGCAGATGACAGTGGACTGTCCAAAACTTGAATTTTGAAATCTTAGGCTAGAAACGATGTCTTCGGGGTAAGAAACATAATAAGAACTTTACTCTCTCTCTCTCTCTCTCTCTCTCTCTCTCTCTCTCTCTCTCTCTCTCTCTCTCTCTCTCTCTCGCTCTCTCTCTCTCTCTCTCTCTCTGCTATTCTCTACCCTTATGCTTGCTGTTTCCCACACTATCTGTCTGTTTAGCTGTGTGTGCCTGTTTGTTTGCTTGCATGTTTTCTATGATTCGCTTACTGTCTGTCACTCTTTCATTATCTCCTCTCTCTCTTCTCTCTCTCTCTCTCCTCCTCTCTCTCTCTCTCTCAAAAATCACCGTGTCTTTATATCTGTCTTCCTCCCTCCCGCTGTATGTCTGTCTGTCTTTTCTTTCGTTTCTTTATTTCAGACTTTTGATTTCTTTCTTTCTTTCCCTGTATTGCTTACCAATCTTTCTATCTCATTCTACTCCACACATGCTGTGGAAACTATTGCTTTACATCGTCTCTCGTATTTGCTGGTGACAACCCCATGTTGCTGATGAACACAATCTGAGCCCAGGGAGGGTACCAACGTCTTAAATCCCGCAGCTCTAGGCGAGGGTGCTATCAATCTACCAATGAAGTGACTGACGGCATCTTAACAGGGTCACGTGTCTCTGTAAATATTGTCTTTCGTTGATAACGGTTGTAGATGGCGGATTTCGTTTCACGAGAGAGAGAGAGAGAGAGAGAGAGAGAGAGAGAGAGAGAGAGAGAGAGAGAGAGAGAGAGAGAGAGAGAGGGGGGAGGGAGAGTAACATGTAACGCAACACATACATAAACACAACTAGATAGTTGCGTAGACGGAATGAGAGACAGCCGGGCGGGCGGGCGGACGGACGGACGGACAGACAGACATATAGGCCGAATGGATAAGAACGCGTGTTCTTAAACATCATATGTGTGCTGATTCCGAGATAACGAGTTCAACAACTACACCGGACAGCTGGACTAAAATGTTGACCTATCGTCCTTGACATGGGGATGTAAATTACAAGTACCTCTGAAGTCGGAGCGGGTTCGCCTGGTGGCGAGGGTCAGTCTTAATAGGGGAAAGCTATTCCATACGCAAAATTCAGTCCAGCATTACCCGAAGTAGTGTGTACAGACTACGCTTGAGTTAAAAGCGGGTGAGTGCAAAATAAAAACGAAGAAGAAGAAATAATAATAATAAAACTAAATAATAATAATAATAATAATAATAATAATAATAATAATAATAATAATAATAATAATAATAATAATAATAATAATAGGGGCTGAGTTGTCTTGAGATATGGTGTCCGCCTCGAGTGATGGAGGTCTCGGATTCAAGCCCCGATGAGGGCCGGAATTTTATTTTTACATGGACTTCTAGTAATAAATTTTCCCTGGTCTCTGGGTAGTGAGATCGGACGTCCGTGTGTATCGTTGCGCACGTAAAATATCCCTTGGCAGTTGGAAATCGAAAAAGAGTAGCATAACGGCGCTGTCGGTGCAAAATTTCAAGTTAAAAATCTATCCAAAGTATTTCAGGGTCCTCGCCGGTGCTACGGAGTTCGTGCGCTGAGCTGAGATTCTCCTGACTCAGACATGAGATGGGAGTAGAACGTAGCACTTATGGGTTACACTCGTGTGCCGTGATGTTGATCCGTCGACTAAATTAAAGTAACAACAATAATAATAATAATAATAATAATAATAATAATAATAATAATAATAATAATAATACGCCGACGACGATGACGACGACGACGAAGACGAAGAGGAAGAGTATGAGGAAGAGGAGGAAGAGGAGGAGGAAGAGGAGGAAGACGAAGAAAAAAAGAAGAAGAAGAAGAAGAAGAAGAAGAAGAAGAAGAAGAAGAAGAAGAAGAAGAAGAAGAAGAAGAAGAAGAAGAAGAAGAAGAAGAAGAAGAAGAAGTAGTTCATTCTATGAATGCAAGTCTAAATAACTAAGTACAATTCAGCCTTATCTCTTAGCACAGTAGTTCTCAACCGGTGGGGAATTCCCCCCCCCCACCCCCAGGGGGGAATTTTAGGGTTTCCAAGGGGGTGGGAGGGATTAACAATATTTCTAGATTGTGTTAATACAAGAACCGATTACTTGATATTGTTTTTCCCTTCATACTTTACGGTTCTGTACGTATCACCCTTCTGAAATTCATTTTATAACGTAAGTAGATCCGCAAATCACATTTTATGTAGATGTCTAGACTTGTTTTAGTATGTGCTATTAAATTTAGCTTCAATTATTACGTATACTGTGTAGGGGCATGGGGAAATAGAATACGAAAAAGGGGGGGGGGGAAATGACGTTCTAAAAATATGGTGAAGGGGGGAATGACGTCCTAAAAATATGGTGAAGGGGGCACGGGCCAAAAAAGGTTGAGAACCACTGTCTTAGCACAATACGCTTTCAACAACCGGAAGTGGTTCAAAGAGTAGACAACTCAGCAACACTGGAGTCAATAACAAGAAAGACAACCTGATCACACAGTTAGTTACCTGCCGCTGGAACATCGTGAGCAATGAGAAGGTCGAACTGAGGCCCTAGAAATGTGCATAAACAGAAGAATAGGTCGCATTTCATGATATAAGAACAATCAAATACACATGTGCTTTAAAGGTTAGGAATGAAATGAAAGCTGACGAAAGACACAAAAACCATTCTAGAGGGGGAAAGTCGAAGGTTGACGAGCAAGAGGTAGACAGCGATACAAGTGGAAATATGCCATCAGAAGATGGACGAACAGCAGTCTGCCACAGTCTACAACCAAGGCGAAAGACAGAATGTTTGAATCCATTGCAGTCAGCTTTCATTGCAGACATGCCACACGATTGATGCATGACAAATTGCATGGCAGCGAGTTCATGAAGACAGATTTGCGTCCATTTTATACTAGATACAGTCAAACCTCGGTTTTCGTTGCCTTCAGATTTCGTCGATTTTGGTTTTCGTTGATTTTTTTCCCCCGAAAAATTTGTCTCGTGTACGTCAGTTGCCTCGGATTTCGTCGGGATACCCATGGGACCTCGCTGCTAATTTTGTGGGGGAAAAGGGAACTACGCGTTCTTCTGCTCAGTTTGGCGTTGTTTCTTGTTGTGTGGGCGTCGCTTGCTAATAAGTTAACCCTTTCCCGTTAACTCCATCATGTGACCAAAGAAAGTTTCCAGAGCCAGCAGCCCTTCGAAGAAAAAGTCAAGGAACACGATCGAGTTGCCGAAAGAAGTCATTGAAAAATACGAGAGCGGCTTTAAGATTGCTGAAATCGGCTGCATGTAAGGGAAGTCGACATCCAAGTTTCATTGTGACGATAGAGGAAGAAATAACAAGCTAATGTAGCGAAAGGCATGAATGTGCTAACAAAACAGAGATCGCAAACACTTGAAGATGTCGAACAGGTATTGTTAACTTGGATAAATCAAAAACATATTATGTTTCGGATGCAATCAAATGTGAAAAGGTCAGACTGTTGTGTGCCGATCTCATTAAGAAAACGACCGGGACGAATGCTAGTGTACTTAGTGATTTAAAGGCCAAGACATTGTGTTACTAGGCACAGCGAAGATGCGAGTTCGGACAAGTCTGAGGTCGAAAAATAGTATTAAACTCAATATTTATTCTCTTAAATGCGTGTTTCTGGTGTGTATTTTGGAGTATCTAGAACAGTGGTTCTCAACCTTTTTTGGCCAGTGTCCCCCTTCACCATATTTTCACAACGTCATTCCCCCCCCCCCATTTCGTATTTCCTACCTAACCCCCCCCCCCCCCCCCTCTAGTTCCTGCCCCTACACAGTGTACGTAATAATGGAAGCACATACCAAAACAAGTCTAGACGTCCGCATAAAACGTGATTTGTGGGTCTACTTACTTTATAAAATGAATTTTAGAAGGGGTGAGACGCACAGAACCGTAAAGTATGAAGGGAAAAACAATATCAAGTAATCGGTTCTTGTATTAACGCGATCGTGAAATGGAAATTCCCCACTGGTTGAGAACCACTGGTCTAGAACAGATTATTTGGATTTACATTGATTCATATGAAATAATTGCCTCGGTTTTCATCAGTTTCGGGTTTCGCCGATTGTTGTCGGACGGATTATCAACGAAAACCAAGGTTTGACTGTATAATGAATGAATTACACCCCCCCCCCCCCCCACCCCCCAAAAAAAATAAAAAAAAATAAAAAAATAAACAATAAATAAATAAATTAATTAATTAATTAATTAAAATAAATAAATAAATAAATAAACACATACACACAAACAACAACATTAACGAAAAGAAGATGGTAAGCTTCACTAGAGCACAATCACATGTAACAAAATGGACGTTTCCGCAAAAACCTCCGTCAGCACACAGACAGCAAACACAACGATACAACTACATGAAATACTCCACATGAAAATATATATTTATAAAATACGTCATAGATTGGCCCACATATTTGAGATACAGATCGCATGATTGATAGGGCCAATTCGTTTCGTGTGCTGTTTAACACACAAAATGTCGCATGCTAAAGCTGAGAGGGGCAATTGCCATTGATTAAGAACAACTAAATTAGTATAAATAAAAAGACATGATAGTCAGTTTAACATTATATTGGTAGGCATTTAGAATTGCTGCGTGAATATGTGTGGTGTATATTTTAGATTGAAGGATTTATATAATTGCCTTGATTTATGTTGTGTGATCTCTGCAGTATGTACCTGACAAAATGCAGCGACATATGCTAGGCAATAAATCGTGCAGTCTATTGTGTGTGTGTTCGTTATATATATATATATATATATATATATATATATATATATATATATATATATATATATATATATATATATATATATATATATATATATATTAATGAAATCACTGATTTCGTCGATTATCTGTCAAAATCAAGCCTCGAAATTTGATATACATACACATAAAATATTAAGTTCAATTAAAATCTGTCTGGTTCTTGATTCAGAAATGGACAGTATAAATGTATTCTGAGTGGCCCACAAATCAGCAGCCGGGTCGACACAGGGTGTCTCGAGTGTGGCACGAATGTGTGAGCAAAGATATAGGGCTGAAGGCGAGGTGAAGGCTGTATGAATGCATACACTTGAACACGTCATCAATAATCTAGTGTGGCCGGCCTCTAGTGTCTGGTCGTGGTGGACAAGACCCGTGTGATGGGTGGCGTATGTGTGTGTGAAACGAGGCTACACAAAGAGTACAGACAGACAGATGGACAGATAGACAGGCAGGTGTGAGTGGGGAGGGGGGATGCACGGATATTGACAGACAGTCGGACAGACATACAGGTGGACAATCGATAAGTAGATGGACAGACAGACAGACAGACAGACAGACAGACAGACAGACAGACAGACAGACAGACAGACAGACGGACGGACGGACGGACGGACTGGCGGGGGGTGGGGTGGGGAGGGGACGGAGAGATAGACAGCTGGAAGGACTCTCGTTGCGTTGTCAGTTGTCTTGCTTCAATAACTTTCATGCCAGTGCTCTCAATATATTTTCACAGCATTCATTTGGCAATGTTTTTTTTCCCCCCATGTCAACGTTAAGTGCACAATGGACAATTGGGGTACGACAGGCGAGTGATTCGAAGGGCGAAATGTAAGACTGGCCTGCGTGTCATAATTGTGACTCTTTGAAAATAGAGTTCGTTCATTCCTGTCGTTGTGTTGGTCGGCCTCCTCTTCGTCTTCAAGGAACCGTTAGTCAGTCAGTCAGTCAGTCAGTCAGTCAGTCAGTCAGTCAGTCAGTCAGTCAGTCAGTCAATCAGTCAGTCAATCAGTCAGTCAGTTAGATAGTTAGCTAGTTAGATAGTTAGCTAGTTAGTTAGTTAGTTAGTTACTTAGTTACTTAGTTAATTACTTAGTTAGGTAGTCGCCGTTCCAACTTCACGGCATCGTGTCGTCCCCATTACGCTCCGTTCCTGTGCCAGTGAATATCGCACAAAATGCCCCTCACTGCTCCATGTAAAAAGTGAAACAGACAGGAGTCTCGGCAAACCAACAGCTCACACAGGTACACTGTGCATAATGCCGCCGCCAGAATGCCAACACAAAAGTCCTCCACGGAAAACAGTTCATCGTCCTGGAAGCGGCAGTCACTAGAAAACCAGAAGCCACACATTACTGCATTAAAAGTCGACAGGATCGACTTCATTACCCCTGGATTTATCCCATACGGCTCGGTTCTTTTCGGCAGGGCGGCCAACTGAAAGCATCGCACAAAGCACAAACACCGTAGCTCTAGTGACGACCCCCAGGAGTCTCCGAGAAAAATGAACCGTGCCTTGAGTTGCTGATCTGTCTACACCATAGTGCCCTTTGATGAAGTCGACACATATCAGCTTCCGGCATATGGTACTGCTTATGCGTGAATTGTCTTGTAAGTTTATCTCATCATGTTCCTCTTGCACCTTGCGGTGTCGAGGTGAGGCTTACACAACGAGAGTGCCTGTTTTTGGGCTTCATGTATCGAGATTCCCATGGACTGTTATTTCCTGCGTCCATCGTTTACGTGGCCGGCCTCTTCTTCTGCTTCAGCTTGGTCTGTACATCATTGCTTGTTGTGGTTTACTGTTTGTTGATAATTTAGTGAGACGGCGAAACCATTCAATCTGCTGTTTTCTGATGAAACCTAGCGCTGTTATAAACCCCACTTTAGTACTAATTTCTTCATTTCTGACTTTCTCTCTTCTTGATACGTTGAATATTTTTCTCAGGAAATTCTTAATTTGGTAGCAGGCATGTTGTAATATAACGCAATAACCACATATCGGCGATATGTAAGACTATGACAGCTACGGGAAGTCGCTTAAGAGTATTAATCATTCCATGGCACTGAATCGGATAACAAGAACACCAAGATGGATGTGATGGTCACGATGGTATTATACTGGCATGGAGCTACAGAGTTGGTACTGGCGGTGGTCGTAGGAGAGGGGAAGGATATCACGGAAACAGAACTTCATCAAGGTCAGTCACAGTTGGTCTACACAAGTGGTTTTCAATTTTTTTTGGCTCGTGCCCTCCTTCACCATATTTTCAGAACGTCACCCCCCCCCCCTTTCGTATTTCCTACCTAATAATGACCCCCCCCCCCCTCAATTTTACACATTGTACGTAATAATGGAAGTTAAATTTAATAGCACACACTAAAACAAGTCTAGATGTCCACATTAAACGTGATGTGTGGGTCTACTTACTTTATAAAATGAATTTTTGAAGGGTGAGACGTACAGAACCGTAAAGTATGAAAGGAAAAACAATATCAAGTAATCGGTTTTTGTATTAACGCAATCTTGAAATAATCTTAATTCCCCCATGGAAACCCTAAAATTCTCCCCTGGCGCGGGGGTGGGGGGGGGGGAGAGAAATTCCCCACCGGTTGAGAACCACTGGTCTACACTCATTCCGTTAGTTTCCATCTGCTCATACATTCTGACCTTCAATATATAACAACTTGTGGTTTGAATGTGCTAGCAATTATGAGTAGTTTTAACAGAATTATATGACTCTATATAAATAAAATTCAATGTTTTATGATATCACATACTGTATTTCAATACGCTCATCGTGCCACTGAATATTGTTCCGCGTGCCTTTTGGAACGCATGCCGTAGGCTGCTGGTGTATACACCCGTGTGTTCCGTTTGAAACCAATGAGCTCTCGATTTTTCATTGCAGTTTTGATCTATGAGCACATCTGTGCTGCGAACTATTCTAGGACAGACATAATTACTTTTCATGCAACTTTCCTAGGCTAAAGTTTAATACAAGACTCCCGAATTAAAGTTCAGGGAACGCTCCGCAATTTAGGGTTAATACAATGCACCTGAAGTTGCACTTCTTGCAACGCTTGGTAATCTCAGTTCAGTCTGTCGCTTGCACTTGTTCCGTCAGAAGTTGTCCGGACGGACTCTATACAACCGCCAATCCAATTTGAGTGGCTAGCTTTGAGGTCATTGCCAGACATGTCTTATGTTGTGTTTGTCTAGTTTCTTGCTTGCCGCCTCCAGCCTTTTCTGGTTTTTGCCTGGAAAGGTTAATTTAGTGCGTTCTTAGTTGTTGTTGTTTTTTGTTTTTAATTTGCTTTTGTTGGCGATAGTCACGAAGTGGAAGAAGTGTACCCGCAATATCTTATAACCATTGCATTATTGTGTTGTAGTTTCGTCTGCTATGTTTACGTGTCTTGTTATCTTTCATATTGTTACTGTGGTTTCTTTTCTTGTCTCTCTCTTTGTCTTTTGACTTGCCACTGTCATGTTGTGATTTATTTCGCTGTCGTTTTGCCTCATCTTGTATTTCATAGTTTTATTGTGGTTTCGGTTTCCATTGTCTTTGTATCTTTTATTGATCTTTTGTGACTTATTTTGCTGTCTCTCGGTGTCTGTTTATAATTCATTGATATTGTGTGACCTATTCTGCTGTCCATCTTTTTTTTTTTCCATTTCATAGTTATTCGTAGTTTCTTCTACTCTCTCTCTCTCTCTCTCTCTCTCTCTCTCTCTCTCTCTCTCTCTCTCTCTCTGTCTGTGTGTGTGTGTGTGTGATTTAACTCTTCATTGTTATAATGTGGTTTCTTTGCTGCCTCTTTGTATCGTGGTACCTTCTGCTGTCTCTGTGCTTTTGTATCATTCAGTGATCTTTCGTGATTACTTCTGCGGTCTCGGTCTCTCTCTCTCTCTCTCTCTCTCTCTCTCTCTCTCTCTCTCTCTCTCTCTCTCTCTCTCTCTCTCTCTGTCTGTCTTTTAACTGTTCATTAGTTAGTCGTGGTTTATTCTGCTGCCTCATTGAGTTGCCTTTCCTTTTATTCGTTTATTGTGGACTCTGTTGTTATCCCTCTGCGACTTTAAAAACTTGTCATTGTTCTTTTGTTATTTGATCTTTTTATTTGTCATAGGTGTGTTGGGGTTAAATCTGGTGTCTCAATGTGTCTGTTTAACTTTACTGTTGTGTTGTATTGTCTTCTGCTGCCTTTCTCTGTGTATCTATCCGTTATGGTGTATTGTAGTATCTTCTGCTATCTCTCTGTGTCTTGCTATCTGTGATTGCTTAATATTTCGTTGCTTCTGCTGTCTCCACGTGTCTTTGTTTTCATAGTTCTGTTGTGGTTTCTTCTTGTGTCTCAATGTGTTATTTCAAACGACCGTAGACATTCCTCGTTATTTGGAGAAGATGGGTTATCATTCTCTAATAATCACTTACATATTAACATCGTCTAATGAGTCCTATACCTTTTACTTCTGTAATCTACTTCTATGAGAGCTAATAAATACCTGATAATTAATTTCACATGCCATCAGAATAGTGTTGTATTCTGTTATTTCAGTAGTGTGTTGACAAGGCCATGCACTGGGCCGGTCTTCTTGTTGAATGTCAAATCCCCGCTGATGGTAAATCACATGGTGCAATGATTATTTAGCTCTAGTGTTTAAAAAGATATGTGTATTATGTTTGCTAGGATGAGAGACAAGGCCAGTACTAAGCAAAGCGCAGGGCACCACATAGCAAACTAACATGAGAATGGAGATTGAAACTGTCACCAGAGACATGTTAATGTAACATGCACAATAGATCATTGTTAAACGAAATATGAATGGTTGGAAGGACCGAGTGTAAAACAGGCCTACGTGCCCAATTTGTGACCCTTTGAAAATAAAGTTCGTTAGTTAATTCGTTTGTTTGTTTGTTCTCTCTTCCGTGTCACCTGGGATTTGCTAATAATTGCCAGAACATTCTGCAAATGATCAGCTTCATCGGCCTGACAGCACTTGACTCTACCCCAGACGACATCTTGTCTCCACAGAGCAGCTCACCGAAAGCGTCGCACAGATCACGTACTCCTTACCTCCAGCGACCCCCCCCCCCCCCCCAGGGGACCTCAGAAAACATTACAGCTTTGAATCGAATGTCGAGTATGAAAACGAACCAATAACCTTCGTAGCGCTTGGCAGGAGAGCTGACCATTTGGTCACAGAGGCCCACTATGAGGACAGATGAGGACATATCAGGACATGGGACAGAAAAACAAAAAGAAGTCTAACAATATCTGGGACTGAATACAACATTACTGAAGTAGATCAAGGTCAGATAATTAAATTTGGGAAAATAATGAAGCAATAGAAATCCATAGACGAATGCAGAGAAAACATTCAACACCCAAAAAGAATAATTTAAATGATTTGAAAAGTGCTAAGAAACAAACACATCACACACGTCAGAAAGAGGCTGACTGTGTATTTGACAACATTAAAACGTGTATGTACTTATTTTAAAAAGTTAGTAGCATATCCTTGTCAGGACGTCGCAGTCAACACCAGCATTTTTTTTTACTGTTGTGATCTTTAGGCAAGTTTACGTTCAGTAGTTTGCCATTGCTTTCTGAACGACCAGCACGCATACTATTTCGTAAAATTCCAACGCAAGGTATCTGTTGCCAAATCGCCCGAAGTTGTGTTTCAAAAGCGGGAATGCGGGATTACGAACTGAGTCCTTAACTCCTTCATCAGGAAGCGGACATTTACTTATTAGGGTAGTGTAATTACAGCAGATGGAAGATGCATTAAAGAAGTTCAATGTAGAATATTAGTGCTTGGTGTTAGTTAGTGCTTGCAAATTGACGTGGACAAGTCCTTAGGTTCGTACCCGAATACGATCATCGTTGCCAGTACTGGGTTGTGCTCAATCTTTAAATCTCAAATCCCGAAACAACCAGATAAATCAAACGTAGCCCAAGAAAAGGCAGCATTTCTCAAGATGAAGAACATTCTCCTCAATCTATCTGTGTCAGTCGATGAGAGGTGAAGCGTTCTTACGACTCAAACTGGGCCAATTCTCATGTACAGACGGGAATCATGGACAATTAGCACACAAGTGTGGAATTATGTAGAAGCTACGGAAATGTGATTTTATATAAGAATTATGCGAACACCGTTGACGGATAGGATAGAAAGACCAATGAAGACATTCTGAAAGAAGTTCACTCGCAAATTTAATTACGTGCACCATTAAGATGATAACAGTCCACAATTTTTGGACATGCCATGGAAATAAATGGGGGGGGGGGGGCTGGAGTATATTCTCACAGCGAGAAGGCTGAAGGGGAAAAGAGACAGGGGAAGACTAAGAGAGAAGACGCTGTAAAGTCTGACGTCATGCCATGGAGGAAAGTCAGTATGAAAAATGATTGACAGCACAAGAGACAGAATTCTGTGAACAGACATGATCACCAACGCCAAACAACATCGAATATAAAAATAAGAAGAAAAGAGAAAACTGGAACATACTGTGGTAATTGAAACGATTTTTGGAAACAGAGATGGAGAACGACAGTCAAAGAAGGGCGTTTTATCATGGCATGTTTGTGTACAAATTGATACATTATGTTGGAGATGTAAAGATGTGCAGAAGCATGCTCAACAACGCCAGTAGATAGGAGACAACAGTGACCATGAAGATGATGATTATGGGCATATAAAGAGACAGGGGCCACAGTACCGTAGTGTTGAAGTTCGTCCCACAGCTCAGTGGTGAAGAGTTTAAACCCAAAACGGGGTGGATTTTGAAAATTCACCTGGACTTCCGGGTCGACCCATCCTAAAATGAGACCCAGGAAATGTACTGGCGTGGCACTGACCTTATCAAATATGGAGCTAGCCGCTTGTGCCCAGTGCTCTTACCGCGTTTAAAGAAGTCCTGCGAGTTCATATAAAGAGACACATCTTCTTGTTAAATTGTAACAGAGAAATATTTCGTATTTCAAGGAAACGCAAAAATTAAATACTGAGGTTCTAGAAAAACAGGGAATGAAAAAATAGTTGATGAAAGAAATAAAAAAAGAGGCAAGTGACATTTTTCGGCCAGGTTAAAAGATATAAACTCTTATGAAAACCAT
This sequence comes from Cepaea hortensis, assembly GCA_963921405.1. NCBI lineage: Eukaryota > Metazoa > Mollusca > Gastropoda > Stylommatophora > Helicidae > Cepaea > Cepaea hortensis. The sequence continues at coordinate 109,130,972 of OY992885.1, forward strand.
GCAGGAGGGTAAGGCTGAAGGCAAGCGGGCAAGAGCAAGAGGTAGACAAAGATACAAGTGGGAAGATGACATCATGAGATGAACTAACAGCAGTCTGACAGAATGTCCAATTAATGCGAGAGACAGTGTTGAGATCCATTGCAACCAACCTCCATTGTGGAGATGGCAGCTGATTGATTGAAATTGTAACGGTCGAAAAACATGAGTTTGGGACGTGTTACGGGAAGTCAGTAATGGAGCCAGTCCGTGTCATAAGTTTTATGTTTCCTTGTTCCTCTGGTTGTTTTCTTTAAATGTTCCCGTTATAACAATATGTTACTGTCGGCGACATGGGGGTCAGAGAACCGCAGTTTGACAATCCCTCAGCGCACACAGTCCAGTGTTCAAAATAGCCGACATCCATTTTGGAGGCAGGTAGCTTTGCCTTGATTTCGATGGTATGAAGTGTTGGTCGTTGAGAAAACAATGGCAAGCTACAGAAGATAGAATTGTTTAGTAAATCACAAAAAGAAAATAAGTGCTGGGGTTAATCGCAAGGTCCAGGAACGAGTTTCAAACCCTGGACTAACATATAACAATAACAATAAAAGCTGTTCACCACCTAAATTCTTTTATTGTTTTCGTTTGCTTCGAGAAGCTTTCTTCAGCTTTCCTTAAGCTCTTTTTCATTTGCCGTAAATCTGTTTGTTTGATGCAACTTTCGCTCATTAGTAATAAGAAATGATAGACTCATTGTCTTTCACATGCGAGCAGATCCATCAATTGAACGACCCCTTCAAACAAACCTATAGGATAATATAGCTTTGAAAACAAATCAAGGAAGTAACTACAATTAAATTACAATCATCACCATCAAGTGCCCAGCCAGCTGGCGTAGGCCTTCATGTCTCTCCACAGATTTCGGTCCTTGGTGTTCTGGATCAACCCTGGTGATGATATTCCTTCATGCCACTGTCTCAGTCCATCCAGCATCATTTCTCCAGGTCTGCCTCTGTCTCTCCTCTCCTTGATCTTTCCAGTTGCCACGATGTTCTCCAATGCCTCTCTTCTCATCACATGACCAAATAAAAATGTTCGTCTCTTTCTTATTTTATAATATAGCCTCTTATAAACATTCGTTGTTAGTTACTCTGACAATCCAAGGAATTCGCAACATTTGTCTTACGAACGACATATCTTCCAAGTTCTTCTTAATTTGTTCATTTACATTACAATGACGATTCGAAATCTCAAAGATCCAGGAAAGTTCTACTGTGAGTTGGAGGTAGAAGTTGATGGGAAGTGTGCTAGAGGAAGGTAAAGTAGTCAACATCCAGATATAGACTGGAAGAAGCTTATATATGTCTGCAGTGAAGACACCGCACAAAGAGACTGACAAATAAGATGTAGCAATACTTGAAACTGCCATTCGTCAACAATGTTTACACCCGACGTGTCAGCCTGTTTGTTTTTTTGTCTGCGTGCGTCAATCCACGCATAAATACATTTTAAGAACATTCTACAAATTCGCATTTACAAAACATTGTAGAAAATTAGCCTAGAATTAAAATTTAAACAAACTGAATATTTGTATTCCATAATTGGCTGGCCCAATGACAACGCTTCTAAATTAACATACAGATGAAACGGGTCGGTTTTACAGCAAGATCTAGCGGACGCTCTGGCCCACATTTGGCACAACTGTACATTTAAGCTAATTAATTCTAGCACATGCGCAAGATGCATCAAACAAACAGATTAACAGCAAATGGAAAAGAGCTTAAGGAGAGCCGAAAAGAGCTGTTCGGAGCAAACGAAAGATAAAAGGATTTGGGTGGTGAAGAGTTTTGAATTTTTCGGGCGCATTGACAGCAAAAGTTGGCAGCTTGTTGTGGAGAGTAGCGAGATTAAAACTTCATAAAAATGTGTGGTATTGATATCATAACTATTCTGAGATGTGTGGTATTGACATCATAACTAATGTTAGATGTGTGGTATTGATGGTAAAGTTACTGTGAGATATGTACTATTGATATCATAACTAATGTGAGATGTGTGGTATTAATAGTAAAGTTACTGTGAGATGTGTGGTATTGATAATAAACTTACCGTGAGACGTGTGGAAGGCACAGCAAATTTGCTGAGAGATGTGTGGTTCTGATAGCAAATGTAATGTGAAGTGTGTGGCATTGATAGCAAATTTAGTGAGAGATGTGTGGTCCTGACAGCAAATTTACTGAGAGATTTGTGGTACAGTTAAAAATCTTACTGAGAGATGTGTGGTACTGGTGGCAAATGTAGTAAGGGATGAATGGTACTGATATAATATTTAGAGAGGGATGAATGGTACTGACAGCAAATTTACTGAGATATGTTGGAGACTTTACTGAGATTTTTTCTGCAAATTTACTGAGATATCTCATTCTTTTAGTTACGTATCAAAACATTGAACATTGTTTTCTCAATTTTATTGTTGCGAGCCAGAACATAGAACATTGTTGTGGCCTTCATATTGTAGAGTGCCAGAACATAGAACAATGTTGTGTCCTTCATATTGTAGAGTGCCAGAACATAGAACACTGATGTGTCCTTCAAATTGTTGAGTGCCAGAACAACCCGGGTATAAATATTCTTTCATGAGTAGGTTTACTAATTGTCACACTAGATTCGTACAGCGGTATATGCCGACTTCGTTTTTGTCTTATTCTTCGGTGACATGTTTGTCTTTTCTTTCCAACTGCTCTGCTCTACTCTAACCCTTCTCCACACCTACTACCGCTGCTAGTACCACTGCTACTACTTCTAGAGTCGCTGAAAACTACAGCACCACTGCAGCCACCAACACCACCACCACTACTACCACGGCTACTACTACTATTGCCACTGCTGCTATTAGTACTACTACTACTCCTATTCCTACTATTATTACTACTACCACGGCTACTACTACTATTGCCACTGCTGCTATTAGTACTACTACTACTCCTATTCCTACTACTGCTACTGCTACTGCTACTACTACTACTACTACTACTACTACTACTACTGATGTTCTGTTACTACTACAACTGCTACTGCGACAATCTTTTCAACTACTAATATCACTAATTTAATTCTAAGCATAATGAACGCACCAGGAACCACCATATGTTGACCAAACTGCACTAACAGGAAGGAGTAATCCAAGCACAACATTTATAAAAGAGATATGTACACTGACAAGAACAGCACAGGAAAAACACACGCAGAACGGAAGCACAGGAAGCTTCAAGACGAGCCAAAGTCCTGAAACACTAGATGATGATGATGATGATGATGATGATAGTAATGATGACCCAGTATCTACCCCGTCATCATCATTAACATCACATATAGATCCATAACAGACAATTCTATTACTAAAATACTCTATTCGCCCATCCTCCACTCAAATAGTGCACATTCTACGAGTTCCACGAATGAAGCCAACCACATCTCGGCACGAGGACCTGTCAGGTGTCTTGTCGCCGCCATCCTTGATCTAACACCCTCCACCCTGAACGCACCAGCTGCAACACTGCACACCCATTCCCCTTTTACCGTAATATGCCTAAAGAATGTTAAACGCATTCCTGTATTGCCTGACACGCGTTCATACTATTAATACGCAAAAAAACAAAAAATGGCGTCACATAACTCATTTTTTTTTCTCTTGTCTGTGGTGCTGACATTTCTCATCCTCTCCCTGAGTACCATGCTCCAGGACCCAAGTAGCATTTTCAAGGTAGGCTTTTATCCTCTCAAATGTCATCCTGTAGCCAGGGTAGATATCCCTCACAAAGTCTTATCTTTTTTAAGTTGGATGCTCTTAGCCTACTTCTGCATTTTTGTTAATAGTTTACATGTCTCTCACCGACTTCTAAATTTAAAAAAAAATAGTTTAGATGTCCTTCACAAGCTTATAATTTATTGTTAATAGTTTAGATGTCCCTCACAAAGTTATAATTTATTGACAATAGATTAGATGTTCATCGACTAGTCATGCCTTGTTAATATATTAGATGTCTCTCACAAACACATCATTTAGTGTCAATAGTTTAGTTGGCCTCATCTACTTGTAATTGTTTTTATAAATATGTTTGGCCCCCGTCACTTACCCTTAATCTTTTAACAGTTTATTTCTTCCCGCAAATACTTCTATTTTGTTTGTTTGATTGTTCCAGGTTGTATGCCTCCATATCTAACACTAATTAACAGTTTATAGTCTCCTTGGCTACCTCTAATTAGTTCCCAGTTTAGATGCCCCTCACCTATGTCTTATTATTTCCCATTTTTCATGCCGCTGACTTGATTTGACTTGATTTAACTTTCCCCAGGTTTCTTCGGATGTGTTGTAGATGTCAGCCAGCTGTCTGGTGCTGCGGCCTACAGGCCAGCATAGGACGGATCTGCAACATCGCTCTACTTGCCTGCCCATTTCATTGAGACTACGTGGGTCTGCATTGTCCGTACACACTGAGATTGTATGGATAATCATCATCTTGACACACGTAGACTGTATGGACCAACGTTGTATTTGCATGGTGAGATTGTATGGACAAACATGATCTTAACATACTGAGACTACGGATCAAATTCATCTTTATAAATTCAGTGTTTATTTATTGGCATCGTCTTTACACATTGGAATGTATTAATTAGATTCGGATTTACACACTGAGTCTTCATGAACATACATCGGATTTACACGCTGAGAATATACGAAGTACAATCGGCTTTACACACTAAGACTACATTAAACAACATCGGCTTTACACACTAAGACTACATTAAACAACATCGGCTTTTCACACTGTGACTATATCGATCGGTTGCGGCTTTACACACTGAGAGTATATAAAACAACAGCAGCTTGTTACACTGACTTTATCAACCAGCTTCGGCTTAACAAACATACTATATGAACCGACATCAGCTTTACAAAAAGAGACTGTATATAGACCAACATCGTCTGCCCACATTTATATTGCATGTGCCTTCATCACTTGTAAACATAAATAGAACAGTACCAAAGACTTCGCAAATAACAAGGGCTTATTACGAGAATGCTTCAAATGAAAACCTTAAATGTTTTTGTTGTTGTTTGTTTTACTCTGAGTTGTCCAAACAGATAGAAATCACTTGGGGCAAGGTCTGGCGAGTATGGGGGATGGGGTACGCACCGAAAGTGGAGGTCTTCGATGGTTTGCACTGACAGTATGGGGTCGAGCAATATCATGATGTAAAAGGACATCTTTAGTAATCTTTACTCAGAAGTCCACATCGTTTTGATTTGAGTGCGGGTGGAAACTTCCTACTCCACTCATACACTTGTTGGATTGATGTACATGCATTCCTATACTGGGCATTAATTTGCCGATGAATTTCTATAGGTTTCACCCCTCCAATGATTAAACAAAAAAACGGATAACAAAACGCTGCCCCTCTTTGGAGCATGTCAAAAGTGAGGCGGCCATCTTTAAACTGTTCTTATAACGTCACCTGCGTTCGTCTATAACGTGATGGCACGTGCTTAACCCTCTTCACATCCATAACAACAATATTGGCAGGTTACAAGACAATGGTATGGTTATTGTAATTTCTATCACACTATTAAAGTTTTCATTTGAGGCCTCTTCGTACATAAAACAGTTAGCAGCGTCTCTTGGCTGACGGGTCTACCATCACAGCCTTGCTTGGTCTGGATTTGCTTCTACGGAATCACTTTCACTGAACACGGATCCCACCATAAGTAATCTAGGTTCCTCGCATAAATTACACAAGCAGCATCTTAACGCAGAGCACCAACTCTCCAGATCCAGTGAGCATACAAATGTGTGTGTGTGCCAGGTTGACAAGTATTAATTATAGATAGTCCTTTCGTGCGTGGGTTTTCTTATCTGAAATTTGGCCTGGACAGTGGTCATCTTGAGGATTTGCACCCAGGCTTATCTGGCCTAGACCAAAAGGCACACTGTGGCTGATATGATCAGTATGCGATCTACTGTCCTAAACAATGTTTTAAAAAACAGTAAAAGGCACTTTACACGACTTAAGGTGAAAAGGTGATAGTTTGCTGAGCACGCATGTTTTTGGAGCACTGGACACTCATGTGTGATGTCGTCAGCCTTTACTTCCCTAGAGATTTCATGGTACTCAGTTTAGATGGAGTCGACCCCATGTTAATTCTAAAAATTCGAATCCACCCTACTACGGATCAAACTCTTACCCATCAGTACAGCAGACGCGAGTCTAGCCACGAGGCTACCGCGTGTGCCCTCTGCTGCATTACCACCTGGACACTGGTTGTGCCCAATTCATAGGGCAGGATTTACCTATGAATCCTGTAATTAAATCAGGCATCGAAAAGGATTGTCTAGTTCTGTAGTTCTCAACCGGTGGGGAATTCCCCCCCTCGCCCACCCAACACTTGGAGGAGGATTTAGGGTTTCCAGGGGAAGGGGGGGGGGGGGGGGGAATTTAAGAATATTTCAAGATCGCGTTAACACAAAAACCGATTACTTAGTATTGTTTTTCCCTCCATACTTTACAGTGTGTACTTCTCGCTCTAATGATTTTCATTTGATAACAAAGTAGACCTGCCAATCACGTTTTATGTATTTATGTAGACGTCTAGACTTGTTCTAGTATGTGCTATTAAATTTAGCTTCCATTTTTACGTATACTGTTTAGGCGCGGGGGTATTTATAGGGAGGAAATACGAAAGGAGGGGGGGGGGGGGAGAGAGAATAACATTCTGAAAATTTGGTGAAGGGGTGCATGAACCAAAACAGGTTGAGCACCACTGATCTAGTTGGTCGTTTGGCGCCCTTTTCCTCAGACTGGGTTCTCACTCCGAAAATCTAAAGCACTGGTGTTTGAGCCCCCGATAAGTTCTTGCATCAGAGGGAGTGAGACTGGAGGAGTGGTATGTGAGCCCTTGATAGGTTGTTGCATCAATGAGAGTGAGGCTGGAGGAGAAGTGTTTGAGCACCGACAGGTTCTTGCATCAATGAGGGTGAGGCTGGAGGAGAAGTGTTTGAGCCCCCGATAGGTTCTTGCATCAGTGGGAATGAGGCTGCTGGAGGAGAAGTGTTTGAGCCCCCGATAGGTTCTTGCATTAGTGGGAGAGAGGCTGAAGTAGAGATACTTGAGTCCCGATAGGTTCTCGCATCACTGGTAATGATGCTGGAGTAGGGGATTTCCTACGGAATCCTTACCTAGGTGCGGGGAGTGCAAGAGCGGTACTAGAACTTTACATCTGGGACGAAGTATGTTAAGATGTAAAGATGTAATTACTCCACATAACATATACAGAATTGGCGTATTGGCTAAACCCTCGCCTGCAGTCTCGTTGGTCTGGCTTCAATTCGCATACGGGTGGATTCCAATGTTTGTAAATGACCTGGTCTCCAAGATAAATCCAGGCCATAATGAGTACCAGGAAAAGTGTTGGGAAATAAAGACGACCCCATGACACTGACCACATGGTCATCAGCGCCAGCTGGTCTATAAACCGTGTGTCTGTCATAGTGTGATAGTGATTGTATGATAGTGATTGTGTGATATTGATTGTATGATATTGATTGTATGATAGTGATTGTGTGATAGTGATTGTGTGATAGTGATTGTGTGATAGTGATTGTATGATAGTGATTGTGTTATAGTGGTGTGTCTGTCAACACATGCCCAACTACTCTACCGTCCGTCTTCACATGTACTAGACCAGTGGTTCTCAACCGGTGGGGAATTCCCCCCCAGGGGGGAATTTCAGTGTTTCCAGGGGGGGAATGAAGACCATTTCAAGATCATGTTAATACAAGAACCAATTACTTGACATAGTTTTTCCCTTCATACTTTACAGTTATGTATGTCTCGTCCTTCTAAAATTCATTTTATAAAGTAAGTATACCCACAAATCATGTTTTATGTGGATGTCTAGACTTGTTTTAGTATATGCTATTACATTTGCCTTCCACTTTTACGTATACTGTGTAGGGGTGAGGGATTTTTAGATAGGAAATATGAAAGGGGGGGAATGACGTTCTGAAAATACGGTGAAGGGGGGAACGGGCCAAATTTTTTATAGGAAGGGGGGGAATGGCGTTCTGAAAATATGGTGAAGGGGGGAATGGGCCAAAAAAGGTTGAGAACCACTGTACTAGACAGAGCGCTGTAGTAAGTTTAGTTGCGTGTTCTTCACAGGACTTCGCATTCAACCCGAGCAATGTTTCATTATGTGTGATATACCGAGGCCGGCTCTGTGGCGAAACGGTTTACGAATGCAATTCGTAATCCCACAATCTGCGTTCGAAACACATATGAGTGCGATTTAGAAGCAGACCGCTTTGCGTTGGTTTCTATACAATGGTATGAGTGCTGGTTATTCAGAAATCAATGGCAAACTACTGAACGTAAACTTGACCAAGAATCAAAAACTTCCAAAATATGCTGGAGTTAATGGTACGTCCTGTAAAGGATAATCATCTAACTTGTGTGATTTACAAGGTAGGTTTACGATCAGTAGTTTGCCATTGCTCTCTGTTCGACCAATACTCATACCATTATATAGAAAAGCAACGCAAGGCTGTCTGCTTCCAAATCGCCAGCAGCTGTGTTTTGAACAAGGAATTCGGGATTAGGAATTGAAACTATAACAACTGCACCACAGAGCCGGACATTGTCTGTAAATTGAGCCCAGGCTTTGTGTTATGGAGAGGTATAACTCTATGTTACAAACTATCGTCTGTCAAGACGGCCAGGTGCCAGTCGAAGTCACTAGGTTACATAATACGTGGATTGATTCACACTGATATAACATGATAGACACTGTGGCTAGCTCATTAGCTTAAGACACCGTGGTAATGTGATCTAACCTTCATGGACGCGGGGATTCTTTTTTTTTTTTTTTTTAAATTAAGCTGATCTTCCAGACTAAAATTTCAACTCATTTCAATCAGGTGCCATCTCCACACTGAAGGTTCCCTGCATTGGATCTCCAACACAGTCTGCATCTCGCCTACACCTGTCACCATGAATGTTCTGGAACCGGCGACCCACTTGATATTGATAATATCACACGACCAGTGTTGATCGTTTGATAACAATATTGAACCAGTCTCATATACCCAATACCTCACAAGAAGTAGAGAATAGCCCTTCGCTTCACTGACATACAAACATGTACCTGATGCTTCTGTTTAACTTTCCTTTCTCAGATTTAATTTACCAGGGCATGTCATTGCTGGAGGCGGCCTGCTCGCACGACAACTTGAATTTACTGGGAATAAAGGAGTCCCCCTAGTGGAGTGACTAGACGGTTGGCCTATCAGCCAGGTCCTCTTATGTTCGAATCCTAGTCGGGGAAGATATTATTTCTTTGAAGCAATCAGGTCGATTCAGTCTAGAAATGAATACGGAGAAATATTATGATAGTAAGGGCTGCCGGTATGATATTGCCCACATTTCTCAAGGATTGTCGAATTGTTTAAAACATAGGGGTGGGCACCATGTGCTCAATACGCTTCATGGTGTGAAGACGGGGTCCTTTAATATCTTTTACTTACTGGGAATTAAACCCTAGCCACTCAGAGGGTTACAGGGTCCTCTAGCAACGACCACGGACGTGTCTACTCATTGTACGATTGGGGGAAAAAGGAATGGATGAAAGATTGAATGGATGAAAGAAAGAATGGATGAAATGATGAATGAATGAAAGATAGAAGATCGAATGGATAGAAGGTAGAAAGAATGAATGCATGAAAGGATTAAAAGAAAGAATGGATGATTCAAAGGATGAATGGCTAAAAGTTGAAAGAGCGAATGAATGAAAGAATGAAAGTGCGAATGGATGAAAAATTGAAAGGGTGAATGGTTAAAAGATTAAAATAGTGAATTGGCAATATAATGAAGGGGCGAAAGAATGATTGGATGAAAGATTGGAGGATCGATTCAGTAAAAATGAGACAGAACTAATGACTGAAAGAGGGAAGGAATGAAAGTTAGACAGAACGAATGCATGACAGTTTCAAAGGGCGAAGAGAAGGTAGTGTGTGTGGACGAATGAAAGAATAAATCACAATTCGAATGGATGCCCTAATCAATTACACCACACATTAAATGCTTTATCCATACAAATCCAAAACACATCACAAATTACACATACTAACAACTCACCAACAAACATAATTAATTATCACAGCCGTAGTAAACTCGTAACCGATGGATATATCCACAGGACAATTATATCCAATGAAGAAGTGCAGACGTGAAGATGATGCAGAAATAGATGTATTCTGTCTGCGGCGCCCTCAATCACAACTTGCGATGTTACGTAGACACAAATTCAAGAAGGATAACCCATGCAGGTCTATTCAGGGAACTTCACAGGAGTTGCTACAATCCAGCCTCCCGCATCGCTGATAGTTTTCTCCGATCTCCCGTACTAGGGCGCGGCATATGTTCGCCGAGTGCCGTTCGTCGCGCTCAGCGATTTATGTTTACCTGAAGGTGGCGTGTGGTATATTTACAGTTTAGGAGATGTGGTGCCGGTCTCTCTGGCTGTGGGGTTACAACACTTTGTCTCTGTAATCCCGTTTATCACGCAGAGTCTCGTAGCGGAGCGAGAGCTGAGGCGGTTCGACCCCCGCTCGTGACTTGCGGGATACTGTGCCGGCCGCTCAGAAAGCAATGGCAAACTACTGAGCGTAATCTTGCCAAGAGATCAACATACAGCTGAAAGATGCTGGTGTTGACAGCTAAGTCCTGTAAAGGATATGCTTAAAAAAAAAAAAAAAGGAGATGTGGTAGCATAGTGGCTCTCCGGTCACACGCCGGCCGCGCAGTCATAGATTTAAATACGCTAGAGCTCCCAGGTTGAACCAGCCTAAAATGAGTGTATAGGATTGTCTTGTGAAGTTGACCTTGACATCATGATACTGACCACATGACTCAGTTATTGCCGACAGGCCAATCTCCCGTGGACAACAATCCCTTCAAAATTAATTACCGAATTGTGGCTGATTTAGTTACAGGATTATTCATCTAAAGCTTAATAATCTATGGGCCCTCATTAGAAATTATCTGCTGACGTTGAACGAGATAGGGGTAATGAAAACATAACCAGTCTATACGCCAAATAAGCTGCGGTATTGTAGTGGCTAAGCCCTCCCCTGCCGGCCTGTTGGTCATTGGTTCGATTCCTATCGGGACGGTTCCCAATTGTTTTAAAAATAACGTGAGTTACCGGATTAACAGAGCCTAAATTGGGTATCAATAAATGTATTGGGGAGTAAAGGCGGACGGCGAGAGACTGACCATATGGCCCGCCGGGTGCCGTTCACCTACATACAGATGAGTCTAGAGACTGGACACATGGCCCACTCAGTGCTGTGATTGACAAACACACAGATGGGTGTAGAGACTGACCACATGGCGCGCCCAGTGCTGGTTGATCTACACACAGATGAGTCTAGAGACTGACCACATGGCCCGCCCAATGCTGATTGGCCTACACACATAGATGGGTCTAGAGACTGACCACATGGCCCGCCCAGTGCTGATTGGCCTACACACATATGGGTGTAGAGACTGACCACATGGCCCGCCCAGTGCTGATTGGCCTACACACATATGGGTGTAGAGACTGACCACATGGCCCGCCCAGTGCTGATTGGCCTACACACATATGGGTGTAGAGACTGACCACATGGCCCGCCCAGTGCTGATTGACCTACACACATAGATGGGTCTAGAGACTGACCACATGGCCCGCCCAATGCTGATTGGCCTACACACATAGATGGGTCTAGAGACTGACCACGTGGCCCGCTTAGTGCTGATTGGCCTACACACATATGGGTGTAGAGACTGACCACATGGCCCGCCCAGTGCTGATTGACCTACACACATAGATGGGTCTAGAGACTGACCACATGGCCCGCCCAATGCTGATTGGCCTACACACATAGATGGGTCTAGAGACTGACCACATGGCCCGCCCAGCGCTGATTGGCCTACACACATATGGGTGTAGAGACTGACCACATGGCCCGCCCAGTGCTGATTGACCTACACACAGATGGGCGTAGAGACTGACCACATGGCCCGCCGAGTGCTGATTGACATACACACATAGATGGGTGTAGAGACTGAACTTCCTTTAATATTCTCACAATGCAAGGCGTGTGAAAGAGATCTTTACCTCACTCTCTTTACCATATTTACAATGCGTTTAAGGAATGTAAAAGAGATCTGTACATTATTTACTTTACCATATACCCAAAGCACCGTAAAGCCTGTGAAAGGATAATTTACTTAGATTTACGCCTTTATACGTTGTCTTGCACACACTGAAACTAGTGGTTCATGTCGATTGCGTGTACGTGTTAGATGTGTATCCAGCCCTTGTGTGACGAAAGCACTTGACATCTTTGAAATGCCTATCCCTTGAACCCGCACAGATCCTCACATTAATGTCTCTAATAATATGACGACGACTGTAGCGAATGAGTAGCGAACGCAATTCGCAAGCTTGCACACTGCGTTCAAAATCAGCTGCAGGCGATTTGGAGGCAGACCGCCTTGTGTTGATTGTTAACACTGGCATGAGCGTCGGTTGTTCGGAAAGCAATGCAAACTATTGAACGTAAACTTGCCTAGTTGCTTGCTTGTGTTCGCTGGATGTGATCTCTAGCGTGAAGTCCTGTACGTCGGATGAAGACATCCTATTGTCCAACATCAGTGTGATGTTATACAGGACCTGAGGTTTGCGTGAGTATTCGTTGTCCCATGTCTGGCTTATTGGTGTGCAGACTGGTGGTTCCTCGCCGTGCAGGCAGACACTCTCCGACTTCGGAGGAATCAACGATCCTACTGACTTCAGCCAGGACCTGGAAGGGACCTGTTGCCCAGGACGCTCGGCGAGTACGCGTCAATAGGTCTTGGCCAGTATAAAACCCAGTTCTGGTGCCATGGAAACACCTCTGCGTCCCACTTGCCTAGTGAATCACAACAAGCCAAAAATTGTTGGTCGACCGTTGCTTCTTCTACCACGAGCCATGGCTTCCATCACTGTTCTCTCTAGATCTCTGTGATGTTTTATATTGCAATGTATTCAATAGCCGACACCATACCATACCACCATAGCCACGGCTCCATACTTTCAACCCCACTGGATGAAATGAATGGTCATCATCATTCTTGATGGACAAACAACAACAACAACAACATTCAATACCCGTCGCTACGGGAAGTGTTCTACCCCAACATTACCGAAATCTGCATAAATTACCGAAATCTGCACAAATTACCTAAATCTGCACAAATTACCGAAATCTGCATAAATTACCTTAATCTGCCCAAATTACCGAAATTTGTTCTAATTACCGAAATCTGCTCAAATTAACGAAATCTGCTCTAATTACCGAACCTGCTCAAGTTGCTCAAATCTGCTCAAATTACCGAAATCTGCTCTAATTACAGAAACACGTTCACTTGGTAAGTTCAGAGAAACAATGTTCTTTGAAGATGAGAAACATTTGATGTTCGATTTAAAGGAGACATTTATTTCTAAAAAAAACGTTTTGCTGTTAACTACCGTACTGGCATGACTGGTTGTTTGATTGGGTACGCAAACTTTGTGGCCGTCTTTTATAAGTAATAAGTGTATGGATTTGTGTGTACCTGTGCGTATAAGTTTGTATATGTTTGTGTGTGTATATGTGCGTATATATATATATATATATATGTGAGCATGTGTGTGTACACATGTGTGTATGTGTGTTTGTGCGTCTCTGTCTGTCTGTCTGTCTGTCTGTCTGTCTGTCTGTCTGTCTGTCTGTCTGTCTCACTCTCTGTCACTCTCTCTGTCTGTCTCTCTCTCTCTCTCTCTCTCTCTCTCTCTATATATATATATATATATATATATATATATATATATATATATATATATATATATATGCCTGCGTGTGTGTTCGTGTGTATGTGCGAGTGTGTGTTTTAGTCTCAAGAAGCAGGTCCATTACAAAACGTCGCTCTCATCACGTTTTTGTTTAATGTTGCATATCCCTTACAGGACGTTGCAGCCAACACAAGCAGTTTTCAGCTGCTGTTGTTGTACCAGACAAGATTACGCTCAGTAGTTTGCCACTGCTTTCTGAGTGACCGGCTCACATACCCTGTAATTTACCAGCGCGGCTCGAACCGCTGCCTTTTCTCGCGCAGCTGCGTTACTCACGAGAATATACGGGATTACGGAGAAAGACATTAACCAATGCGCCAGAAAGATCTTGGTCATGTCTCCCATGTCCTGCACCCACATGCCCAAGATGCCTGCCGTGACCTGTGTCTATCTTCATGCTGGTCCACCACAGCCTCCTCTACTAGGTACCACGCCTCACATTTATGTTCTCTCCTAGCCTCTTCTACTAGGAACCACGCCTCACATTTATGTTCTCTCCTAGCCACTTCTACCATGAACCACACCTCCCATATCTGTTCTCTCCCAGCCACTGTGACTTTTAATATGACTAAAGTGCGTCAGTTTCCCAGACACGACGTTATTCGAGAGCCAGTCTTCCTCCATGCTCAGATCTTGAAGGATGTCCGCATGCTTCGGCTTCACGGTCCACCATATTTGAAGATCTGTTCTGTAACATCTTAACTTAAAAAAGCCCCAATTGTTTTATTTAGTGATTTCGAAATGCTTAAATCTGTATCTTGCGATAGGAAAAAATGCATTTTCTTTAAAAGGTTTGTTTCCTGGTGTAATGTCTCAGGTTCTGAATACGGTTTAACCGCGGCAGTTTATTGCTATAGGTCTCAGACGTGTATATTATGCAGTAATAGATCACACAACAAATACACGCACACATCGAACCGTTATTATAGATCTAGAATATTACGAGCATTGAAAGAAGAAACATGATTGAAGATGATTCAATGTCATGAAAAATGATTTCGGGACGTCTTTTTCCTCCGTTTTCTTTCCTGACAAAAGAACGAATTAATTAAATCGAGCTGTTTCTCGATTTTCAGTTGGTAGAACTGTTTAAACTGTGATGGAGATTAAGAGGAGAATTTGCCAAGCGAAAGCTGCATTTCAGAAACTTGAAAGAAAAAAAAATCCTTTTGCAAAAGGTCACTTATCATTGATTACCAGAAAGAAGGTACTGACATGATGTATAGGGTCTGTTTTGCCGTATGACAACGAATCACGGAACGTGAGTCAATAAATTATTGAGAACTTGAAAGCAACGAAGAGTTGTTCCTGGGATAAACGCCGGAAATACCTTGGACAGTCAGAATAACTAACAACGATTGTCTGAAGGAGTCTAATGAAAGTAGAACATGATATTCAACTATAAGAAAGGTACAAACAAGGCTCTTTGAACGTATAATGAGGAAACAGACGTTGGACAAACACCGACTGGAAATATCTGTGGGAGATGACGCGGAAGTAGACCGACAGAAAAGATACTGATGGAATGAGATGGTTGCATGGAGGAGTCCTCAGCCTGCTTTTCTCGTAAAATACTAACCAGGACGAGTCCTGCTAAAGGCTACGCCCGGCGCCGTATAGAACCGTCACTGACAGACTGAGAAGTACGATAGAAACCGCACCGGCTGACATCACAGGAATGAAAATTACCACACAAGAAAACATAATTTAAACAACGCAAAAGGAAAGAATATAGGACCGAAAAACACCTACCTCAATTATAACCAACGCCGGATAAGGCAGGTTGAACGAGGTCGAATTTTTAATTTGTTTTATCTCAAACGAACGAACAAACACATTTCTGATACAGATGTTCCTCCATACCAAGCTATCATACTACCTAACATCTCTATTAGTCGACCCCTTCCTCCCTTCCACTCAAATATTCCAGTTTCCACGATGCACTCAATATTCCCTTGAAATACCCGAAGAATGTGGATTGTCTTTGTCTGATGTTAGTAATTAGTTCTCTTTGTGCGCTAACTTCTTTCAGAATATCTTAATTATGCTTCCTATCTGTTCATGGTGTTCTCATTATTCGTCTTTAAACCACATCCCTGCAGCTTATTTGCTTATAACTTCAAAGTAATAACTGTCGAAGGTAAAAACATTAAAGAAATAGACACAAAATTAATCCTTTTCTTTAGATCGTTTATCTATCTTTCTGCATCATCCTTATCTATCCCTATCTTTCTTCGATTCTCTTTCTTTCTGTTTATATTTTTCCTCATAAAACTTCTGTTTGAGACTGTCTCCTCTTCTCCAATTTCTTTCCTTATATTATTCTCCATGCTAGTTCTTTTTTTTTTCACTAACGCCCTCCATTTCACCTACCTCTTTTCTCTATAGATCTTTTTTACTCTATTTTATCTCCTATGTTTTGCGCTCGTTCGATTTGAATTCAAGCGTAATCTATGCACGAGCTACTACTTATAGTGCTGATTTTAGATGTGGACTAAAAAAGGAAGGACCTTGCAGTCAACACCAGCATTTTTTGCTGTTGTGATATCTTGCCAAGTTTACATTCATTAGTTTGCCATTGTTTTCCGAACGACCAGCGCGCATACCATTTCGTAAAAAATTAACGCAACGCGGTCTGCTGCCAAATCGCGCGTGGCTTTGTTTTGAACGCGGGTATATGGGATTACAAACCGCGTCCGTAACCCATTTACTACGGAGCCATATGAATTAGCTTTCCTTATTACCAGTATCCCTCTCAATCAGTCGAACCCATTCCTACTCCTGAGGTACTTGCAATTTACGTCCCCAAGCCATGCATGAGAAGTCAATATTTAAGTCCAACTGACCGGAGTAGAGGTTGAACCCCCTACAAGACACATGAAACTTAAGAGCGAGAGTTCCTACCCATTCTGCCATGGTGACCTACCTATCTCCTATTTCTCCCATCCTTTCCCCCTCCCTCAACCCCAACAAGTCGTGAACAAGAATATGCGAAAGTCCAGCACTTCACACGACAAAGAACAGTATCTTCTATGGTGGAACCTTTACCTTTCACTCCCGGCTTCTCCCCCTATAACCTCCATCAATATTCTCCCTCAATAATCTCCCTCAATGACTCCCTCAATAATCTGTCTTTAATAGTCTCCTTCAATAACCTCCCTCCGTAGCTTCCCAGAATAAATCTCCCTCAATAACACTCTAACTAATCTCCCTTAATAATCTCCCCAAATAGCCTCCATTAATAACCCCCCTTACCACCTTCCCAGAATAATCCCCCTCAATAACCTCCCTCAATAATCTCTATCAATAATCTCTGTCAATAATATCCTTCAATAACCTCTTAAATGACCTCACTCAATAACACCCCTCCCCCCCCCCCCCCACAATAATCCCCCACAATAACCTCCCACGCCCCTCAATTACCTTCCTCAATAGCTACCCAGAATAATCTGCCTCAATAACCTCCCTGGCAGCTGGAGGACACTCAGAACCCTTCACCATAAGATCCGGAGTACGACAAGGTTGTGTCCTGTCCCCTCTCTTGTTCATAACATATATAGACAACATATGTAAAGAAACCAGCCAAGCAGAGACAGCTAGAATACCGCATGACGAGAACACAGAAGAAGAACCATCTGAAAATCTAACCATTAGAGAACTCCTGTTTGCGGACGACCAAGCATTAATATCAAAATCAGAAGTTGAATTTCAAGACCACATGAATAGTTTAAATCAAATGTGTAGGGAACATAACATGACAATTAGCACATGTAAAACAGAGGTAATGACTGTAACTAAAGAAGAAAAAGCAACAACGATTCACCTAAACGAACATCCCTTGAAACAAGAAAGAGTGTCAAGTACCTAGGAAGTATAATATCATCAAATGGCATATCAGAAGATGAGATCGAAAATAGATGCAATAAGTCAAACCGATTCAATGGACAAATGGTACCAAACTAAAGAACAAACATGTATCAACAACTACTAAGAAAGCTCTTTACAACACAATCTTCCTACCAACTTTATGCTACCAATGCCAAACCTGGACAATGACAGATACAGAGAAAAGAAAAATCACAACAACAGAATTGAGATTCCTGAGAAGAATACTCAATGTATCAAGAAGAGATACGATCAGAAATGAAGAAATCAGGACTGAAGTGGGGGTTATAGCTGCACAAGATTTTATTAGAATGCAGCAAAGTCAAATGGTTTGGCCATGCAAGGAGGTTACCAACAAACAGTATACCACAACAAGCAATGATGCACAGACCAGAGGGAAGCAGAGGAAGAGGCCGACCACATAAACGATGGACGCAGGAAATAACAGAGTACATGGGAATATCGATAGATGAAGCCCATAAGCGGGCACTCTCCCGCTGTTTATACTTCACTTCAACACCGCAAGGTACAAGAGGAACATTATGAGATGAGATAAGATGAGAATAACCCCCCTCAATAATTCCCCTCAATAACCTCCTTTAATAATCTCCCTCAATAACCTCCATCAATAATCCCCTTCAATAACCTCCCTTAATAATCTCCTCCAATACCCCCCCCCCCCACTACTGAATAAACAAAACAATTCAGGTGCATGTCCTTCACAGGACGTAGCAGTCAGCCCCAGCATTTTTTCTGTTCGTGATTCTTGGGCAAAATTTACGTTCAGTAGTTTGCCATTGCTTTCTTTTATCTAAAAAACCAGCACCGCTGTGTTTCGAACCCGGGTATACGGGCTCACAAACCGCGTTCGCAAGCCCTTAGCCACTGGACCTCCCTCAATAACCTTCGTCAATAACATCCCTTAAAATTCTCCCTCAGTAATCCCCCTCAATCACCCCTCCCCCCCCCCCCCACATACACAGTAATCCCCCTCAATAACCTCCCACCCCCCTCAATAACCTTCCTCAATAGCTTCCCAGAATAATCTGCCTCAACAAACCCCCCTCAATAATCACCCTCAATAATCCTACTCAATACTTTCCCCCAGTAACCTCCCTCAATAACCCCCCTCAATAACCTCCCCCCAATAACGGTCTCAATAATCGTCCTCTCTGTATCAAACCCCATCTCCCAATATTAAACCAATCAGACAGAATTATCCCAGAGGTTTTCATCAAATCATATTACCTGTACACAAATTTACCTCCGCCTATGCGATAGTTCATGCCATGAACGTAATTCTTCAAATTATATCCGGAACACTCGACATTATCGATGGCTGATTGTGACACCCCGGGGAGACTGACGGGTTTAACTCTTAAATCTGATGTTGTATTCAGTTCGCTTGAGGAGCTAACAGGGTGTGCTTCTTACGGGGAGTGGATGGTATAGAGGCTGTTCTCTCGAGCAAGTGGTAAAGTGGCATTTCTGCGGGGATTATGATGTAGAGTTCTCGTTTATTTCTTAGAGTTCAGAATTTAAACGGGGCAAGCACGACTAGTACAGGACGTTTCCATCTTCGGAGATTCATATAGCGATGTAAGAAGGTCATAGATCATGTTGTGATGAAAGAAGGTCATGGTTCATGGTGCGATGTAAGACGGTCATGGTTCTTGGTGCTATGTAAGAAGTTCATGGTTCATGTTGCGATGTAAGCAGGGCATGGTGCATGTTGTGATATAAGAAGATCATGTTTCATGTTGTGATATAAGAAGGTCATGGTTCATGTTGTGATATAAGAAGGTCATGGTTCATGTTGTGATATAAGAAGGTCATGGTTCATGTTGTGATATAAGAAGGTCATGGTTTATGTTGTGATATAAGAAGGTCATGGTTCATGTTGTGATATAAGAAGGTCATGGTACGTGGTGCGCTTAAGGTCAGGGTTCATGTTGCGATAAAAGAAGATCATGGTTCCGGTTTGAGAGTATGAACTCCAACATTAAACAGGCACGACAGCAAACTTCGGATCATCAGAATTTTTGTTCCTTTCTCTTTTTAACACTTTTCAGACACACAAACAAACAGACAGACGGACAGGCACATATAAACAGACGCAGACGTACCTAGCCGGACAGACAGTCAGAATGACAGACAGACGGAGGACGGGAAGTTTGGATGGAGGGAGGACGGGACAGACAGAAAGACAGACAGACTGAGGCCGGCGGACAGACAGACAGATAGGCAGATAGATAGAAAGATGGACGGATGGACGGTAAGGGAGCGAGAGAGAGGCAGAGATGGAAGGAGAGAGGGAGATGCAGGCAGGCAGACAAGCAGGCAGGAAGACAGACCGACAGACCGACAGACCGACAGACCGACCGACCGATAGGCAGGCAGGCAGGCAGGCAGGCAGGCAGTCAGGCCGACAGACAGACAGAGACAGATAGTTTTATAGATATAAAGATCAACCATAAATTATATAACAAACAGATGCTGCTCACCTTAATGTCAACAAGAACAGTGAAAGAACAGTTTACAACAAGTTGAGCTAAGGCTGCGAGAGAGAATTAAATCTCTGTTACACCCCTGGCTTCAGGAAAACATAAATATTGTACCCGTGTTTCAATCGGTGCAGTTTGTGATTTATCAGTAATGTGTACCTGTGGATCTGTGTAAAGAAATGCATAAAAAAGATGGTGAATGTCTGAAAGTTGTAGATATAAGCAAACAAAGAAACAGAGTGTGGGGTTGGGAAGTTTAAACCTCCGTTAAGTCACAGCAAAGTTTGGTCAGAGAGTGCAACAGATTTGAACATCCAAGGAACAAGTTAGGTGCGTGAGGGAAAGAAGCAAATGAAGACAGACAAGCCGAGTTAAAGATGTAATGAAAGTTTTTAGAAACAATTAGATTGCGCAATCTGTTATAGTGATGAATCGAGGAAAGTAAAAAGGGAAGGAGAAAAAGAGACAACAGAGAGAGAAGAAACACGGGGCAGAGAGTTGAAGTAAATGAATTATGTAATACACGAATAAATAGCACAAGATGACGTCTATAGATTTGTTATGACGTCTGCATATGAAAGTTCGTGTGTATACGAATGCAACAATATATATATATATATTATTATTAAATCCCTTACGTAGAGAGCGAGGTATGTTAGGTGCATTCATTATCATCAAGTGCCATGCCGACTGGCGTAGGCGTTCATGACTCCCCACAGATCTCGGTCTTTGGTGTTCTGGATCAACTCTACCGCTGACATTCCCCCATGCCACCGTCTCAATCCATCCAGCATGATTTCTCTTGGTCTGCCTTCGCCTCTCTTCCCCTCGATCTTTCCAGTTGTCATGACCTTCTCCAATGCCTCTCTTCTCATCAAAAGACCAGAAAAAAGCCGTCTGCCCCTTTTTTTTTATTGTTGTACTAGCTGACCCGGCCCGGCTTCGCCCAGGCCCTGGAGGGGATCTATCTATCTATCAGTCTGTCTGTCTGCTTGTTTGTCTGTCTGTCTGTCTGTCTGTCTGTCTGTCTGTCTGACCCGGCCCGGCTTCACCCAGTCCCTGGTGGGGAGCATCTCATTTAATTAATATAAGTAGTCATATAAGCTCTCCCGTTCCCGACTATCTGTCTGTCTGTCTGTCTGTCTGTCTGTCTGTCTGTCTGTCTGTCTGTCTGTCTGTCTGTCTGACCCTGCCCGGCATCGCCTGGCTCCTGGTGTGGAGCATCTCATTTAATTCATATAAGTAGTCATATAAGCTCCCGTTCCCGTTACCGACTGTCTGTCTGTCTGTCTGTCTGTCTGTCTGTCTGTCTGTCTGTCCCGGCTTCACCCAGTCCCTGGTGGGGAGCATGTCATTTAATTCATTCATATAAGTAGTCAAATAAGCTTCCGTTCCCGACTATCTGTCTATCTATCTGACCCGGCGTGGTTTCGCCCAGCTCCTGGCGCAGAGTAACTTAAAAGAATGTCCTTCCACATACCATTCATTATTTTTAATGAAAACTGTTTTTAATCACCGACATGACAGTTGATAAGTTTTGTAAGCAGAAAAAGATGGGTTAAAATGTTATGCATAATGCATTATTTTTATGCAAACTTTAAAAATACCTTAAAGATTATATCATTATTTAATATAACTCATATGCCTAAAAATAACTATAAACAAAGAGTTTAACAATAGTGCAGGTAAGTCCAACAATATGACTATAAAGTATATAGAAATGTTATTAAAAGTTATGCCCCTTGAAATAACTTTTCTAGAGTGAAGTCCCCCTGCTAAATAGACATTATATAATGAAAATGGAAAAGTAAATGTTATTAAATAAGTAGAAGATTTTACATTAAGAAATTATTATAGTCGGTTGCACAGGAATGAAAGGAAGACGTGTAGAAAATTTCATCTCAATCGGATGTACCGTTATCGAACGCATCCAAATCCACAAACCCACAAACAAACAAACATACACTCTGTTTTATAGATATAGATATAATGTTCTTGTTTCATTATCCTCTTTCAGACATTCGTTGTTAGTTACTTTGGCGGACCAAGGAATTCGCAACATAGCTCAAGAACCACATCTCTGTTGCTTCCAATCTCTTCCTAATTTGTTCATTTACATTCCAAGATTCACAGCCATACAGCAAAACAGGCAAAACATATAGCACCTCAGCACTCTCTTTCTTACATCTAATGATAGTGACTTATTGCTTAAGATAATCCTCATTTTCTTAAATGCATCCTTTAGGTGCATTATGGGGTGTACTAAACTGGAACACAAAGTGACAAATTATGAGTTTAAAAAGGTAGTTGCATGTCCTTTACAGGACTTCGCAGTCAACAACAGCATTATTTGCTGTTGTGATCTCTTGGAAAGTTTACGTTCAGTAGTTTGTAATTGCTTTCTGAACGAACGGCACACATACCATTTCGTAAAAAACCAATGCAATGCTGATGGTCCGAAATCACCCGCAGCTGTGTTTCGAACGCGGCTATACTGGATTATTAACCGCATCCGTGCCGCCTTTGCCACGGAGCAGGCATAATAATGAGACTGGTGGTAAAAGAGTAAGTGAAAGGCAGAGAGATAAATATCTGGATGGCTTGTCAACATGGTATAACTGGGTCAACAACACAGATCTGATCCCTGGCTCTGGCGATCGTGTGAGATGACGAGTCATGGCCACCCACATGGAACATGCTGATGATAATGACCTCTTCATTTTCGTGAGCAGAGAGCAAAGGCAAATCATCATCAATTATCAATCATCATTCATCAATCATCATTTGTCATTCATCATTCATTATCATCATCATCATCATCATCATCATCACCACCACCACCACCAACACCACCACCACGACCACCACCACCACCATCATCCATCAATCATCACCACCACCACCACCACCACAACCACCACCACCACCACCGCCACCGTTATCATCATCATCATCATCATCATTATCATCATCATTATCGTCATTATAATCATCATCATCATCATCATCATCGTCGTCGTCGTCGTCATCATCATCATCATCATCAACATCATCATCATGTGCCCTGCCCACGTGTGAAGGAGTTCATGTCCCTCGGCAGATCTCAATTCGTAGCGTCCAGGATCAATTCTGTTGAAAATATCCCTCCATACCACCGCCCTATTCCATCCAGCATCATTGTTTTTCCGTCCGTCCATGTATCTTCTCCCATTGATTTTTTTCAGTGATCATGTTCTCCCATGCCTCTCTTCTCTTTATATCACCACGGAACCCCGTTTGTCTCTTTATTCTTGTTGTATACAATGCTCTACTCTGATTAGCCCTTCCAAGCAATTGTTGTTAGTTACTCTGGCAGTCCAAAGTGTTTGCAACCTTTCTCTCAGGAACCATATCTCTGTTGCCTCCAAAATCGACTTAATCTATTCATTGATGTTCCGTGATTAACTGACATATACATTAAGTCAGCGATATAGACGGTAACCCTACTGCCTTGTAATCATGACCATATATGAATGTAGTTGATTTATCGATTAAGCTCAGTAATAGTCCTGTATCGCCATGACACCTTGTTAGAGCACTACATGGCGGCAGGCGCACTTGTTCCTTGCGTTTTTCTGAGCACCAATATGGCGAGCCAAGTAACTATTTCTCATTCTTCATGTGAAGTTTTGCTATCATTTTCTTCGCTGTCAATTTTGTGAACTGGTTCTCTTTCATCGGAAAATAAATGACCGTAGACCCCGAGGTAGACCAAGAAGACGGTTGAGAGATAATATACATAAAATCAAATCAAATCAACTTTATTAGGGTCACAAATTGGGCGCGCAGGCCCGTCTTACATTCGGCCCTTCCAATCACTCGTCTTTCGTTCATCAAGAGCATTATACATTTACATAGGAAGAAAAATAAACATTGTGAAATGAATGTTGTAAACATAAACAAGGCTAAACATGGAGAAAAATGTGTACATAAAAAGTATGTGACGTAAAAGTAGTGATGCCAGCGCGTCCCACACACACACACACACACCACACACTCTCTCTCTCTCTCATTCACTCTCACTCATTCACTCACACACACACACTCTCACTCATTCACTCTCCCGCTCACTCATTCACTCTCCCGTTCACTTATTCACTCTCCCGCTCACTCATTCACTCTCACGCTCACTCATTCTGTCTCTCCCGCTCACTCATTCACTCTCCCGCTCACTCATTCACTCTCCCGCTCACTCATTCACTCACACACACACACTCTCACTCATTCACTCTCCCGCACACTCATTCACTCTCCCGCTCAC
This sequence comes from Cepaea hortensis, assembly GCA_963921405.1. NCBI lineage: Eukaryota > Metazoa > Mollusca > Gastropoda > Stylommatophora > Helicidae > Cepaea > Cepaea hortensis. The sequence goes on from OY992885.1 coordinate 109,155,618, forward strand.
TCATTCACTCTCCCGCTCACTCATTCACTCTCACGCTCACTCATTCTGTCTCTCCCGCTCACTCATTCACTCTCCCGCTCACTCATTCACTCTCCCGCTCACTCATTCACTCTCCCGTTCAATCATTCACTCTCCCGCTCACTCATTCACTCTCACTCATTCACTCTCACGCTCACTCATTCACTGTCCCGCTCACTCATTCACTCTGCCGCTCACTCATTCACTCTCACGCTCACTCATTCACTCTCACGCTCAATCATTCACTCTCCCGCTCACTGATTCACTCTCACGCTCACTCATTCACTCTCACGCTCACTCATTCCTTCTAACGCTCACTCATTCACTCTCACTCATTAACTCTCACGCTCACTCAATCACTCTCACGCTCACTCATTCACTCTCACGCTCACTCATTCACTCTCACTCATTCAATCTCCCGCTCACTCATTCACTCTCACTAATTCACTCTCCCGCTCACTCATTCACTCTTCCGCTCACTCATTCACTCTCCCGCTCACTCATTCACTCTCCCGATCACTCATTCACTCTCACGCTCACTCATTCACTCTCACACTCACTCATTCACTCTCACTCATTCACTCACACTCATTCACTCCCACACACAGACACTCTCACTCATTCACTCTCCAGCTCACTCATTCGCTCTCACGCTCACGCATTCACTCTCCCGCTCACTCATTCACCCTCACGCTCACTCATTCACTCTCACGCTCACTCATTCACTCTCCCGCTCACTCATTCACTCTCACTCATTCACTCTCCCGCTCACTCATTCACTCTCATGCTCATTCATTCACTCTCCCGCTCACTCATTCACTCTCACGCTCACTCATTCACTCTCACGCTCACTCATTCACTCTCACGCTCACTCATTCACTCTCACGCTCACTCATTCTGTCTCTCATTCACACTCACTCACCCTCTCACTCAAACTACAGTAATGAACATAAGTTTAGATTATACATGATAAAATCAAATGGTATTTAACTTATAATATGACAGATGAGAATACACAAACATATGGATTCGCGTGTTACATAACATGCGTGTTACATGACATGCATCTGCTCAGCTCTCTCTCTCTCTCTCTCTCTCTCTCTCTCTCTCTCTCTCTCTCTCTCTGTATTCTTTCATATACACACACTCACACGCATGCGTACGCTCACACACACACACACACACACACACACACACACACTCTCTCTCTTTCTCTCTCATTCACTCTCACTCTCACTAATTCACTCTCCCGCTCACTCATTCACTATCACGCTCACTCATTCACTCTCACGCTCACTCATTCGCTCTCACGCTCACTCATTCACTCTCCCGCTCACTCATTCACTCTCCCGCTCACTCATTCACTCTCACGCTCACTCATTCACTCTCACGCTCACTCATTCACACTCCCGCTCACTCATTCATTCTCCCGCTCACTCATTTACTCTCCCGCTCACTCATTCACTCTCCCGCTCACTCATTCACTCTCACGCTCACTCATTCTGTCTCTCCCGCTCACTCATTCACTCTCCCGCTCACTCATTCACTCTCACGCTAACTCATTCACTGTCCCTCTCAATCATTCACTCTGCCGCTCACTCATTTACTCTCACGCTCACTCATTCACGCTCACTCATTCACTCTCACGCTAACTCATTCACTGTCCCTCTCAATCATTCACTCTGCCGCTCACTCATTTACTCTCACGCTCACTCATTCACGCTCACTCATTCACGCTCACGCTACAGACCTACAAGCACTTGGAATCAGCGACTGGCAAGAGAAGGTCAACTAGAGAGACGAATGGAGACGGCTTGTATCTGCAGCAAAGAACCTCAATGGCTCGGAATGCTGAAGAAGAAGAATAAGAAGGAGATTCTCTTTCATGTGGAGTTTCGTTGTCATATCTTTTCACTGTCATCGTGGTGAACTCATTTTCATTCATGTGAATTTTGGCTGCCATTTTCGTGAACTGATTCTGATTCATAGGAAGTTTCAATGTCATTATTTTCACTGTCATTCTGGTGAATTGAATCTCCTTGCATGTGACGTTTCGCTGTCATTCTGGTGAATTGAATCTCCTTGCATGTGAAGTTTCGCTGTCATTCTGGTGAATTGAATCTCCTTGCATGTGAAGTTTCGCTGTCATTCTGGTGAATTGAATCTCCTTGCATGTGAAGTTTCGCTGTCATTCTGGTGAATTGAATCTCCTTGCATGTGAAGTTTCGCTGTCATTCTGGTGAATTGAATCTCCTTGCATGTGAAGTTTCGCTGTCATTCTGGTGAATTGAATCTCCTTGCATGTGAAGTTTCGCTGTCATTCTGGTGAATTGAATCTCCTTGCATGTGACGTTTCGCTGTCATTCTGGTGAATTGAATCTCCTTGCATGTGAAGTTTCGCTGTCATTCTGGTGAATTGAATCTCCTTGCATGTGAAGTTTCGCTGTCATTCTGGTGAATTGAATCTCCTTGCATGTGAAGTTTCGCTGTCATTCTGGTGAATTGAATCTCCTTGCATGTGAAGTTTCGCTGTCATTCTGGTGAATTGAATCTCCTTGCATGTGAAGTTTCGCTGTCATTCTGGTGAATTGAATCTCCTGGCATGTGAAGTTTTGCTGTCATTCTGGTGAATTGAATCTCCTTGCATGTGACGTTTCGCTGTCATTCTGGTGAATTGAATCTCCTTGCATGTGACGTTTCGCTGTCATTCTGGTGAATTGAATCTCCTTGCATGTGAAGTTTCGCTGTCATTCTGGTGAATTGAATCTCCTTGCATGTGACGTTTCGGTGTCATTCTGGTGAATTGAATTTCCTTGCATGTGAAGTTTCCCTGTCATTCTGGTCAACTGAAACTCCTTCATGTGAAGTTTGGCTGTCATGTTGATAGTTTTGGACTCAAACAACATTTATATCTTATCTTACTGGGTTATCTTGCAGAAACTTCTAGATGATTCTAGTAGACGTCTAAGGAGGCAGTTCAAAGGTACTGCTAGCTGATGTCGGGTATCCCGGGTGAGAGGCTCATGAAACACGGCGCTACAACAGCCCAACACAAGGTGTCCCGTCCAGTCTCGTCGAGGTGGAGATACTTCCACAAGTTCACAAAAAGCTAGTAAACTTCCATTACACATAAACAAATTGGCAAGTATTGATTACCACTCAAAGAAATAGAAATTAGAGAACAAAAGACAACATAACACAATTATAGTTATGATATCAGGATTTGAGCCTATCGCATCCAAACAATAACAGCTCTTGGTTGCACGAACAAATGATCTCAGACGCATGCGAAATTGGACACGTGGATCTCATTTAACGGATATTAGCAAATTTGGATATAATTTGACAAATCAGTAATATCAAATTTGATCAGCCATACCCACACATCCGACGCACGTTCTTAAACATCCAGTGCGCTGAAGCCGAGGTAGTGGGTTCAAACCCTACACCAGTCAGTTCGACCAAATGCTGACTTCTCGTACTTGACTTGGAGATGTAAATTACAACTATCTCTGAAGTCGGAGTGGGTTCGTCTGATGACGAAGGATACTGGTAATAAGGAAAGCTAATACACACGCAAAAATCAGTCCAGTGCACTAGAAGAAGTAAGCAGCACGTGTTGGACTACGCTTGAGTTCAAAGCGAACTAGCGCAACAACAAAAATATATCAATATCTTTGTGTTTAGCAATACGCTCATGGCTGCCATTGGCCGTGTTCAGGGCTGTCCAGCTACAACAATGAATGTAAACAAACATGGAATCACTGATCTTTATTCCTACAACTTCAGGGAAGGCCGTGAACCAGCAACTGACAGCTGCTATTATTAGCCAGATTGATGTGAGGTCTGGCTGCTAGCAAGCGAGAAGAGGTTCCTTCAGCGAGCCGCTTCATCAATAACAGTCGACAGATTCCCATTGTTTTTTAGCGTTCGTTTGCTTTGAATACTCGAGCGTAGTCGACAGACGTGCTACTGTTGTCGAGCTGCAACCATTAGTCAGTGATGTGGTCAGTCTCACGCCTGAAGCCTTTACCTCCCAATATATTTGTTGATACCACGTTTCGACTAAATCCATCTGCGAACAGGCTCAATTTTAAAGTTGAGTTGAGTAAAGAAACGACATCACTGCACTCAGGACATTCCCATACATTCACCAGATTGTTTGGAAATTCACCAAAGTTTGTGACATTCACCATAGGTTTGGAAATTCACCAGAGCTTTGGACATTCACCAGAGTTTGTGACATTCACGAGGGTAGTGGACAAGTTCTGTTCTTGTCCTGTTGGCTAAGCCTCAGGGTTATTTATTTCTTACTATTTACATATTTCCCAACTTTTACCCTATTTACATATTTCCCCACTCTCTTCCTATTTACAAATTTAAATTCCCCACTTTCTTCCTATTTACATATTTCCCTACTTTCTTCCTATTTATACATTTCCCCACTATCTTCCTATTTACACATTTCCCCACTCTCTTCCTATTTATATATTTCCATTTTCATCCCATTTATATATTTCCTCCTCTCTTCCTAGTTATATGTTGCCCCACTTTCTTCATATTTATATTTATTTCCCCATTCACTTCCTATTTACACATATCCCCACTCTATTCCTATTTACATATTTTCCCACTCTATTCCTATTTACATATTTTCCCACTCTATTGCTATTTACATATTTCCCCATTCACTTCCTATTTACACATATCCCCACTCTATTCCTATTTACATATTTTCCCACTCTATTCCTATTTACATATTTCCCCACTCTCTTCCTATTTACATATTTCCCCACTCTCTTCCTATTTACATATTTTCCCACTCTATTCCTATTTACATATTTTCCCACTCTATTCCTATTTACATATTTCCCCACTCTATTCCTATTTACATATTTCCCCACTCTCTTCCTATTTACATATTTTCCCACTCTATTCCTATTTACATATTTTCCCACTCTATTCCTATTTACATATTTTCCCACTCTATTCCTATTTACATATTTTCCCACTCTATTGCTATTTACATATTTCCCCACTCTATTCCTATTTACATATTTTCCCACTCTATTCCTATTTACATATTTTCCCACTCTATTCCTATTTACATATTTCCCCACTCTATTCCTATTTACCTATTTCCCACTCTATTCCTATTTACCTATTTCCCACTTTCTTCCAAGAACGATGTCTGTTGTTCAAGTAGGCTGCATCGACCAGGTCTATTGAATCAACTGACAATAAAATCCCAACCTCCATATGCATTTGAACACATACCATCGGACTCTGCAGGCAAGAAAGGAAACTGAAGTACTTCGGCCATATTACCTGATTACGTATCGAAGGATAATATATCACCATATGTTACCTTCCATTTGGGCAGAAGGACGATATATCGCCATACTAGGACCAGCGTGTTATTTGTTTTGTTTCGTGGTATCTTCCACAATTTTAATCCTAAGAGAACGTAAAGTTACATTATAATACTTGTTAATTTGATTTTGTGCCATGTTTGGTCCAAACCAACTTTGTGTTTGGCGAGGAGTAAGTGAAACGCCATAGTGGCTTGGAGAGAACGGTAATGTAAGATAGAGCCTCTGGAAGAAGAGACAGCTCTCGACCAACACGACGGTGTAAAGACATCCTGGGCATGGGCAGACACGACTATGGGGAGGTGACGAAGTGGAAAATATCTGGAGTGGTCTGGGATGGGGGGGGGGGGGGGGAGGGGACGTTCTTCACATGACTTACTGCATCATGATAATGGTTCTTTCCATAAGAGCGATAAAATAGATGTAAGTGAAACTGGCATAATTCGCGTAGATCCGGAAACAGACATAATTCGTATAGAACTGTACACAGACAGATAGACAGACTGAGAAATCAGACAGACGGACATAGCGTCAGAGATATATAGACAAAGACAGATAGATCGACCACCATTTACACAGATAGAAAGACGGAATGACTGCCGGATAGAAATCAGACACGTGTGTCTATATATTATGGCTTTAATAATATTTCGCATTGACGTCCATGGTTTCACTCCGTCAAAAGCTGATTATATTTTCCAGTGATTAAAAGTGATTTAGTTTGGAAATGAGATTCTGACTCCAGTCAGATGGGTCTCCCCAACACAACCAATCAGCTTTGAGATTGACCGTATTTTTAAATTTTAGCTATGCCAATACAAACACCATCATCCTCTCCCTCACACACACACACACACACACACACACACACACACACACACACACACACACACACACACACACACACACACACACACACACACACACACACACACACACACACACACACACACACACACACACACACACACACACACACACACACACACACACACACACACACACACACACACACACACACACACGAAACTTATCTACTTAATGGAATCAGCTTAATCAGTTCCCTCTACCGACATAGAGGCGATGGCGTTACGGATGCGATTCGTAATCCCGCATAGCGTGTTCAAAACACAGCTGCGGGGAATTTGGAAGCAGACTGCCTTGCGTTGGATTCCATACAACGGTATGAGTGCTTGTCGTTCAGAAAGCAATGGCAAACTACTGAACGTAAACTTGCACAGGAATCACGAACAGCCACAAAATACTAAATTGACTGCTACGTCCTGTAAAGGATAAGCTACTAACTAGGGTAGCGATGACTCAATATTTCTGGACTATTTGTGTGTGTTAAAGTTAATGCCAACAGCTAATGTTTTAGAGAGAAATGACCTCCTTTCGCTCCCCAGGAACTAACAGGATTTGTGGTAAATGGAAACAACTTCAGATTGTTAGTTTGTCCAGGTATCGTGGCACGCGGAAATTGCTTCGTCAGACGGCCCTTCAGTTACCTCTGTCCAGTGAATGATGGGCTCACATAAAATGGAGTACGTTGCTGCAATATGCCTTCATCAGTTAAACAAAAAACTAAAAGCTCCATGTAACTATAGAAAGGATTTTAGAATAAGTACACTAAGGAAAAACAAAAGGTTTTGAGGCATAATGGGTAACATCAGATGACAGATCCATCAAAGAGATAAAGAACAGAATGATCCAAAAAGGCGTTCATGTCTCTCCACAGATCTCGGTCTTTGGTGTTCTGGATCAACTCTGCTAATGATATTCTTCCATGTCACCGTCTCAGTCCATCCAACATCATTTCTTTTGTTCTGCCGCTGCCTCTTTTCCTCTTGATCTTTCTAGTCGTTTCGATGTTCTCCAATGTTTCACTTCTCATCAGTAGCAACATCGTGTCAGATTTGGCAGAGCTGTGCTTGTATCCCTTTATCAAATCCTTTATATTCTCTGAATAAAAGAAGACTGCAAAAGCCGATGTCCAGAAAATTGTATTCTAGGCACTCGCCCGTTAATCTAATCTTCTTAAGGCGGTTTGTGTGTGTCCTTTTTACACTTTGTGTGATTACGCAACATGGTTGTTTGGGGAAGTTTACAAAGACAGGAGGGCAAAATAGAAGAGATCAGATTGAAAAAGTATCGATTGAAACAGAAGAATGGGAAAAGCATGATAACGAAACTGTAGAAAAACAGCAGTAAAAGAAGATATTAGCCTAGTAGTTTGTGGCATACTTGGGTATTACTGGTTGCTGGAAGCAGAAGTCGACAATCAGCATGTAGTGTGTATTATCATGAGAAGAGGGAAAGCTGACGTTTATTGGCACAACGGGAACTTTGAAGGGAGGGGGAGGAGAGGCTGGGGACATTAAGAAAGATGCTGGATAGTTTGACATCTTGGCGAGAAGGAACATCAGCATCAGAAATGATTGACAGTACACGAGACAGAATTCTGTGGACAGACATGATCACCAACGCCACACGGCACGGACTATAAGAAGATTGGCAGTACACGAGACAGAAGGCTGTGGACAGACATGATCACCAACGCCACACGGCATGGACTATAAGAAGATTGGCAGTACATGAGACAGAAGGCTGTGGACAGACATGATCACCAAGCCACACGGCGTGGGCTATAAGAAGATTGGCAGTACACGAGACAGAAGGCTGTGGACAGACATGATCACCAACGCCACACGGCGTAGACTATGAGAATTAGACGAAGTCGGTAGCATGATAGGCTCAATGAAGAAGTAATAGAAAGAAAAAAAAACAACCCGAAGAAGAACAGGTTAGGAAGTACAAAAAGATTATTGTCTTAAGAGTTCGAGAAATCACTGAGCTGTAGGTGTTGGATGAGAAAGTAATGATTTAAAACACAGAAAGCCCTTGATGGTGATGTGCTGGATGCGAAAGTACTGGATGAGAAGTGCTGGATGAGAAAGTACTCGAAGCTTACATCATAACACATTACTGGGCGAAACATTACGCGACGGCGAGAAAGTGCTGGATGAGAAAATACTGGATGAGAATTTACACGAGGCGATGATTAGAAAGTACACAATGAAAAAGTGCACCAGGAGGGAGTAAACAGTTGTTTGCATGTGGTGTATAGGATAGCGCAGTCATCCCTGTTATTTACTAGTTGTTTGTGATTTCATAAGCAATTTACGTTGAGCATTTTACCATTGCTTTCTGAAGACCTCTTTCTGCTTTTTTTAAAAAGACTTTTTTCTGAAGGCCTGTGCTAATACCATTGTGAAAATCAAAGCAAAGCAATCTGTTGGCAAATCGCCTATGGCAGACATCAAGCCAGGTATGTCGGAATTGTGAAATTGCGTGCATTACCCATAGGTCACAGATGGCGATCTGGGGAAAGTATTCGTTGAGGGGGAGAGAGCCTTGTGAGACAGTTAACTGTAGGGAATTGTAGCAGGAAAATATTATATAATGTGTAAATACAGGATAAGATATACACGGTGAAAATATAATAAATAGCATATAGTAAAGACAAGTCAAGTCAAGACAAGTCAAGCAAAGTCACGTAAGGTCAAGCAAAGTCAAGCAAGGTCAAGAAAAGCACAGTAAAGTACCAAGGACACAGATCTGTGGAAAGACATGAACGATGGCGCCATCTTCTAAGACATGTGATAATGATGACCTGCATTTTACACGTCCCAAGGATGCACACAGTTTTGATGTGTACACACATGTCTATGAGCACCTATTAACGTCCAGCCGGCGCAGTCGCGAAGGGGTTACAAACGCAATTCGAAATCCCGCATACCGCTTTCGAAACATAGCTGCGGGAGATTTGGAAGCAGGCCGCCTTGCGGTTGTCTTCATAAATGATATGAATGTCGGTCATTCAGAAAGCAATGCAAACTACTGAACATAAACGTGCCAGAAATCACTAACAGCGACAAATGTCTGGAGGTGACTGCAGCATCCTGTTAAGGATATGCAACTAACTTTATTATTAACGTTCAAAAGATGTCTAAATCTGTCAGCCAAGCGTTACCATATGTCGCCGATGTATTTCATCCCACGCCATTTGAAGATGAGGGCATGAACGTCATTGCATTGCATGTAAACTTTACAACTTCGATTATATTCGGTTTCCGTGTCGTGTCTTGTTTGGATCAAGCAGATGCAGCTAGATGGCTTGGTCAAATGGCATCATCCGGACAAGAACTTAAACCTGGTCCGGTTTGCCGTGAGGTCATGTCAATTCTCGTCCACGTTTGCAGGCACGGCTATGATCGTAATATGCAGCTTTTACATGAGTGAAAATCATTACTTTAGTGTTTTATATTTTGGTGGGAACGGAATCATAGTTACTATAGCGAATGTTATGAATACAATGTCCTCCCCGAGTAACTAACGATTGCCTGGAAAAGGCTAATGAGAGAAGAACATTACATATAAATATAAGGTATGTATATTGTGTCCGTGTTTTGGTTGTCTCATCTTTTTGCAGGAGCTACACATACCTATCTGCTTGTGTTTGATACAAATATAAGAAAGTGACAAATAACGTGCTTTGGTCATATAAGGAGAAGAGAGACTTTTGTTAATGTCGTTGCGAGTGGTAAAATAAGCGGTAGAACAGTCTGAGGCAGACAGATAGTGGCGTTTGATGGACGGGGACGGTGGTAAGTGATCCAGAAGTGGCGTTGGATGGACGGGGACGGTGGTAAGTGATCCAGAAGTGATGTTGGATGGACGGGGACGGTGGTAAGTGATCCAGAAGTGATGTTGGATGGACGGGGACGGTGGTAAGTGATCCAGAAGTGGCGTTGGATGGACGGGGACGGTGGTAAGTGATCCAGAAGTGATGTTGGATGGACGGGGACGGTGGTAAGTGATTCAGAAGTGATGTTGGATGGACGGGGACCGTGGTAAGTGATCCAGAAGTGGCGTTGGATGGACGGGGACGGTGGTAAGTGATCCAGAAGTGATGTTGGATGGACGGGGACGGTGGTAAGTGATTCAGAAGTGATGTTGGATGGACGGGGACCGTGGTAAGTGATCCAGAAGTGGCGTTGGATGGACGGGGACGGTGGTAAGTGATCCAGAAGTGATGTTGGATGGACGGGGACGGTGGTAAGTGATCCAGAAGTGATGTTGGATGGACGGGGACGGTGGTAAGTGATCCAGAAGTGATGTTGGATGGACTGGGGCGGTGGTAAGTGATCCAGAAGTGATGTTGGATGGACGGGGACGGTGGTAAGTGATCCAGAAGTGATGTTTGATGGACGGGGACGGTGGTAAGTGATCCAGAAGTGATGTTGGATGGACGGGGACGGTGGTAAGTGATCCAGAAGTGATGTTGGATGGACGGGGACGGTGGTAAGTGATCCAGAAGTGATGTTGGATGGACGGGGACGGTGGTAAGTGATCCAGAAGTGATGTTGGATGGACGGGGACGGTGGTAAGTGATCCAGAAGTGATGTTGGATGGACGGGGACGGTGGTAAGTGATCCAGAAGTGATGTTGGATGGACGGGGACGGTGGTAAGTGATCCAGAAGTGATGTTGGATGGACGGGGACGGTGGTAAGTGATCCAGAAGTGATGTTGGATGGACGGGGACGGTGGTAAGTGAAGCAGAAGTGATGTTGGATGGACGGGGACGATGGTAAGTGAAGCAGAAGTGATGTTGGATGGACGGGGACGGTGGTAAGTGAAGCAGAAGTGATGTTGGATGGACGGGGACGGTGGTAAGTGATCCAGAAGTGATGTTGGATGGACGGGGACGGTGGTAAGTGAAGCAGAAGTGATGTTGGATGGACGGGGACGGTGGTAAGTGAAGCAGAAGTGATGTTGGATGGACGGGGACGGTGGTAAGTGAAGCAGAAGTGATGTTGGATGGACGGGGACGGTGGTAAGTGAAGCAGAAGTGATGTTGGATGGACGGGGACGGTGGTAAGTGAAGCAGAAGTGATGTTGGATGGACGGGGACGGTGGTAAGTGAAGCAGAAGTGATGTTGGATGGACGGGGACGGTGGTAAGTGAAGCAGAAGTGATGTTGGATGGACGGGGACGGTGGTAAGTGAAGCAGAAGTGATGTTGGATGGACGGGGACGGTGGTAAGTGAAGCAGAAGTGATGTTGGATGGACGGGGACGGTGGTAAGTGAAGCAGAAGTGATGTTGGATGGACGGGGACGGTGGTAAGTGAAGCAGAAGTGATGTTGGATGGACGGGGACGGTGGTAAGTGAAGCAGAAGTGATGTTGGATGGACGGGGACGGTGGTAAGTGAAGCAGAAGTGATGTTGGATGGACGGGGACGGTGGTAAGTGAAGCAGAAGTGATGTTGGATGGACGGGGACGGTGGTAAGTGAAGCAGAAGTGATTCAGAAGAACACTAAGATCTGTTGATGTTCATAAACGTGGCAGGGCACATGATGCTGATAATAATAGTAATCTCTGCATAATATTGTTGGCTTTTAATAGCTACTAAATCCAGCAGATTCGTTAGCTGTTCTGGGTTTTCTGTCAATTAATTAAGTTGCTTACCTAGGCCATAACGCTACAGAACATTCCAGAACCCATTCTGTCAAATGTGTCCCAGACATGCTGTATGTAAATCTACAAACCCCGAGTTGGCTGATGCTGGATGTATTTGCCATCCCCAGGTCGAAGATTTGTTCTGTGGAACTTCTCCAGCACAGAATCTAACACTGCTCAACCAGAATCATCTCTGTGATCACCCGTGATCTGTGCTGTGTTATTCTGAGCAACACTCATCCCTCGTGGCTGATTAAGTTCTTGGTTCGTTAATTATTTTACAGCTATGGATATTCATATTTGAGGAAAGTAATGACGAGGAATTGAGTGTGTTTGTTGGGCGATTCACCTAGGTGTTGCCTGCCAAATCGTGTTTAGCTTTTAACTGGCTGGAGACAACGGATAAGACCACCACTTATTTCTATGGGAGACGCGGGAGAGCAGTCGCTAGACGATCTGATGCCGGCTCCGGGGGCATGGGTTCCATCCGCATCGGGCCGGCTTCGAGTGAGTAAAATTGACCTGAGCTCCAAGGTCATCCCATCGCCTTGCTTTACTGACCACATCAGCCTCCGAGTGGCACTTGGTCTGTATAAATATGGGACAAGTACCATATGCTCGATACGACTTAACGCTTGTGATAGGGTTCTTGGCTGACTGATTGGCTGACTGACTGACTGACTGGCTGACTAACTGATTGACTGGCTAACTGACTGACTGGCTGAATGACTGCCTGATTAACTGGCTGACTGACTGTCTGGCTGACTGACTAACTGATTGACTGACTGACTAAATGACTGATTGATTGGCTGACTGACTGGCTGAGTGCTTGCTGACTGCTTGCTGACTGACTGACTGATTGACTGACTTACTGATTGACTGACTAACTGGTTGGCAGACTGACTGATTGATTGACTGACTGACTGACTGACTTGCTGACTGGCTGACTGATTGAATGACTGGCTGACTGACTGACTGACTGACTGGCTGAGTCACTGACTGAGTGGCTGGTTGATTGATAGACTGGCTGCTGGCTGACTTACTTTACAACCTCTTTCTATTCTACATGCTGTACGAGAAACAGGCTTACAATTGTTAATAAGGACTCATAGAGGCCATTGAAGGAAGTGAAAATCATAGGATATATACAACAACAGCCGACCAGTTTTTTTTTAGAGATCATTTGTTCCTGCAGCCAGGCGATGTCGTCATTTGTTCCTGCAACAGGCGATGTCGTCATTTGTTCCTGCAACAGGCGATGTCGTCATGTGTTCCTGAAACCAGGCGCTGTCGTCATTTGTTCCTGCAACAGGCGATGTCGTCATGTGTTCCTGCCATAGGAGCTGTCGTCAATTGTTCCTGCAACAGGCGATGTCGTCATTTGTTCCTGCAACAGGCGATGTCGTCATGTGTTCCTGCAACAGGCGATGTCGTCATGTGTTCCTGCAATAGGAGCTGTCGTCAATTGTTCCTGCAACAGGCGCTGTCGTCATTTGTTCCTGCAACAGGCGATGTCGTCATGTGTTCCTGCAACAGGCGATGTCGTTATGTGTTCCTGCCATAGGAGCTGTCGTCATGTGTTCCTGCAACAGGCGCTGTCGTCATGTGTTCCTGCAACAGGCGATGTCGTCATGTGTTCCTGCAATAGGAGCTGTCGTCATTTGTTCCTGCAACAGGCGATGTCGTCATGTGTTCCTGCAACCAGGCGCTGTCGTCATTTCTTCCTGCAACCAGTCGCTGTCGTTATTTGTTCCTGCAACAGGCGATGTCGTCATGTGTTCCTGCAATAGGAGCTGTCGTCATTTGTTCCTGCAACAGGCGATGTCGTCATGTGTTCCTGCAACCAGGCGCTGTCGTCATTTCTTCCTGCAGCCAGTCGCTGTCGTTATTTGTTCCTGCAACAGGCGATGTCGTCATTTGTTCCTGCAACAGGCGATGTCGTCATGTGTTCCTGCAACCAGGCGCTGTCGTCATTTCTTCCTGCAGCCAGTCGCTGTCGTCATTTGTTCCTGCAACAGGCGATGTCGTCATTTGTTCCTGCAACAGGCGATGTCGTCATTTGTTCCTGCAACAGGCGATGTCGTCATGTGTTCCTGCAACAGGCGATGTCGTCATGTGTTCCGGCAATAGGAGCTGTCGTCATTTGTTCCTGCAACAGGCGCTGTCGTCATTTGTTCCTGCAACAGGCGATGTCGTCATTTGTTCCTGCAACAGGCGATGTCGTCATTTGTTCCTGCAACAGGCGATGTCGTCATGTGTTCCTGCAACAGGCGATGTCGTCATGTGTTCCGGCAATAGGAGCTGTCGTCATTTGTTCCTGCAACAGGCGCTGTCCTCATTTGTTCCTGCAATAGGAGCTGTCGTCATTTGTTCCTGCAACAGGCGCTGTCCTCATTTGTTCCTGCAATAGGAGCTGTCGTCATTTGTTCCTGCAGCCAGCCGCTGTCGTTATGTGTTCCTGCCATAGGAGCTGTCGTCATTTGTTCCTGCAACAGGCGATGTCGTCATGTGTTCCTGCAACCAGGCGCTGTAGTAATTTCTTCCTGCAGCCAGTCGCTGTCGTTATTTGTTCCTGCAACAGGCGATGTCGTCATGTGTTCCTGCAACCAGGCGCTGTCGTCATTTCTTCCTGCAGCCAGTCGCTGTCGTCATTTGTTCCTGCAACAGGCGATGTCGTCATTTGTTCCTGCAACAGGCTATGTCGTCATGTGTTCCTGCAACCAGGCGCTGTTGTCATTTCTTCCTGCAGCCAGTCGCTGTCGTTATTTGTCAGGCGATGTAGTGGTTTGTTGACATTACGTGTGATTCCCCGCCATAGGGTCTCCGTGATCAAGTAGTCAAGCGGTCAGATGGTCATGTGGTCAAGTGGGCTGCCTCGCTCCCCAAAGGTCGTGGGTTTCATTCCCGGACTCCGTTATTTGTTTTATGAGTGCAGTTTTCAAGGAGGCTACTCGGGGGGTCGTCGCTGGAGCTTTGAGGATGTACTCTGTGCAGACCCCTCTGCGGCAAGATATTCAGCCATAACTGATAAAACTCGGTGCAATCATGTCGATTTCCTGGGTGTAGAAACACCTTTTGTTAACCATGCGTGTGTTGACCTGACAACACTTGCATGTAGCTCTGCTAGTCACTGAACCAAAGGTTATACGCCCTGCCGTTGTTGCATCGGTAAGAAGAAATACAACAGTGGCTTCCAATTGAATTTTCTGTGATCTCTTCTTCTGTCTGCTCAATTCATTGGTTGTCCCTCTGCCATTGTACCGGTAAGACTACCAGTCCTTTAATTGCCCACCACACCTGAATGTTCTCGAATGGAGATGAAAGTGATTTTACAACCGTGGACATCCATTGCCTGAATTTGACACCTGCCTCAACTTCCCGAGTCATGCCCAATGAATCACTTAGCAAGCAAGAAAGGGTGTAGTTGTGCGACCCCAGCCAAGGAAATGATGTTGTTGTTGCCAACACTTCCATCGATACGCTGCTTGCGTTTGTAGCTATTTTTTTCGAGCGAACAAGTCTACGGATCGTTTTTTGTTGGTCCTAGCGATAAAGAATGTTTTCGACATGTCGGCAATCTAAAGAAATGTATGTCGAAAGGAAACATTTCAATCCGAGGTGAGTCAACGTGTTGAGGAGTTGTGTGGCTGTCGGTTAGCCAGCCGTGACCAGACCAGACCAGACCAGACATGTTGTCGTGTGCGTGCAGAGGAGTTAGTGCACGTGTGCCGATAGCCTTCGTAGTAAATTATCACCGACCAATAAGGCACGTGTCGACAGGAAAAATAGTAGTAATGATGCTAATTATCTGGTGATTTTGACGATAATAATAACATTATTGTTACATGAGCATAGCCTACGATGGGTAGCGTTGTGATATTCTGTTGTGATAATTTGGTGTGTCCAGTGTGTGCCGCGTGGTTACACACCCGCTTCACACGCGTGATCCGGGACTGTTTCCGGATCCGGTCAGGGATGTGCACTACTGACGAGCTCAAATGAGGGCGAAACTCGAGTATAGTGCTTCCATATTGACGTGGATAGGCCTTAGGTTCATATCAGAATGCGATCGGCGTTGCCAGTAGTGGGTTGTGCTCAATATTTTAATAACATATTTGTTTATGACGATGATGATGATGATGATGATGATTATGATGATTATGATGATTATGAAGATTATGATGATGAAGACAATACAATGAGCAACCCCTAAGACGCTTTCGGCAATGATAATAATTATAGTGATAATGATGATGATAGTATTAACCGAAATAACAATTTGCTATAATAATGATAATTATTGTGAGTGAGTGGCACCTTACCGTCTTGACAGACGAAAGTATGTGGATTGAAATTTGGCTAAAATTCCATCTCACTATGCCTGGGCTTGGATTCAGAAAACATGTGTTGCCCATGCAGCATGATCCCTCTCTCGGCCTTGCCTTGTTTACTCCAGAGGAAAGGATTACCAGTACGTTTGGAACAAGGTAGGATACTGGCGGCTCAGCATCACAGAATGATCGAAGAAAAGGAAAAGTCAAGCAACTATTATCTGTGAACAAGTGCAGGATAAACTTCGTCTTCCTAGCAGCAAATGAAGAAAAGGATAAGTCCAGAAACTGTATCTGTTAACAAGCGTAGCATAAGCATCGTCCTCCATGCAACAAATGAAGAAGAGGAAGTAAAACCGTGAGGAGTCAAAAAATGCATTCTGTTTGTATTGTTATTATCCACCTATGATAACCGTAACCACACCACCCCCCCCCCTCCCCCTTCCTCCCCCGGACCCCATAACGAATAGTACTGCACCGGGTAATTCTATTTGCTGACGACCATGTCAAACATGAATCAAAATTGTTCGAACAACATCCACAAAACACCTCAGCATCGACAGATAACCATCACACAAACATCATCATTCGGTTTTCGGCAGGCACTGTAATCAACACTCGGCAAGGCTTTACTCGTCATCTCCTCGTTTGTTTTTACTGTCACTTCCATTGCTCGTGGCTAAAGACGTCACAGATATGAAATGTGTTGATAAGAAATGCGAGGAGGAAAAGATAACATTCTAGATGAGTGTTCTCAACCGAGCCGTTATCTGGCTATCGTTCTGGCACATTGCAAGAAACACGCGCGGTCTTCGCATTTTTTTAACCTGGCGAAAGTTGATTCAGAGAAACCACTTCCTTTCTGTCATGCTTTGTTTTATTTTATTATAGTTATTGTTTTTGCATTTTCCTCCAACCATTCTTTTATGTATTTGATCGTTGTTTCTGATTTTTTTTTTTCGCTTTTACCTTTCATCTTGCCTGCCTTCATGCTTACCTTTCTTATCTATCTGTTGTTCTGTCCTTCTTTCTTTCGTTACTTCTTGTTTACTTTCTTCCTTTCATGCTTTATTTTGCAGACAATGTGATATGTTTTCACTTCATTATTGTTTACTTATGTACAGACTGACGTTTTCTTTCTCCTGTCTGCCTGTCTGTCTGTCTGTCTGTCTGGTCTGGTCTGGTCTGGTCTGGTCTGGTCTGGTCTGGTCTGGTCTGGTCTGGTCTGGTCTGGTCTGGTCTGGTCTGGTCTGGTCTGGTCTGGTCTGGTCTGGTCTGGTCTGGTCTGGTCTGGTCTGGTCTGGTCTGGTCTGGTCTGGTCTGGTCTGGTCTGGTCTGGTCTGGTCTGGTCTGGTCTGGTCTGGTCTGGTCTGGTCTGGTCTGGTCGTCTTTTTTACTTCCATTCCTTTCATTCGCTATTTTATTTCGTTTTGGTTATGTCAGTGTGAAAATGTTTCTCAATATACCTACTTAATTTCTCTTTCTTTGTATATTTCTGTGTTTGTTTGCTTATGTCTTTCTTTCTTTAGTCCATTTTGATTTTCTTTCTCTCTGTGTTTATGTGTGTGTATGTGTGTGTGATTGTGTGTGTGTGTGTGTGTGTGTGTGTGTGTGTTGACATTGAAGAGAACCCCATCATACATTAAAACCAGAAGGAAAAGATGCAATAAAAGTGGGCAGCATATCAGCAGAAGGCGGGGCAGTAGGGAAATGAGCCGTGCTTAGACACTAAAGTGCAAGACAGGCAGAGGAGGACAGCTGGGGATATATGTGAAAAGCTGTCAAAGCTGGGCAACACAACATAACCATATGTAACAACCAGGGAAACACAACATAATCATATGTCACAGCTGGGCAACACAACATAATCATAATAGCAACATAACTTCATTCAAACATCAGAGGCGGCGTCATGATCGTCAGTGCCTGCTTCAGGCCAGGCACCATAAGAAGACGAAGGCCAAGATGGAAGACAGCAGAAGGGACATGAATGTAAGACAGACAGACAGACAGACAGACAGACAGACAGACAGACAGACAGACAGACCAGACCAGACCAGACCAGACCAGACCAGACCAGACCAGACCAGACCAGACCAGACCAGACCAGACCAGACCAGACCAGACCAGACCAGACCAGACCAGACCAGACCAGACCAGACCAGACCAGACCAGACCAGACCAGACCAGACCAGACCAGACCAGACCAGACCAGACCAGACCAGACCAGACCAGACCAGACCAGACCAGGCCAGGCCAGGCCAGGCCAGGCCAGGCCAGGCCAGGCCAGGCCAGGCCAGGCCAGGCCAGGCCAGGCCAGGCCAGGCCAGGCCAGGCCAGGCCAGGCCAGGCCAGGCCAGACCAGACCAGACCAGACCAGACCAGGCCAGGCCAGGCCAGGCCAGGCCAGGCCAGGCCAGGCCAGGCCAGGCCAGACCAGACCAGACCAGACCAGACCAGACCAGACCAGACCAGGCCAGGCCAGACCAGACCAGACCAGACCAGACCAGACCAGACCAGACCAGACCAGACCAGACCAGACCAGACCAGACCAGGCCAGGCCAGACCAGACGAAGAAGAAGAAGAAGAAGAAGAAGAAGAAGAAGAAGAAGAAGAAGAAGAAGAAGAAGAAGAAGAAGAAGAAGAAGAAGAAGAAGAAGAAGAAGAAGAAGAAGAAGAAGAAGAAGAAGAAGAAGAAGAAGAAGAAGAAGAAGAAGAAGAAAGAGGTGGTGGAGGAGGAGGAGGAATTGATGAATTCTGGCAGCCAACAAAGCAACACCTGAGGCGCAGACGAACATCAAACCCACCCCGTTCTCACACCTTGCATAACCAAAGGACTGCCCCGAACTTTAAACATGCACAGACTGATTTGAGCTCATATTTAAGTAAATACAACAAAGAAAACACTCGAAGCAACGTAAACAGATATCATGATTAGCTCATTACAGCTTGTCTGCCGGTCACAAGATAAACGCTTTGCTCGTATTTTTATGTTAGCTCTCGGCTATTTGGCAATCCGTTATTTGAGTTGTTTTGGTAATTCTCTTCAACGCTGGCGTTTCGTATCTTGTATATTATTCTGTAGCCCTCACGTTCACTGTACTGGCCAGGAGATACTCCCCTCCGTGCGCTATAGTCTCCTGCCAATTTATTCCAGCCTCTTCTGTTCTCGGTGAAATTCTTGAGTTTATTTTGGTTTTTGTTTTTGGATATAGCTTAACTCTTTATGTCCCAAGTAATGAAATTTGTGTTATATGCTATTCTTCGTGTGTCATAATCACCGCGTCACGTATGAGTTGTTATTCTTCATGTGCTGCACTCAACGTGTCATGTATGAGTTGTTAATCTTCATATGTCCCACTCAATGCGTCATGTATGAGTTGTTAATCTTCATATGTCCCACTCAACGCGTCATGTATGAGTTGTTATTCTTCTCGTGTCCCAATCAACGCCTCGTGTGTGACTGGCTTTCCGTCATATGGTTTAATAAACATTGTCACGTGCCGTTGTACCGTTCATAATAGTCAGGGCATACAAAATCCAGATTCTTCTTAAAGAACTCTGGAAATTGTGTAAGTGTGTAAGTGTGTAGTAAGTGTGTAAGTGTGTAAGTAAATGTGTAAGTGTGTAAGTGTGTAAATGTGTGTGTGTGTGTTGTTTTAATTTGTTACCAGGTGTGTACATTTGGCCCTGTTGCAAGTAACACTTTATTATTTTGTTGTTAAATTTATTTGGCTCCTGGGTAGCAGCGCTGGCCATCCAGGACTGCAAGAGATAATGTTTAGGCGATGGATGGTTCATCAACA
Organism: Cepaea hortensis; assembly: GCA_963921405.1. Taxonomy (NCBI): domain Eukaryota; kingdom Metazoa; phylum Mollusca; class Gastropoda; order Stylommatophora; family Helicidae; genus Cepaea; species Cepaea hortensis. Next base: position 109,175,667 of record OY992885.1, read on the forward strand.
TTTCAGTTCTTTTATACGCCTTACATAAATTTCTTCAGCTGTCACTTTATGGTGCAGTATTTTCTCTTCTAGAATTGTAGCTAGAAATGTCTACAGCCTCCTTCTGTGTTTGCGATAATTTGTCTTAAGCGACCTCCTTTAAAGTAAAAAAAAAAAAAAAAGTAAAGTAAAGTAAAATAAAGTAAAGTAAAATAAAGTAAAGTAAAGTAAAGTAAAGTAAAATAAAGTAAAGTAAAGTAAAGTAAAGGAAAGTAAAGGAAAGGAAAGTAAAGTCTGTCCACGTCTAGAAGCGTATTTGTGTATACGATGCTATCCACCATATGTTTACTATGAGGAACTCAATAGGTGATGACGTCTATATTACACAGGCCGCGTTTACATACCATAATATTGGTACTCAGTAAGGCGGGGCCTGTCTATTATCTTAAGTCACTGAAGCAAAATTTCCCGCCCCGAAGGAAATCCGAACATACGAGGGGTAAGTTAATAAGTAAGTCACAAACGGCTGTAGAAAAATAACTAACTATGATAACAACTTGAAACCAGTTTTTTTAATACATACATTGTCCCTTTATTTCTCAACAAAATTTCCACCAACATTGATGCACTTATCTCATCGTTTTATCAGTCGTCCCAAACCGGCTTCATAGAACTGCGTGCTCTGTTTTTTAAACCACTTTTCACTTTACATTCAACTTCGGCGTCATTCGCGAAATGTCTCCCGACAAGGTGAGTTTTCAGTGGACGTAGCCCCTAGCGATTTCCCGTAAAGCGGTGCATAGCTGGGTAGAAAACGTTACGAGGGCGATTCAATAAGTAAGTCACACAGTTCTGTGGGATGGCAGGTAAATGAAAACAAAGCACGCAGTTCTATGCAGCCGGTTTGGGAGGGCTGATAAAACGGTGGGTTAAATGCATCAATGTTGGTGAAAATTATATTGAGAAATAAAAGGACAATGTATGTATAAAAATAAACTGGTTTCAAGTTGTTATCATAGTTAGTTATTTTTCTACAGCTATTTGTGACTTACTTATTAACTTACCCTCGTAGAACCAATGGCCAACAGAAAATTGTGCTAGTTTCTGCGTCAACACGGCTCTCAATGTCCAATTATACTTGAAAAGAAATCAGCACACACCATGTAACCTCTCCTAGATGAGATCTGGCACCTTCAGATGTACCCAGAGTGCAGTGACGTTCACTCCGGCCAACAAACACTACGCACCAACAACACATCTCTTCTCGTGCATTAAACATTCATCAAATTCACACGGGCAGGAAATTGGACTGGAAATTTTCCGGAACTCAAGAACCTGATCATAAAAAACACACAGAACACACACAGGACACACACAGAACGCACACAACAAGGCACGTCATGCCCAGACCGGAACCCGACTAGACGTCATGGCCGTCGCAACTGTGAGCTGAATTCATCCTTTCTGAGCCCGCCGTCTGAAGGCATCGGTCTGTTGGTATCGATTTGTGTGCTGAACATTTCACATTTCCTATATACTGGACCTTTTAATAAGGGTAGCAAGAAGCGGTGCTTAAATAACCAGGTTTTCATAATGTGTTTTGTTTCCGCTACGATAAATAATAATAATAATAATAATAATAATAATAATAATAATAAAAATAATAATTCCGCTTTTTCAACTTACATCGTTTATGTCTTTCCCTCGTCTTTTCTCCTCTTCTTCTTCGTTCATGTCTTCCAAACCTGCTGCTGCTGCCGCCTCCTCCTCCTCCTCCTCCTCCTCCTCCTCTTCTTCTTCTTCTTCTTCTTCTTCTTCTTCTTCTTCTTCTTCTTCTTCTTCTTCTTCTTCTTCTTCTTCTTCTTCTTCTTCTTCTTCTTCTTCTTCTTCTTCTTCTTCTTTCATTTATATAAATGATCTTCCCTTATATCTGTCGTCGTCCTGCGATCTATTTACAGACGACTGCACAGTATATACAAACGATATTGATCGTAATGTGCTAGAATTATCCTTGCAACAGGAAATAAATAGTGTAGTTAACTGGAGTCATGAAAACCGCATGCAAATTAACATTTCTAAAGCAAAATCTATGTTAATAGGAACCAGGCAAAGACTTCACACTCTAAACTCATAGAGAACTATTTAGCAGCACATTGGTAGTACGGCTATAGAAAGTGTAACCGAGCACAAGGTACTGGGTCTTATCATAGATCAAAATCTATCCTTTAATTCCCATGTTAAACAAATAGCCAAAAAAGTATACCAACTTGCCAAAATTAAAAAATTTCCTCGACGAAAACACAAGAAAGAAATTCTCCCAGTAGTTCCCACTAGTAATATTCTAATTGAAAAATAGATAAATAATTGTTTTCCTTCCCTCGTTTTGAAGTTAAGCGTAGTTTTTACACGTCCTACACTTCTAGTACACCGGACTGACTTATATCATGTGCATTAGTTTTCCCTATTAACAGTGTTGCTGGACATCAGGTGAACCCGCTTCTACTTCTAAAGTAATTGTAAATTACATCCCCCAAATCAAGGACGAGAAGTCAACATTTTAATTCAACTGACCGGTGTAGGAGTTGAACCGGAAATTTAAGAGCAAGTGCTTTTATCCATCCATTCGGTCATGCCGACCTCCACATAAAACAGTGAAACGTTCCGTAGTAAAGAACCTGCTAATATGTATGTGACAGAACGAACAAACCAGCAGATGTCAACAGATGGGCGTCAGTCGCTTAGAAAGCAGTGGCAAACTATACATAAATATGTTTGCATATCCCTTTACAGGACATCGCTGTCAACATCAGCTTCTTTCAGCTAATTGTTGATTTCTTGGCAAGATTACGCTCAGTAGTTTGCCATTGCTTTCTGAGCGGCCGGCTCACATACCCCGTAAGTTACCGACGCGATTCGAACCACTGCTGATTCTCACCGTCGTCACGTTACTTACGAGAGTATACGAGATTACGGAGAAAAGTCGCTAACCTCTAGACCAGGAAGCGGAAGTGGCAACTACCGAACGTAAACTTGCTAGTAAATCACAAACAGCTAAACAATGCTGGGGTTGACAGTAACGTCCTGTAAAGTACATGAAACTAACTTGTAAGGAGCCAGGGTTGACATAAACACCTGACGGAAGGAAATGCCAGGCAATAAATCGTGCAGTCTATGGTTTGTGTCTTCGTTATTCAACATAAACACCTGACTCAAAATGTGTGGAAACAGAGGGGATTAAGTCAAGGACGGCAGCAACACTGACCTTGCAAATATCGCCTGCTTGTTTCCGGTGCCGGCAACCAGAATTATTGGAAATGTAACACCGGGCATTGCCGCCATGAAACTTAACACGGGGTGTTTTGACGTCATAAGGCGAGGCTCCCCAAATTACAAACACCGACCTGGGTTAGGCAGCAATATTGGGGGTATTTTACCCACGATATCCCCCTGCTCCGTGGCCAAAACGTTACGGACGAAATTCGTAATCCCGCATACCGCGTTCGAAATACAACTGCGAGCGAATTGGAAGCAGACCGTATTGCGTTGATTTTCATACAATGGTATGATTGCCGGTCGTTCAGAAAGCAATGGCAGACTACTTTACGTGAACATACTAAGAAATCGCAAACAGCCAAAAATTGCCTGGATTGACTGCGACGGCCTGTAAAGAATAAGCTACTAACAATACATGATACAGTTTGCGAGTGGGGTGATTTCCAGACTTAGTTTCCCAGTTTTGGACACGGCAGTTTCCAGCTCGGTATCAAGGCACCATGTCAATAGGAACTTTAAGAAGTAAGGGAATTAGAGAAAGTTAAGGTGCATAGCACGCTTACCTGCCGGCACAGTGGTAAGGGGTTTGAGTTCGCATCCAGACGGATTTTTAATATTAACCTGAGTACACAAGTCGACCAAGTGTAAAATGGACACTGAGAAATCTGTTGAGAGGTAAAGACGGCTATTGTGATACTGACGGAAATACCCCCCTAGCAACCGATTGGTTCATATAGTTTAGTTTAGTTTAGTTTAGTTTAGTTTAGTTTAGTTTAGTCGACCGATAAACATCACGGCACACGGGTGTATCCCATAACTGCTCCGTTCTACTCCTAACTCAAGCCTGAGACCGAAGATTCTCAGCTCAGTGCACGAACTCGGTAGCACCGGCGAGGATCCTGAAATACTTTGGGTAGATTTTTATCTCGAAATGTATGCCCGGGCAGCGCCGTTAGGCTACTCTTTTTCGATTTCCAACTGCCCAGGGATGTTTTACGTGGGCAACAATACACACGGGCGTCCGATCTCTCTACCCAGAGACCAAAGGAAAATGTTTTTACTAGAAGTCCACGTGATGAAAATCCCGGCCCTCACCGGGGCTTGAACCCGGGACCTCCAGCATTCGAGGCGGACACCATACTTCGAGACACTTATCTCTCTTATACAAGAGTGCGGCTAGAACAATAGGTATCAAAGCGTGTTAAGAAAGGATACCGTGGATGTGTGTGTGTGTGTGTGTTTTTAATTTTAAACAAAGGAATTAGAGATGTGTCTAAGTGATTCCCATACCGTAGCGGGAAGGACTGTCTTATGGACGGGGTCATACGGACAGACAGAGAAACAGACAAAGAAACAGACAGGTAGGTAGGTAGCTAAGGTGATAGGCATACAGAGAGACACACTGGTAGACAGATAGTTACTAGACAGATCGGTGGAGAGACAGACAGAGAGCAAGGCAGATGGGTAGGTAGATAAGTACTTACGTAGGTGGGTGGGCGGGTGGATGGGCAGTTAGGTAGGTAGGTACCTAGGTGGGTGGGTGGGTAGGTAGGTACCTAGGTGGGTGGGTGGGTAGGTAAGTAGGTATGTAGACAGGTTGGTAGGCAGGCAGATAGTTTGACGAACGGACGGCGCTAGGGGGAGAGTGACGGAGGGTGGGGTCGTAGGGAAAGATAGGTAGTCACACAGAGAGAGAGAGAGAGAGAGAGAGAGAGAGAGAGAGAGAGAGAGAGAGAGAAACAGACAGACAGACAGACAGACAGACAGACAGACAGACAGACAGACAGACATGGAGGTAGAATGGTAAATAAGTACTAGACAGATCGACAGACAGTTCAGTAGGTTGTAGATAGGTAGGCAGACGCGTGGGTAGAGGGAGAGAAAGACTGATTGAGGGTAGGATGTTATATGTGGCAACCGAAGAATGGAGGGTCGGACAGATAGACAGACATAAACTATACAGACAGAAAGACAGTTATGCATACAGACATAAAATATACAGACATAAAAACCGACCGACCAACAGACAAACAGACACATTGACCGACAAACAGGCAATCAGACAGACAGACACACCGACGGACCAACAGACAGAAAATTCAGAAAGTATTTGTGTATCGGGTTGTCAATCATCAATGCTAGAAATCAGAACCAAAAACAGGAAAGAATTGTCCACAACAACTATTGGCATCAGAGAAATAGGAAACGTCTGGTAATTACACTTCTTAGCAGTTGTGCGAAATAGAGCGATGTGATTACACCCGTCAGCCGGAGGAGCACGAAATGATAATATTATAACAGGATTACGTTACACTGTATGTTATTCTGGTGCTGACGCGTCACGTCGGCCCAATGTGTGGCCTTGTAGATTCGACACAAGACACGCACACCCACAGGTAAGTCATTCACCGAGATTTCCCAGGTAATATGTCCATAGATTGTAACAGCAGTATTGTGGTTTCATAGCAGATATTAACGGGTGCGTTAGAGTATTTGATGGGGAGCTGAGATAGTAAGGCCATGGCCGCGGAAAGTCGTGGGTTCGTTATCTGTGTTGTGTAGTCTGAAGAAGTGATGGAGTTGGGTGTAGAACCAACATAACAGCACTCGGGGCATTCTCATACCTGCTCCGTCCTCATCTTCATCAGCCAGCAAAGAGCCGTATTAAATTGAGTTGGGTCAAAACGCGACATAATAGCGCTCAGGTCATTCCCATACGTGTTCTGTCCTCATCTTCAACAGCGAGCGAAGAGTTCCAATACTAATGGTACTTGTAGCAGTCTGATTATGTCTCCGTCTGGCCTTTCCTCGGAGTCCTGTGTAGGCCAGATCCTCTGGTCACTCCTTGAAGCATCATTTCCTCCAGGCCGTGATGATCTATCTGTTCTTCCGCACTATAGACACTATCCCAAAAGTCCCGGACCACATCTGCACTGTCGTGCATCAATACCTTACCAAGGTGTGCTGATCCTACCAAGGTGTGCTGATCCAACCAAGGTGTGCTGATCCAACCAAGGTGTGCAGACCCAGCCTAGGTGTCCAGATCCATGTCCTACGGGAAAGATCAAACAAATTCTCTCTATGTTTGATTGTTGAGTTGTAACCTGTCTCTGCGTGCGAAACATGCCTGTCGTCACTTTTGTCAGCAAACGTTGTGAGTCGGTCACAGCCTTGGTGTGCTGTTTGTACTGCTGCTATCTCTATTCTCAGACTAGATGTTGTTGTATCATACGCCAGGCTCTCTGGCTAACCCACTCCGACTTCGGAGGTTCATGTAATTTACGCCCCCCAGTTAAGGACTAATTCCAACGGACCAGTGTAGGGGTTGAAACCGCTACCTCGGCATCACCGCACCGGATGTTTAAGAACGAGCGTTCTTATCCTTTCGGTCATGCTGACCTCGGAATGTTTGTAGTCATTTATATGTTGACCCACTCGTGTCTTACTAGCTGACACAGCCCGGCTTCGCCCAGGCCCTGGCTAGGATCTGCCTGCCTGCCTGTCTGCCTGCCTACCTGCCTGCCTGCCTGCCCGTCCGTCTATCCCTCCCTCCCTCCCTGTCTGTCTGTCTGTCTGCCCGCTTGTCTAATAATTTATAGGTTGCAATTAGAAAATTTCGCTTAATGCTAGGATTATTTTATTTTAAATGTTGCCGTATAATTTTCATGTAAAAAATATTGTTGTCGTATAATTTTCATGTAAAATATGATGTTGTGGTATCGAGAACAACCTTAGATAAACGAAGACCAACTTACAAAAAGCATTAGAAAGAGCACTTGAAAGATCTTTACATCTTCCCCCAACAATTAACTTGGGTAAATGGAGCGGCGGCGGCAGCAGCAGCAGCAGAAGAAAAAGCAGGAGTAGGAGGAGGAGGGGGAGGAGGGGGGAGGGGGAGGAGGAGGATGAGGGGCAGAAGGAGGGGAGGAGGAGGGGGAGGAGGAGGAGGGGGAGGAGGAGGGAAGAGGATGAGGGGGAGGAGGAGGGGCGGAGGGGGGAGGAGGGGAGGAGGAAGGAGGAGGAGGAGGGGAGGAGGAGAAGGGGGAGGAGGAGGAGGGGGATGAGGAGGAGGGGAGGATGAGGGGAAAGGGGAGGAGGATGGGGAGGAGGAGGGGAGGAGGAGGAGGAGGGGGAGGAGGAGGAGTGGAAGGAGGAGGGGAATAGGAGGAGGGAGGAGGAGGGGAAGAGGAGAGGAGGAGGAGAAGGAGGAGGAGGAGGAGAAGGAGGAGGAGGAGGAGAAGGAGGAGCATTATAACGCATATGCCAGTAGATAACTGCAGCGAAAAGGTCCACCTATGTGAGAAATATGCAATAATTTTTACATATATAGCAATGCTATTAAAAGTTATGTCCATTCGCTATATATAAATTAAAATGTAAATTAAAATATTAAATAATATTAAGTAAATAACTGTTTGTACACTAACAAACTATGACAGTTAGCAGCACCGGAATGAGAAGGAGACGTGTAGAAAATTTCATCTCAATCTGATGGACCGTTCGCGAAAGCATGAATAACATACAGACAGACAGACAGGCATTGTATTTTATATATATATATATATATATATATATATATATATATATATATATATATATATATATATATAGCTGGCTCCGTGGCCGAGGGGTTAGCAGCTTTCTCCGCTAACTCCGAATACTCTCGTCACGTGACGCGACGAGAATTAGCAGTGGTTCGAATCGCAAAAGTGACTTATGAGAGTATGGAGCCGGTCGCTCAGAAAGTCGTGGCGTGGTGATGAGCGTAATCTAGCCTAGGAATCAACATACAGCTGAAAGATGCTGGTGTTGACCGCAATATCCTGAAACAGGATGGAAACGCGGGAAAAAAAAAAAAATATATATATATATATATATAACACAATGTATGTCTGTGGGTTTGGATGTATTTGATGCGTTCGATATCGGTCCATCTGATTGAGATGAAATTTTCTACATGTTTTCTTTTCATTCCCGTGCAACCAACTGTAATAGTTTCTTAGTGTAAATTCATCTATTTACTTACAAAAATTTAATTTTGTAATTACATGACTCACCATAAGAAAAAATATAACAAGGGACATAACTTTTAGTAGCATTGCTATATCTTAAGTTAAGTCCCCTTGCTATAGTACTCCGAACATAGATAGATAGATGGATGGATAGATAGATAGATAGATTGATCCCCGCCAGGGGCTGGGTGAAACCGGGTCGGGTCCTCTAGATGGATGGATAAATAGACAGACAGACAGACAGACAGACAGACAGACAGACAGACAGACAGACAGACAGACAGAAGACAGACAGACAGACAGACAGACAGACAGAAGACAGTCAGACAGACAGACAGACAGACAGACAGATAGTCGGGAACGGAAGCTTATATGACTACTTATACGAATTAAATGAGATGCTCTCCACCAGAGCCTGGGCGAAGTCGGGCCGGGTCGGACAGACAGATAGACAGACAGAAAGATAGACAGACGGACAGATAGTCGGGAACGGGGGCTTATATGACTACTTATATAAATTAAATTAGATGCTTCCCAACAGGGACTGTGTGAAGCCGGGCCGGGTCAGACAGACAGACAAGCAGACAGACAGACAGACAGACAGATAGATAGACAGACATGGAGGTAGAATGGTAGATAAGTACTAGACAGATCGACAGACAATTAAGTAGGTTGTAGTTAGGTAGGCAGACGCGTGGGTAGAGGGAGAGAAAGACTGATTGAGGGTAGGATGTTATATGTGGCAACCGAAGGATGGAGGGTCGGACAGATAGACAAACATAAACTATACAGACAGAGAGACAGTTATGCACCGAGACATAAAATATACAGACATAAAAATCGACCGACCAACAGACAAACAGACACATTGACCGACAAACAGGCAGTTAGACAGACAGACACACCAACAGACCAACAGACAGAAAATTCAGAAAGTATATGTGTATCGGATTGTCAATCATCAATGCTAGAAATCAGAACCAAAAACAGGAAAGAATTGTCGACAACAACTACTGGCATCAGAGAAATAGGAAACGTCTGGTGATTACACTTCTTAGCAGTCGTGCGAAATAGAGCGATGTGATTACACCCGTCAGCCGGAGGAGCACGAAACGATAATATTATAACAGGATTACGTTACATTGTATGTTATTCTGGTGCTGACGCGTCACGTCCGCCCAATGTGTGGCCTTGTAGATTCGACACAAGACACGCACACCCACAGGTAAGTCATTCACCGAGATTTCCCAGGTAATATGTCCATAGATTGTAACAGCAGTAATGTGGTTTCATAGCAGATATTAAAGGGCGCGTTAGAGTATTTGATGGGAAAGTCTTGGGTTCGTTATCTGTGTTGGGTAGTCTGGAGAAGTGATGGAGTTGGGTATAGAACCAACATCACAGCAATCGGGGCATTCCATACCTGCTCCGTCATCATCTTCAACACCCAGCGAAGAGCCCTATTAAGTTGTGTTGAGTCAAAACCCGACATAATAGCGCCCTGGACATTCCCACACGTGTTCCGTCCTTATCTTCAACAGCGAGCGAAGAGTTACAATATAAAGGTACCAGTAGCAGTCTGATTATGTCTCCATCTGGCCTTTCCTCGGAGTCCTGTGTAGGCCAGATCCTCTGGTCACTCCTTGAAGCATCTTTTCCTCCAGGCCGTGATGATCTATCTGTTCTTCCGCACTATAGACACTATCCCAAAAGTCCTGGACCACATCTGCCTTGTCGTGCATCAATACCTTACCAAGGTGTGCTGATCCAACCGAGGTGTGCAGATCCAGCAAAAGTGTGCATATCCAGCCAAAGTGTGCAGATCCAACCAAGGTGTGCAGATCCGGCCAAGGTGTGCAGACCCAGCCTAGGTGTCCAGATCCAGCCAAGGGATGCAGATCCAGCCAAGGTGTGCAGATCCGGCCAAGGTCTGAAGATCCAATCAAGGTGTGCAGATCCAGGCAAGGTGTGCAGACTCAGCCTAGGTGTCCAGATCCAGCCAAGGTGTGCAGTTCCAGCCAAGGTGTGCAGATTCTGCTAGTCTGTAAGCCTGCTCGTTTCCCACAACTCCAGCATGTCCTAAGGGAAAGATCCAACAAATTCTCTCTATGTTTGATTGTTGAGTTGTAACCTGTCTCTGCGTGCGAAACATGCCTGTCGTCACTTTTGTCAGCAAACGTTGTGAGTCGGTCACAGCCTTGGTGTGTTGTTTGTACGGCCGCTATCTCTATTCTCAGACTAGATGTTGTTGTATCATACGCCAGGCTCTCTGGCTAACCCACTCCGACTTCGGAGGTTCATGTAATTTACGTCCCCCAGTCAAGGACTAATTCCAACTGGCCAGTGTAGGGGTTGAAACCGCTACCTCGGCATTACCGCATCTGATGTTTAAGGACGAGCGTTCTTATCCATTCTGTCATGCTGGCCTCGGAATGTTTGTAGTCCATTTGTGAGTTGAGCCACTCGTGTCTAAGTATATATATATATATATATATATATATATATATATATATATATATATATATATATATATATGTGTGTGTGTGTGTGTGTGTGTGTGTGTGTTAGGGCTGCGGAAGTTAACGATTAATTAATCGATTAATCGTTAATTTATTTTAACAATTAATTTATTTTTTAACGATTAATCGAAAACTTTTCTCCCATCACTTATACAAATGAACCGGATGTCGAAAAATTGTCGGACATTTTAAACATAGTGCTGCATACACAACCGAGTTGCAAATTTGTACTGAGTCACCATTGTGTAAGCTGCAGCAAGATGTACCAAAAAGATGGAACAGTATTTTTTTATGCTACAGAGTCTTCTACAAGCCAGAGAAGCATTAGCTGTCTAATGTCAGATGAAAAGATGCATTACAATGGTCCAACACTATCAGGTTGGGATTTGGAGAATATTTCGAAAAATGTCAAAGTTGTGGACTTATTCTGTCAGACCACGGTCCTGCTTGGCGGTCAAAATTATGTTTCATGTAGCTGTGTATTGCCACTGTTTTCATCGCTGACAAAGCATATGACTGTATACGATGATGATCCAGGGTATATAGCTAAATATAAGGCAGCATCTTTTAAAGACTTCAGTGAACGTGTAGCTAATATGAAAAGTATTGAAATACTACAGATTGCAACAGCACTTGATCCACGCTACAAATACCTGAAGTGTTTGTCAAAAGATGCAAAAGAACGAACTAGGTCACGTATTGAACAACAAATGTTCATGATGAGCAGATGGAGACTGCTGCAACGAATGATACTGACATTGACAATGAAACTATATGTGAACCAAATGAAAAGCGTATTAAGCTAATAGTGTCTGAAATGGAGAAGAAAGTTGCTGAATCGGTTGACCCTTTACAATGGTGGAAACTTAATGAACATCGATATCCAAATTTGGCATTCCTTGATAAGACCATTCTGTGCATACCGGCTACCTCAGTTCCATGTGAACGATTGTTCAGCTCTGCTGGTTATATTGTTAATAAGACTCGCTCGTCACTTGAACCAAATGCTGTCAACATACTGGTCTGTTTGCATAGTTGATTATCAGATGACATATGAACAAGACAATCCAGTGTTATTCCGATTTTTGACAAATACGACTATAATGTGAGTTATGTGACTATAAATATTTTGCTTTAATCGAAATTAACTATTAATTAATTGTTAATTTTTCAAAAGTTAACTATTAAATTTTAATTAATCTGTCGCGGCCCTATTTAATTATATATATATATATATATATATATATATATATATATATATATATATATATATATATATATATATATATATATATACATATATACATATATATATATATATATATATATATATATATATATATATATATGTGTGTGTGTGTGTGTGTGTGTGTGTGTACATGTGTATGTATGTGTGTGTGTGTGTGTGGGGGGGGGGGGGGACCTTAATCGTTAAGTGTGTTGTGCGTCAACAGGTCTTAATTCGGCCCTGACAACATAAAACGTAACCCGACATAGTGAACTTTGATCTAGACAAAAAAAATCAACTGCTCCAAGTTATTGAAGAAAAAAATATCAATTTCCAGGGATTGTTGTCATAAAGTGGAAACATCAATCGAACAGCCACCCCAACCTGTAACATGTAACTGACACAACAGGGCCATTTTTTACCGGTTAATTTCCTTAAATCATGGGAAATTTTCCTTTTCTGAGCGAAGGGAAATCACCACAAGCAATCATTGATGATTAATGGCGCGGTTGTCTGCCTTGCAACATGTGGCATAACTCTGAGAGGATTTATGATATTCGTGCCTGGAAAAATTGCAAGAAAAGCAGATTTATTTTGAGCCGCCATTGTGATCTAATCTACAATTGGCAGCGCTTGCAGTAGCCAACATTACTGTCTACATTACTCTCAGCTTTTAGCGTCGTCTTTCGTGTTTGCTTTTAAAAACTTGTTATCTTTAATATTCGTAAAGTCATTCATCCACGAAGACGTCTTTATTTGCTTTAACTTCACAAGGGGATGCGATCTGTGGTTTATGTTACCTTTGTTTGAAGCTTCTGTTTCAGTTTTGTTTAGCAGGAGGGTAATTTCATATGTTTGTATCTTCTAGGGCAGTGGTTCTCAACTGGTGGGGAATTCCCCCGACCCCCAGGGGGGAATTTTAGGGTTTCCAGGGGGAGGGGGGGGGGAAATTAAGATTATTTCAAGATTGCGTTAATATAAGAACCGATTACTTGATATTGTTTTTCCCTTCATACTGTACAGTTCTGTACGTCTCACTCTTCTAAAATTCAATTTATAAAGTAAGTAGACCCACAAATCATGTTTTATGTGGACGTCTAGACTTGTTTTAGTATGTGCTATTAAATTTTGCTTCCATTATTACGTATACTGTGTAGGGGCGGGGCGGGATTTTTAGGTAAGAATTATTAAAGCGAGAAATGACGTTCTGAGAATATGGTGAAAAAAAGGGGGGGGGCAAGGTCAAAATTATTAGGTAGGAAATAGAAAGGGGGGGGGGATGATGTTATGAAAATACGGAGAAGGGGGGCACGGGCCACAAAAGGTTGAGAACCACTGTTCTAGGGTGATATGGAGAAGTTGGAGATAGTAAGGAGGGCGAGTTAGTGTCGTTGATAAGGAGCTGCGCTGGTAATATCTTGAGCTCAGTAGAGCGAAGTTTCGACGTCTGCGTTCGTCGTCCGCTAACAGAGCAAAAGAATGACACCTATTCCTGCCTGCTCCCAGACCTACAACAGAGTGACCCCTATTCCTGTCTGCTCCCAGACCTACAGCAGAGAGACCCATATTCCAGCCTGCTGTCAGGCCTGCAACAGAGTGACCCTTATTCCTGTCTGCTCCTAGTTCCGCATCAGAGTGACCCCTATTCCTGTCTGCTCTCAGCCTACAACAGAGTGACCCCTATTCCTGTCTGCTCTCAGCCTACAACAGAGTGACCCCTATTCCTGTCTGCTCCTAGTTCCGCATCAGAGTGACCCCTATTCCTGTCTGCTCTCAGCCTACAACAGAGTGACCCCTATTCCTGTCTGCTCTCAGCCTACAACAGAGTGACCCCTATTCCTTTCTGCTCTCAGCCTACAACAGAGTGACCCCTATTCCTGTCTGCTCCTAGTTCCGCATCAGAGTGACCCCTATTCCTGTCTGCTCTCAGCCTACAACAGAGTGACCCCTATTCCTGTCTGCTCTCAGCCTACAACAGAGTGACCCCTATTCCTGTCTGCTCCTAGTTCCGCATCAGAGTGACTCCTATTCCTGTCTGCTCTCAGCCTACAACAGAGTGACTCCTATTCCTGTCTGCTCTCAGCCTACAACAGAGTGACTCCTATTCCTGTCTGCTCTCAGCCTACAACAGAGTGACTCCTATTCCTGTCTGCTCTCAGGCCTACAACAGAGTGACCCCTATTCCTGTCTGCTCTCAGGCTTACAATAGAGTGACCCCTATGTCATGGTCTGAATGACAGCCAGACAGAATTAAAAGAGTGACTAAGTGCACCAGAACATAGAATTAGAAGAAGATAAACACATGAGCACGATAGAGCACTTACACGGAACAGAGGCGAAGTCACAAGTGCGTATATTGACAACCAAACGGTTGTCGGGAGTTAGTTGTTGGCCAGCCACGAGATGACACACATGTAGCAGGCAGATTTGAACAGTCTACCTTCAACGCACGCACGCACGCACTCCACTCACATGAGGACACTGCACGATACATTGCAACTCCTTAAACGAGCGGGCATCGAACGAAGATGGATTTAGCCGGTGAGGAAATCTAGCACGTCGAGCATCGCCAGGTCGCCCAGAGGTCGGAATAACGGATGCAAGCTGACGAGGTGCCATGAATCGATGGTAGCTTCAGACACGCGAGTGGGATAGTGTGACTGCTTCTTGCATCAGGTAACGTTAGGGTCACCTAGACACTTAGGACTGTAGCCTGGTTGACAGTGCATGTTGTGGGAATGATGAAGGAATGTTAGAAGGGTGTGAGGGCCTGAAGGCTGCAGCATCATCAACTTGTGAGTACTTCATTCATGTCTTGCCAACGGTCAATATACTGTTGTTCATCACTGCACCGGAGTTTACTCAAGTCCTTTTGGGTGTTCCGGTTATCTTGTTATCGTCTGCCGTAGGCAGGGACACACACACTCAGGGTACAACACTCAGGGTACAGCTCACTCATAGATCATACAACGAGCCAGAGCGCACAGACAGCTGGCCGCACTACAGCAGCCGCCACCAGCCTTGTGACACCCTATTCCTTTCTTCTCTCAGGCCTACAACAGAGTGACCCCTATTCCTGCCTGCTCTCAGGCCTACAACAGAGTGGCCCCTATTCCTGTCTGCTCTCAGGCCTACAACAGAGTGACCCCTATTCCTGTCTGCTCTCAGGCCTACAACAGAGTGGCCCCTATTCCTGTCTGCTCTCAGGCCTACAACAGAGTGGCCCCTATTCCTTTCTGCTCTCAGGCCTACAACAGAGTGGCCCCTATTCCTGTCTGCTCTCAGGCCTACAACAGAGTGGCCCCTATTCCTGTCTGCTCTCAGGCCTACAACAGAGTGACCCCTATTCCTGTCTGCTCTCAGGCCTACAACAGAGTGACCCCTATTCCTGCCTGCTCTCAGGCCTACAACAGAGTGGCCCCTATTCCTGCCTGCTCTCAGGCCTACAACAGAGTGGCCCCTATTCCTTTCTGCTCTCAGGCCTACAACAGAGTGGCCCCTATTCCTGTCTGCTCTCAGGCCTACAACAGAGTGGCCCCTATTCCTTTCTGCTCTCAGGCCTACAACAGAGTGGCCCCTATTCCTGTCTGCTCTCAGGCCTACAACAGAGTGACCCCTATTCCTGTCTGCTCTCAGGCCTACAACAGAGTGACCCCTATTCCTGCCTGCTCTCAGGCCTACAACAGAGTGGCCCCTATTCCTGCCTGCTCTCAGGCCTACAACAGAGTGACCCCTATTCCTGTCTGCTGTCACTACAAAGTCTGAATGACCTAACACAGCACAGGCTCTTTAGTAGGTTTTTGCTTCAGAACACGTTATTTGAAATATGAAATAGAGAACTGAACTCCACTTCTCGCAAAGTTCTCGTCTAAAGCATACGTCATGTCGTCAGAAATAACATCTTTATGGTGTTATTTCATTAGGTGGCCTACATCAACATCATCATCAAGTGCCGTGCCAGCTGGCGTAGGCGTTCATGGCTCTCCATAGATCTCGGTCTTTGGTTTTCTGAATCAACTCTGCTGCTGATATTCCTCCATGCCACCGTCTCAATCCATCCAGCATCACTTCTCTTGGTCTACCTCTGCCTCTCTTCCCCTCGATCTTTCCAGTTGTTACGATGTTCTCCAATGCCTCTCTTTTCATCACGTGACCGAGGAAAGCTGTTTGTCTCTGTCTTATTGTTGTATATAATGTTCTAGTTTCATTAGCCTGTTTCAGGCAGTCGTCGTTAGTTACTCTGGCAGTCCAAGGAATTCGCAACATTCGTCTCAGGGATCACATCTCTGTTGCTTCTAATTTCTTCTTAATTTGTTCATTTACATTCCATGATTCACTGCCATACAGCAAAACTGGTTATACATAGCATTTCATCACTCTCTTTCTTACATTCAGTGATAGTGACTTATTGCATAAGATACTCTTCATTTTCTGAAATGCAGCTTTTGCCTGCCCTATTCTGCTCCTAATCTCTGTTGTACATCTTCCATCTGATGTTATAAATGCCCCTAGGTATCTAAAATTATCTTCGCTATAAAGGGAGAAAAGATCTGGTGACAAGACACACCCTTGTCGTACACCTAGCTTTATCTGTTCGTAACTACCCTCTTTATTTCCCATTTTAATTGCTGCTACTTGGTTCCAGTAAATATTCTTTATTATTCTTAAATCTTTTCCATCAGTGTTGATATCTTCCAACATTTTAATCAGTTCATCATGTTTTACTTTATCAAATGCTTTAGTATAATCTATGAAGCACAAATATATGTCTCTCTGTTTCTCTATTGACCTTTCTATTAGTGTCCGTAATGTATAAATTGCATTGTTTGTGCCCTTTCCTTCCACAAATCCATGCTGTTCTTCACTAATTTCCATTTTTATTTTCTTTTTGGTTCTTCTCATTATGATTCTGAGTAGAAGCTTAGTGATATGGTTTATAAGGTTAATTGTACGAAAATCT
>OY992885.1:109197637-109310137 GCA_963921405.1 Cepaea hortensis
TGGTCCATATAAATATGATTCTACCACCATAGAATACCCAGTACACCTCAAGTGGTGTAATTCTGACATGTAAGCGATGGAGAGACGGTGGCACAGACGCTAACATACTTGCTGCCCGACCCAGAGGCCATGCACTCAAACCCCTGTGGAGGCGAGCATTTTGTTGTCGCTGACTGTGGTTCCCAGGTGTACCCTGTCTAAAATTGGACGCAGAAATATTCCGGTGGAAATAAAGTCGTCAGGTGTGTACGTGAGACATCACTCGTCTAGTGCTAATCAGTCTACACAATTATGAGACTAGCACCACATACCCAACACTCCTCATGACGTGAAAAGGAATTCCGCATCTATATTAACCTGTAATGGGATCCCATATCTATATTTACCGGTAATGGATTCCGATTCCGATTCCGATTTGTCGAAAAAAAAAGAAACTTTCCACCTCGTTCAACCCGTCTTAATGACGTTGGTTATAGTTGTGGTGGTTCATAGTGCGGTATTGGTTTTCTGGTCTTTTGTGCATTGGTCAGCTTCTATTTCTGCCTGTCTGTCCGAGTTCCTCTCTTTGCCATCCTTTTTGCTTCTGTCGCTTTGCTGGTGTGTCTGCTGTCATTATCGGTTTGCCCATCCCTCACTGTATTTTTATTTTGCTGTTGGCTTTATTTTATGTTGGTTATATTTCTTTCCCTGTTCTTGCAATGAATTGTTTTGTAAGCTTTTGTATTTCTTTGTCGCCTTCCACCTGTAGGCATTCCTTCATCGTCATCGTAGTGTTTCTTGTTTGGAAGTATTCTACTAGGTCCCTGCGTTCCTGGACATAGGTTGTGCACGATAGTAGGTAGTGTTCTATAGTGTTTTCCTCCCGGCAATCAATGCAGTGTGGTCGGGTGATTTTATCTTTCCATTTCCCGATTCTCAATCTCCATAGTTTCTTGTACGTTGGTATTTGTGTGTTGTCTTTCACTTGACTTTTCATACTTGGCTCTCTGAGCATGTGGTAAGCGTGTCGTCCTTTATTGCTGTCTCTCCATTGTTGTTTCCATTTGTCGATTACTTGTTGTTTGATAATGCTTTTTGCCTCCAGAATGCCGAGTCCTGTGTCTACTATATTCTGGCTGCTTGTCCCGCGTTTTGCGGCCCTGTCTGCCCTCTCATTGCCATTTATTCCTCTGTGTGCTGGTATCCATGCAATTGTGACCTGGCATCCCATACTTTTTAGTTTTGTTGTTAGTGTTAGTATTTTCTCTTTCAGGTCTTGTCTGTTCACTTTAGAGTGGTTGCCTAGCGCTTGTACTGCAGATAGTGAGTCCGTCAGTATAGTTAGTTTTATAGGGGGGTTCTCTGTTGCTATTTCTAGTCCTTTCATAATTCCTACTAGTTCTGCCGTGTATACCGATGCATTGTCTGTTATTTTGTACTCCTTTTGGATGTTCTGGTATGGTACTACTACTCCTGCCCCTACCTCCCCATTCTCGTTCTTTGATCCGTCTGTGTATATAGTGAGGTTGTCCGTGCTTATTTGTCTTATGTATTCCTCCGCTATGTCTTTGGCTTCCCTGTCCTCTGTTGATTTATTAATTATGCTCGCGAGTGTCGTATCCGTAAATGGTAGTTCTAGCTCCCATTGGGGTGTTGTTTGTCTGTGAACTTTTGTTCGTGCCAGTGCCCTGGCTAGTTTCTCGTCCGCGTTCATCTCTTGTGCAGCTGTCCATCCTGCTGGTGTTTGCGTCTTTTGTATGGGTATTCCTCCCCATTTGCTTCTGTTTTCTTCGAATTCTTCGGTAATGGAATCCCACATCTATATTTACCTTCAATGGAATCCCGGATCTATATTTACCTGTAATGGAATCCCGTAGCTATATTTATCTGTAATGGAATCCCTTATCTTTATTTACATGTAATGGAATCCCGTATCTATTTTACATGTAATGGCATCCCGTATCTATATTTACCAGTAATGGAATCCCCTATCTATATTTACCAGTAATGGAATCCCGTATCTATATTTACCTCACAGGGATGGCGGTAGTGTAGTGCCCAGCACATGTTCCTGCCGAGCCAATTGTCACATGATTGAATAGCCTTCTTTGGGCACATGTACCAGGCGCTGTGCCGGGAAGTTAAGGCGATATTGACTATATCCACCGTCGGTTGCCGATTGATTTAAAGTTCGGAGTTGGCACCATCTACACAATTAGCTTTGTGGTGTTAACAACGAATCTTTATTGATACCGTTTTTACAAGTGTAATAGAAAACCTAGAACAGAGGACATTGCCTAAAGCATGGCGACCACTGACGCCATTTCCTGTACTAAAATAAAATAAAATAAAATACACTGGATGCATGACGTTCCCAGTATCATGGCTGGTGTCTGACTTCATTAACACGCAGACAGACACAGATTCAGACATGTAGACAGACACATATTCAGACAGGCAGACAGACACAGATTCAGACAGACAGACAGACAGACAAACACAGATTCAGACAGGCAGACAGACATAGATTCATACAGGCAGACGACACAGATTCAGACACGCAGACAAACATAGATTCAGACAGGCAGACAGACATAGATTCATACAGGCAGACGACACAGATTCAGACACGCAGACAAACATAGATTCAGACAGGCAGACAGACATAGATTCATACAGGCAGACGACACAGATTCAGACACGCAGACAAACACAGATTCAGACAGGCAGACAGACATAGATTCATACAGGCAGACGACACAGATTCAGACAGGCAGACAGACATAGATTCATACAGGCAGACGACACAGATTCAGACACGCAGACAAACATAGATTCAGACAGGCAGACAAACATAGATTCATACAGGCAGACGACACATATTCAGACACGCAGACAAACATAGATTCAGACACGCAGACAAACATAGATTCATACAGGCAGACGACACAGATTCAGACACGCAGACAAACATAGATTCAGACACGCAGACAAACATAGATTCAGACACGCAGACAAACATAGATTCATACAGGCAGACGACACAGATTCAGACACGCAGACAAACATAGATTCAGACAGACAGACAGACAAACACAGATTCAGACAGGCAGACAAACATAGATTCATACAGGCAGACGACACAGATTCAGACACGCAGACAAACATAGATTCAGACAGACAGACAGACAAACACAGATTCAGACAGGCAGACAAACATAGATTCATACAGGCAGACGACACAGATTCAGACACGCAGACAAACATAGATTCAGACAGACAGACAGACAAACATAGATTCAGACAGGCAGACAAACATAGATTCATACAGGCAGACGACACAGATTCAGACACGCAGACAAACATAGATTCAGACAGACAGACAGACAAACACAGATTCAGACAGGCAGACAAACATAGATTCATACAGGCAGACGACACAGATTCAGACACGCAGACAAACATAGATTCAGACAGACAGGCAGACAAACATAGATTCAGACAGGCAGACAAACATAGATTCATACAGGCAGACGACACAGATTCAGACACGCAGAGAAACATAGATTCAGACAGACAGACAGACAAACACAGATTCAGACAGGCAGACATATAACCAGAAGGTGCAGAAAGAGAAAGAAATTGTTGAGTAGATGTATAACTAGATATGATGGATGGGTGGGTGGGTATGTGAATGGATATGTGGATGGATATGTGAATCGATGGATGGGTGAATTGATAGGTGGATGGATGGGTGGTTGGTCGGATGGATGGAAGAATGTATTGATAGATGGATGGATGGGTGAATGCATAAACACAGACATAGAGAAGAAGACATGCAGGCGGACAGACAGGCAGACAGACAGACAGACAGAATACGATAGCCTCACTTGTGGCGACTCAGTGTAAGGTATGTAACCGAGGTAATATTTGAAATAATCTAGCGGTATTATGGGTTGTCTATCTTTAACATTGTATTTGTCCCTGATCATGAAAGCTTGTTCAAGGGCATGCGTTCCTAATGTTCTCTTTAACATACAAGAGTTGGGTTACACCCAGTGTCATGGCTGTTCTTTGAATGTCACCAAACAAGAACAGTAGAATTGGTAACTTTCCTAGAATACGATCAAAAGTTACCAAATGTGCTTTGCAGGTTAAGCTTTCGTCAGCACACAATAACAATGACGTGATACTGCTACATGAGATATTCTGCATTGAAATATACATAAAGGCTACACATATGTATCCTTGTTATGGACATGACACCTGTGCTGCTCAACACGGACAGTTAGAGCATTTCTTTGCTGATCCAGCAGCTTCTGCAGCTTGTCTTGTTCCAGGTATATTAGTGTTACCTATCCCCTGGAGTAAACTAGGCGGGCCGAGAGAGAGAGATAGAGAGAGAGAGAGAGATAGATAGAGAGAGAGCGAGAGAGAGAGAGAGAGAGAGAGAGAGAGAGAGAGAGAGAGATGCTGCA
Source organism: Cepaea hortensis (assembly GCA_963921405.1). Taxonomy (NCBI): domain Eukaryota; kingdom Metazoa; phylum Mollusca; class Gastropoda; order Stylommatophora; family Helicidae; genus Cepaea; species Cepaea hortensis. The sequence continues at coordinate 109,202,095 of OY992885.1, forward strand.
TGGGCAACACATGCTCTTTACAATTCACCCAAGGTTTTGTGCTATAGAGAGGTATAACTCCATCCCTTTTCCCCGCCATGGGTTATAGTTATTATGCCTTTTTCTTTAAAGCCCAATGTAACCAACTATCGTCTGTCAGACGGCCAGCTGCCTGTAACAGAATTTTCGGGAACCAAAACCAAATAGAATAAAGAAACCAAAAATAGATACTGGAGACAGCACATGCCATTGCATGTCCTGAAGGTAGTACCGGAGATTAAATTTGTTGATGGCGCAGTATCACCATTATCAACAGAAATGGCAATCAATAAAATTATAAAGTCAGTATAAAGACACTGTTAAAAACACCCTTTATATTTCGAAGGAATAAATACAAAACAACGACAACCGACAACACCATTATCTTGATGGATATATTTATGAATGGAGAGAAATGTAAGAAAGTGGACAGTTTTCAATATCGATGTTCACTGCCACGGCTGGTGCGCATGTGATGAGTCAAGGGTCAAGGACAAATATTGCTCTGCAGAAAGCTAAAGCAGTTAAAACATGTATCAGTTAATCAAGAGCCGTCTCCACAATGAAGGTTGGCTGCAATGGGTCTCCAACACTGTCTGTCTCTTGCACTGACTGCATATTGTGGCAGATTGTTGTTCGTCCATCTCTTGATGTTATCTTCCCACTTGTATCGTTGTCTACCTCTTGCTCGCTTGCTTTTAACCTTACCCTCCAGTATCGTGTTTATAAAAGCATCGTGTTTTTCAACGTTGTCGAAATAGTTCGCTTGCCTAGTTTTTTTAAAAATATTATTATTATTATTATTATTATTATTTATTTTATCAACTCTCTTTTCACTCCCAAATTTCGTGGAACCTCTGTAGTTGATTGTGTGTATGTTTTTTTTTTCTTACGCCATATTCTTCTGTATATCCACATCTCCAAGGCCTCTATTCGACTTTCTAATTGCTTGTTCATTGTCCAGGCTTCCGCGCCAGACAGCAGTGTTGAATATACATAACATTTTACAATTCTTATTGTTTATGCATTTTAATCTCCCTAGATGTTAATGCTGCTGTAATGTTGTTGAAAATATGGTTGGATATTCCTATTTCCTTTTTGTTTTTTGTATCATTTCTGTTATCATCCTTTATTACACGTCTTAAGATAGGAGACACGCGTTACTTCTACTAGTATCTTCCCGATTACTGTGATGTTCATTGTTCAGGCTTTTTCGCCAAATAATAATGTTGAATAAACATAACATGTGACAATTGTTGGATATACATAACATTTCACAATTGTTGAATATACATAACATATGGCAATTGTTCAATATATATATATATATATATATATATATATATATATATATATATATATATATATATATATATATATATATATATATATATATATATATATATATAATTTGACAATTGTTGAATATGAAAACCATTTGACAATTTTTGAGATACATAACATTTGACAATTGTTGAATAAACATAACATTTGACATTTGTTGAATATATATAACATTTGACAATTCTAATTTTCTCCCAAAACCTTAATACAGTGGAACAAATAGAACGCGTTATGTCCGCGTACTAAATTTATGCTTATGTGACAAGTCCACAGGAGCCCAACATGCAGCAGACGATGGTCGGTGGGGACACGCCCACGGAAGTCCAACAGGCAGTAGATGATGATGGGTGGGGACACGCCCACAGGAACCCAACAGACAGTAGATGATGATGATGGGTGGGGACACGCCCACAGGAGCCCAAGAGACAGCAGACGATGGTCGGTGGTGACACGCCCACAGGAGCCCAACAGACAGCAGACGATGGTCGGTGGTGACACGCCCACAGGAGCCCAAGAGACAGTAGATGATGATGGGTGGTAACACGCCCACATGAACCTAACAGACAGCAGATAATGATGGGTGGGGAAACGCCCAAATGAGCCCAACAGACAGTAGATGATGATGGGTGGGGACACGCCCACAGGAGCCCAACAGACAGCAGACGATGGTCGGTGGTGACACGATCACAGGAGCCCAACAGACAGTAGACGATGATGGGTGGGGACACGCCCACAGGATCCCAACAGACAGTAGATTATGATGGGTGGGGACACGCCTACAGGAGCCTAACAGACAGTAGATGATGATGGGTGGGGACACGCCCACAGGAGCCCAACAGACAGCAGACGATGGTCGGTGGGGACACGCCCACAGGAGCCCAACAGACAGTAGATAATGATGGATTTTGACACCCACATCAGCCCAACAGGCAGTAGATAGCGCGATTGTCTGCAATCCAAATGGTGAAGGTGTCTACCACTCTCGGAGACCCGCATTTAACAAAATCAGTACACCTTTGATTCAGGTATGACCTTGACTAAAATGAGTATCAGGAAATGGCTTGAAGCGACCACCTCACAAATCGAGTCTCACTTAGTCTGTGAAGATATGAGACGAGCACTATGTACACGATATGTCACAAGGTGTGGACAAGCATCATTTACTATATGTTATTTCATTAGAAAAGAGCAAGTGGAATGGTTCGGTTATACAAGTCGGTTACCAACTGACAGCATACCTCTAAAAGCAAATATGTACAGACCAAATGGGATTAGAAGAAAAGGCCGACTAGGTAAACAATGGACAGGGAATAAACGATTCCATGGCAATCTCGATGTATGAAGCCCATGAACGGGCACTCACTCGCTGTTTATGCTTGATGAAATGATGAGATGAGACAATGAGTTGAAATGAAATCATGTGGTTGTATTTTATGTCTGCTAGTTATATCGCTGGGGAGCGGCTGGTCGAGTGGCTAGAACGCCGGGTTCTCCTTCGGGAGACTCGGGTTCGAATCCTCGGTAAGTCGCAGATTTTCTTTTTTTCTGTCTGGAGCAAAAATAAAATCCTAACCTACACAGTTCGGGGCGACTGCATTAACCAGGTGGATTAATTCCTCTACTCAAGACCCACCTGTCCTACACTGCAATGTACTACAGGCAGTAAAATGACAGTCTATGACAGTTATATCGCTGAAATGTTAAGCCAGAAATGACTCAAATACACAACATCGAAAACCAAAAGGGACAACAATAAAAATTACAAGACGAAAGTTGTGGTTGACATGGGAAGATTGACAGACAAGGCACACACTCTGATTCCAGGAAGTAGAGAAAATCAGAAGAAATCACATCAATGACAGGCCGAGGCATTCACGTGGTCGATATTGCTGGAAGATTGTCAAGGAATATTTATCCTTCACTATCAACGTCCCCGCGCTCTAACGTTCTGCGTTTCCCACAGAACGTATCGAATAATGTATGTTATATAGTCCATAGCCAGTATACTCCGCCCTTTACTATGACCATTCCTGCTAGTGCCAATGTGTATCCATGATTCCGTCAATCGTTGCCGCATATGGTCACCATCTACTTCAGTAAAAAGCATCTTGTGTTCACTTTAGGAGACTGCGACGGGGAATAAGCTGTCACACATATTCAACATGTGCGAGTGTTATGATTTAACATTCGGGTGGTCCTATCTTCAAATTCCCCAACGAAACAATCTTTTCGTAGCGACAGATCTCTGGAGTTGATCCAGTCTGAATAAACTGGGCCCAGAATACTTCACAGTAAGCCATGTGGTCGGTGTGATACTCACCACATGAACGATTTAGTACACATTGTCCAGAAATTATGGGCCTTTAAATATTTTACATCACCCATAGAGTATCGATTAGTCTATGAAATATGTTGTCAGCACCATACACGCTTTATGTCTCTAGGCCTATTTATTTACATATTCCATTCCAGTGTGACAGCAAGTCCCATTTGGAATATGTGTTCATATGAGGTGGGTTTGTCAGCTACATGTTTACAGTCGTACATTAACATTTACCTATTCAGTCACGTGATCGTACGTATAAGACTATTCTGGCAATTACCAGGTCAGGATTAGACAATGTATTGAATGGACAAGTGCGGATGCCTCGAAGTAATGGCTAGACTTAATGCAGCTATACACTGGGACACAAACTGGGACACAAACCGAGACACAAACTGGGACACAGTTCTCCTCCACGATTTAAGACACCCACATAAGTGTAAATCTTGGTGTCTGACGTTCAGCAAATATATAACGCAAGTGCGACCCAGATTATTTGGCTCTGAAAAACTTGTCGCTCACTTGTGCACTACTGTTGGCTCAGCTCGTTTCACGTCATTTGTGATGCTCGTTTAAACATACTCTCCACAACACAATCTTCCCACCAACTCTATGCTACCAATGTCAAATCTTGTCAATGATAGGACATGGTAAAAGAAAAATTATGACAATGGAAATGTGATTCCTGAGAATAATACTCAATATCAAAAAGAGAAAATCAGAAATGGTGAAATCAGGACTAAAGATAAAAAATTATAGCAAAGTAATAGTAATAGTAATAGTAAATAAAAACAAAGTAAAGTCACGGTGTAATATGGTGGAGTGACTAGCAACTACTTCCATTATAGCAGCTAGATTTCATTATAAAACAGCAAGTGAGATGATTCGGCCATATAACTAGGCTACAAACTAATAGTATACCACAAAAAGCAATGATGTACAGACGAAATAGAACCAGAAGAGGCCCACCATGTAAACGATGGACAGAGGGAATAACAGAGTCCATGGGCATCTCGATATATGAAGCCCATAAATGGGCACTTCCCCACTGTTTATGCTTCATCTCTTTAAAAAAAAAAAAAAAAAAAAACTGAAGTTATCAATCTCGCCATTCTCAACTCTGACTTTTCGTTTGCTTTTAATTACGAAGTTGTCATTATCTTTGTCCTCAAGAAATCCAATACTGCACGTAAATGGTGCACTGTCGGTGCGTGCAATATTAAGCCTTCACATATTTAAAGTTACGGTGTAATATGGTGGAGTGACTAGTTACCTTACTCACAGCCTGTCTTTCTCAGTGAAATCCCAGTAATATCGTACACGTATTCTGCCCATCTTAATGTGTATAATGCAGTGGTTCTCAAACGTGGGGAAATTCCCCCCCCCCCCACCAGGGGGGAATTTTAGGGTTTCCAAGGGGGGGGGGGATTAAGATGATTTCAAGATCGCGATAATACAAGAACCGATTACGTGATATTGTTTTTTCCTTCGTACTGTACGGTTCTGTACGCCTCACCCTTCTAAAATTCAATTTATAAAGTAAGTAGACCCACAAATCATGTTTTATGTGGAAGTCTAGACTTTTTTTAGTATGTGCTATTAAATTTAGCTTCCATTATTACGTATAATGTGTAGGGGCGGGGCGAGATATTTAGGTAGGAAATACGAAAATGGGGGGTTGGCGTTCTGAAAATATGGTGAAGGGGGGCATGGGCCAAATTTTTAGGTAGGAAATACGAAAGAGGGGGGGGGGGGTGACGTTCTGAAAATATGGTGAAGGGGGGCACGGGCCAAAAAAAAGGTTGAGAACCACTGATATAATGTAAGGTGGCTCATATAATCCATGATCTTTCATCTACTTCCATGAGTGTTTAATAATAACATTGAATGTATTTATCATGCGACTAAATCGACAGCAGAGCCGATGTTGGTCGAAAAAGGAATCTTGCCACTGTTTGGAATTGAACGCTGACCCCTGGCTTGGCAGTGAAGCGTACAAACCACAATACGCCGCGGCTCAGTTGAGTGCACTGCTTAGCAAAATAGGTTTAATAGCAGCGGATCGGCTTCATTCACCTCACCTCATCTCATCTCATCATCATATTATCTCATCTCATCTCACCCTGTGTCTCTTGTACCATGCAGTGTTGAGGTGGAGCATAAAAAGTGGGAGAGTGCCCGTTTAAGTGCTTCATATATCGAGATTCCCAAGGACTCTGTTATCTGTTTAATTCCACATGCTTCAATCTATTTCCACGGAGCTTGCTGAAAGCGTCTCACATAACACATAAAACATAAAATATAACACATAACAAATAACATACAACACATGACGCATATCATCATCATCATCATGTGCCATGCCGGTAAGCGTGTGCGGTCATATCTAACCATCTCACTCGATCAACAGAGTCGTAGATCAGCTCAGTGTTCCTGTCTCGACCATGCCATATAGTCAAGTCATATCACATAAACATATCACATAACATATAACACACAAGACATAACATATGACACACAACACAAACTCCGTAGCTCCAGCGACGACTCCCTGGTGTCCCTTAGAAAACTGCACTCGTGAGCTGAATGACTGACTCGGTAAACGAGCTCAGGACTTTCAGGCTGTGAGGTTACCGGCTTAACCAATTGGCCACGGAAACAGGACAGGCGAAGCACGAGACAGACAGAGGTATATAGAACGGCATTTGGAACAGACAGATAGGTGAAACAACATAGATTACAGGAGAAAGTTGAAACAGGTGTACAGACTGGCAATAGGAAGAAATGAAAGAAGTTAGATAACAATTACAGGACAAGGATGAAACAGGTGTAAAAATTTAAATATTAACTAAAGGACAGGTGAAACACGACAGATTACCCGAGGATATTGAAAAAGGTGTAAAGAATGTAAATATTAACTAAAGAACAGGTGAAACACGACAGATTATAGGAGGGTGTTGAAAAGGGTGTAAAGAATGTAAATAATAACAAGTGGACAGTCAAACAAGACATACCAGAGGACGGAGTTTACACAGGTGCTGTGAGACTTACCGATCTGAAGACGGGACTGGCCATGATCTAGTAGACAGCTTGGCGAGAATCAACCGCTTCCGGCATGCGGAGTTGTTGTGGGACTCAGGGCTCACGGAAGAGTTGCGGCTCGGGAAGCCATGCCCATGGGCCCACAGATGTCTGGCGTCGACGCTTGATGTGTAGTCAGATTTCTCTTTAAAACCAGTTATGTCTATGACGGCTTGAACATGGCGGACGGAGCTTCGTGATTCAGGGGAGGAAACTTGCTTGGCGTACTCAATCCTGATAGATTTAGCAGAAACTGTAGCCATGTTGGTGGTTGTGTCCCCCTTGCACAAGTTGAAAACTACAGCCGCGTGAAATAATCTGCTGTCTCACAAGTTATTAGTTTTCTTATGAGTATAATTCATTCGTCTGAAGTATAAAGAATTTCGAATGGTGTTTTTTATTATCAAATTAAATCCCATCTCACACTGACGGTGTTGCAGTCCGTGAATTACTTGCTGTCAGTTTCTGTATACACCGGAAAGAATTCTTGCTTAGAAACCCCGCAATTTTGCTATAGTCAAAGCTCCAGTATAGATCTGTCCATTCACTCACCCACCCATCCATCCATCAAACCACCAAACCGTCCGTCCGTCCATCCATCCATCCATCCATCCATCCATCCCTCCATTCGTCTATCCATCCATCCATCCAACCATCCATCCATTCGTCCACAAATAATTAAGTAATACAGCCATCAATACATTCATCCAAAAGTTAATCCTTCAATAGGTTTACTGTGTATCATTTGAGCTGGCATCAATGATCCAGAAACAGACAGACAGACAGACAGACGGATGGACGGACGGACGGACAGATAGAGATAGGCGGGCTGACGGACGGAGTGGCGGGAAAGACAAGACACAACACGGCCAAACTAGACCAGAGAAAGAAAGGGAGAAAGATACAGACAGAGTGACAGAGAGACAGGCAGCCAGCCAACCAGCCAGTCAGCCAGACAGACAGGCAACCAGGTAGGCAGGCACGGAGGGAGGGAAGGAGGGAGGGACGGACAGAGAGAGAGAGAGAGAGAGAGAGAGAGAGAGAGAGAGACGGGCGGACGGACGGACGGACGGACGGACGGACGGACGGACGGACAGACAGACAGACAGACAGACAGACAGACAGACAGACAGACAGACAGACAGACAGACAGACAGACAGACAGATAGATAGATAGATAGATAGATAGAGATAGATAGATAGATAGATAGATAGATAGATAGATAGATAGATAGATAGATAGATAGATAGATAGATAGATAGAGAGATAGATAGAACGAACAAACTTTATTTTAAAAGGTTAACAAATTGGGCACGCAGGCCCGTCTTACATTCGGCCCTTTCAGTCACTCATCTTTCATTCATCAAATGTGCATGTTACATTAACATAGGGGAAAAAACATTGTCAAATTGATTTTGTAAGCATAAACAATGCATATTACGCATGACAGACAGACAGACAGACAGACAGACAGACAGACAGACAGCCAGCCAGCCAGCCAGCCAGCCAGCCAGCCAGCCAGCCAGCCAGCCAGCCAGCCAGCCAGCCAGCCAGCCAGCCAGCCAGCCAGCCAGCCAGCCAGCCAGCCAGCCAGACAGACAGACAGACAGACAGACAGACAGACAGACAGACAGACAGACAGACAGACAGACAGACAGACAGACAGACAGATAGATAGATAGATAGATAGATAGATAGATAGATAGATAGATAGATAGATAGATAGATAGATAAGCTCCCTACATACAACACGCCGGAAGGTTACCATCTACATAATTCATCACTATAAACCAATAGAATAAACCAATAGAATATCTCTCCAATAGAACAACCCACGAAGCAACAATATATATAAAACAAGCACAACATACCATAAACAATGGCACACTATCGAAGTTTGGCTAGAACGTAACAAAAACAGCCCGGACGTCTTAAACCACAACCGGTTGTGGATTTGACAAAGTCCATTAGCGTATCAAGTGATAAATATACCCGCGGGATGCGCTAAATATACCCGCGGGATGCGCTGATTCGCCGAATATGCTGGCTTTTCTGGCAAGTTGTTAGTGTATTCTGAAGTCAGTAGGAGTAAACTTCATCGAGGAAAGAGTCTTGAAGTGAGACATACAACTTGTGATGTTATGTAGACGTCAAACATTTGCAATAATAAGACACGCTGAGAAATATCTTAATCGCAGTGGATGCGTGATTTCTGGGGAAAATGCAAAGAACATCACGAACAGAGAGGAAAAACACGAAGAACAAGTCCTACAAGACACAAATGAAAGCCGTAAACTGATTCGAGAAATTAGAGTTAGACATGTCAAGAGCTTTAGGCACGCTATGAGAAGAAATAAACTAGAGTACTTGGTTGGTGACAACTGGTAAGTTTGAGGGAAAAGAACAAGGGGAAGGCAGATAGGTAAATATTTAAATGTCCTGGCCACTTGGTTTGGTCAACACAAGAACACAGAACTGATCCACGGCTTTGTTGGTTGTTGTATATGGCGAAACTTGACCGCCCACGCTTATTGGCATGGCACATGATGATGATGACGGCGATGATTTGGAAAGATTCGGAGGTGAGGTAGAAGGAGAGTGTGAAAGTAACTGCCAGCCATTCGCTACATAGATCTCCCACAGTTTGTACAGTTCATAAACATTATAGGGTGTCAATATTCATCTAGATCTCACAAAGCCTGTACCTTTCATAAACTACACAGGCTGTCAATAGTCATATAGATATCCCACAGTTTGTACAGTTCATAAACATTATAGGGTGTCAATATTCATCTAGATCTCACAAAGCCTGTACCTTTCATAAACTACACAGGCTGTCAATAGTCATATAGATCTCCCACAGTTTGTACAGTTCATAAACATTATAGGGTGTCAATATTCATCTAGATCTCACAAAGCCTGTACCTTTCATAAACTACACAGGCTGTCAATAGTCATATAGATCTCCCACAGTTTGTACAGTTCATAAACATTATAGGGTGTCAATATTCATCTAGATCTCACAAAGCCTGTACCTTTCATAAACTACACAGGCTGTAAATAGTCATATAGATCTCCCACAGTTTGTACAGTTCATAAACATTATAGGGTGTCAATATTCATCTAGATCTCACAAAGCCTGTACCTTTCATAAACTACACAGGCTGTCAATAGTCATATAGATCTCCCACAGTTTGTACAGTTCATAAACATTATAGGGTGTCAATATTCATCTAGATCTCACAAAGCCTGTACCTTTCATAAACTACACAGGCTGTCAATAGTCATATAGATCTGCCACAGTCTGTACCGTTCGTAAACTACATAGGCTGTCAATAGTCATATAGATCTCCCACAGTTCATAAACTACACAGGCTGTCAATATTCATATAGATCTCCCACAGTTCATAAACTACATAGGCTGTCAATAGTCCTCCCACAGTTCATAAACTACACAGGCTGTCAATAGTCATATAGATCTCCCACAGTTCATAAACTACATAGGCTGTCAATAGTCATATAGATCTCCCACAGTTCATAAACTACATAGGCTGTCAATAGTCATATAGATCTGACACAGTCTGTACCGTTCATAAACTGCATTGGCTATCAATAGTCATACATATCTCCCACAGTTCATAAACTACATAGACTCTCAACCGTCACATAAATCTCCCTGCCTGTACAATAAACATAACTACACAGATTGTCTACAGCTGTCGGTACAAGCCGAGTGGCAAAGGTGTGGGCGTGGACGCCATCCATCTCAGACAAAACAGCCTAAATATCATAATGCAAATTATCAATCAACATAATCCAATGGAGGTGGATTCACAAGGCCGACATCTGACACCTGGTTGCGTACACACTATCTCACACATATGTAAGGGAGTGAGTGAGTGAGTAAGTGAGTGCGTGCGTGCGTGCGTGAGTGAGTGAGTGAGTGAGTGCGAGCGTGCATAAGTGAGTGAGTGAGAGAGTGAGTGATTGAATGAGAGAGTAAGTGATTGAGTGAGTGAGTGAGTGAGTGAGTGAGTGAGTGAGTGAGTGAGTGAGTGAGTGAGTGAGTGAGTGAGTCGGTGAGATGGATGGAATTGCCCGCTTTCTGTGCTAAACTGAAAATGAGCAAACATCACAAGAAAGAAATACATATAGCATGTTTGATTCAACATGAATATACACTGAGTTCGTGCACTGTACTGAGATTATCTTTGTGTTATCTGTGGCCGAAGCCTGTAGCGCTTATGGAGATATCTGTATGCATTGAAAGGAATGCCCAAATAAAGCTAATCATTCTCTCTGTATAGAAACACATATGTGGTTTACGTGAGAATAGATTTAGAACCGCTGCACAGTCCGAGGGAGTGTTGCATGCGTGCGCGTGCGCGTGTGTGATTGTGTGTGTGTGTGTGTGTGTGCGCGCGTGTGTGTAATAACAAGCCAAATAGAGGAAGTAATCGGTGTTTGAGGATACGGGAGTACTAATAAAGCCAGGCTTTTATCACAGTGTTCAAGGTTTCTCTGGTCGGACTAATCAGGTGTAATGTTACCGCTCACAGATAGTGTCCCAAATGTTAGTGGGTCGAGACGGGCTGGTACTTTGTTATGTAGTCACCCTAGTATAGAATATCGTGGTGAGTTGGGGCTGTTAGGTTATGTGTGTGTTGTCTATCGCTCAGGAGAACTTGAGGCAGACATTACCCGCTTAACCTGCCCCAGAAGGATACGGAATAGTAATTCAAATAACGTTTTCCCATTGTAAAAATTTAATAATGGAAACACAAACAATATATAGCACAATTTATTACCTGACATATTTCATTGTATTTTGTAATAATTTAATAGAATGTGGGCATGTGGCAGTCACAGAGGATTCAATGTGCCGTTATCTACACATAACTAAAAGTTAGGGGGCTGCGTGGTCTCGAGGTATGGTGTCCGCCTCGAGTGCTGGAGGTCCCGGGTTCAGGTGAGGACCGGGATTTATTTAAAATATCCACCTGGACTTCCAGTAATAAAATTTCCCCTGGTCTCTGGGTAGTGAGATCGGACGCCCGTGTGTATTGTTGTCTCTGGGTAGTGAGATCGGACGCCCGTGTGTATTGTTGTCTCTGGGTAGTGAGATCGGACGCCCGTGTGTATTGTTGTCTCTGGGTAGTGAGATCGGACGCCCGTGTGTATTGTTGTCTCTGGGTAGTGAGATCGGACGCCCGTGTGTATTGTTGTCTCTGGGTAGTGAGATCGGGCGCCCGTGTGTATTGTTGTCTCTGGGTAGTGAGATCGGACGCCCGTGTGTATTGTTGTCTCTGGGTAGTGAGATCGGACGCCCGTGTGTATTGTTGTCTCTGGGTAGTGAGATCGGACGCCCGTGTGTATTGTTGTCTCTGGGTAGTGAGATCGGGCGCCCGTGTGTATTGTTGTCTCTGGGTAGTGAGATCGGACGCCCGTGTGTATTGTTGTCTCTGGGTAGTGAGATCGGACGCCCGTGTGTATTGTTGTCTCTGGGTAGTGAGATCGGGCGCCCGTGTGTATTGTTGTCTCTGGGTAGTGAGATCGGACGCCCGTGTGTATTGTTGTCTCTGGGTAGTGAGATCGGACGCCCGTGTGTATTGTTGTCTCTGGGTAGTGAGATCGGACGCCCGTGTGTATTGTTGTCTCTGGGTAGTGAGATCGGACGCCCGTGTGTATTGTTGTCTCTGGGTAGTGAGATGGGACGCCCGTGTGTATTGTTGTCTCTGGGTAGTGAGATCGGACGCCCGTGTGTATTGTTGTCTCTGGGTAGTGAGATCGGACGCCCGTGTGTATTGTTGTCTCTGGGTAGTGAGATCGGACGCCCATGTGTATTGTTGTCTCTGGGTAGTGAGATCGGACGCCCGTGTGTATTGTTGTCTCTGGGTAGTGAGATCGGACGCCCATGTGTATTGTTGTCTCTGGGTAGTGAGATCGGACGCCCATGTGTATTGTTGCGCACGTAAAAAATCCCTTGGCAGTTGGAAATCAAAAAATAGTAGCCTAACGGCGCTGCCCGAGCAAAATTTCGAGTTAAAAATCTACCCAAAGTATTTCAGGACCCTCGCCGGTGCTACGGAGTTCGTGCACTGAGGTGAGTTTCTCCAGACTCAGGTTTGAGTTAGGAGGAAAACGGAGCACTTATGGGTTGCACCCGTGTGCCGTGATGTTGATCCGTCGACTAAACTAAACTAAACTAAAAGTTACGGAGATATGCTGAGCCTTCAGCTATACACACGAGTACACCACACTTATGTAAATAAAAAAGCATTTTAGTCTTTTCTTAAAACTGGCGTGATGACAATGACATATTTGACAGTGTGTTGTTTATTCCAATGAAAATGATTCGTTACGTTACTTCATTATATGTTGAATCAGTTATGTAGTAAGCACCAGACAAGATTAAGTAAAATATTCCAGGCGATAAATTGCGCAATATATTTCTTTGTATCTTTATTATTCAAAGAAGTAGAACACTGCAATCTAGCATACAAGTCGTCGGAGTCGAGTAAGGAAGGTTTGAGTGAAACTGGCGATCTCAACTCGGAGAAAATGTAACTGTACAATTCAGCCAATTATGAGTATTAAATATTGAGCACAACCCACTACTGGCAACGCTGATCGTATTCTGGTATGAACCTAAGGCCTATAGTGCTTCCATATTGACGTGGATAGGCCTTAGGTTCATACCAGAATACGATCAGAGTTGCCAGTAGTGGGTTGTGCTCAATATTTAAAATTCAAATCCCGAAATAACCAAATTAATCAATTATGAGTATGCCTACATTAGGGGCTGGAGTGAGTTATTGGAGGGTCTGGAGAGGGTTACTGGAGGGCCTGGAGAGAGTTACTGGAGGGCCTCGAGAGAGTTACTGGAGGGTCTGGAGAGAGTTACTGGAGGGCCTGGAGAGAGTTAGTGGAGGGTCTGGAGAGAGTTAGAGGAGGGTCTGGAGAGAGTTAGTGGAGGGGCTGGAGAGAGTTACTGGAGGGCCTGGAGAGAGTTACTGGAGGGTCTGGAGAGAGTTACTGGAGGGTCTGGAGAGAGTTAGTGGAGGGCCTGGAGAGAGTTAGTGGAGGGTCTGGAGAGAGTTAGTGGAGGGGCTGGAGTGAGTTAGTGGAGGGGCTGGAGTGAGTTAGTGGAGGGGCTGGAGTGAGTTAGTGGAAGGGCTGGAGTGAGTTAGTGGAGGGGCTGGAGTGAGTTAGTGGAGGGGCTGGAGTGAGCTACGTGAGGGCTTGGAGTGCATGCGGCGATGTGGTCACGCTACTTGTCATAGTCACCGAAGGTTGTGGGTTCGATTCCGGGCTACTTCGTTCGGTTCACGAGTGCGATTTTCTCGTGGGTTTATCTCTTTCTTATCATCATCATCATTATCATCTTCCACTTCTGCCGTCAAGCGTCGTGGGGAGGAATAATTTGCGTTCCAGCGCCCAGTGGACGGCACTGGATAGTGTCATTCCGTGTGGTTGTACAATGTCTCTGATGTCGTCAATCCATTTTCTTCTTGTACGTCCTCGTGGTCTCGTCGCGGATGATCTTTGATGTAAGGCCAGTGATGGTAGTTGCTGATGTTGCATTCTAACGACATTCTCTTTCTTATTGTTGTATATAATGTTCTAGATTCATTAGCATCTTCAAGACACGCATTAGTAATTAGTTACCTTGGTAGCCCAAGGTATTAGCAAAATGCTTCTCAGAAATCGTATCTCCGTTGCTTCCAATTTCTTCCTAATTTGTTCATTAACGTACATCGATCCATAATTCTGACTCCTCAGATTTTGGCGTTCATGGAAACAGTTCGTTGGAAACACAGACGAAGCTATACAGAAGCCAGTTGAAACTTGGCAATGCGGGTAGATACAGAACTGAGATTTTGTTCATCGGAGCAGTCACGTCCCTGGAGACGGGGATTTACTCACCGACACGGGCACAAAACAAAATCAATAAATGGCTATATTTGTAGGTTACTTTGTATCTGTCTAGAGCTTAACTCGGTATAATACGGAACTTCTGTTTAAAACTGTTTGACCCGCGTTCAATAAATTGAACTGTTTTCTACACGTGAAGGTTGAGTCACTGTCTGGGGCTTACATGTGTGTCTTATACGGGACATCTTTTAGAAGATGTTTGAAATGTTGTATCTGCGAATTGCTCTCTACATGTGTAGGTTGTATTTGTGGGGTTAACTCTGTCTCTCATATGAAAGATCCGCCGAGAACCGTGGGCGATCAGGTTTTGCCATCTCACTCGATCACCAGATTCGTGGATCAGCTCCGTGTTCCTGTCTAGACCATGCCACGTGGCCAGGCCATCCAGGTATTTACTTCTCGGTCTTCCCCTTGGTCTCTTCCCTTCGATCTTGCCAGTAGTCATCAAGTTCTTCAATTCATTTCTTCTCATAACATGCCCAAACAATTTTGACTATCTATGTCTAATGTCTCTAATCAATTTACGAGCTTCATTTGTTTCTTGAAGGACTTGTTCATTGGTTTTTCTGTCTGTCTATAGTATTCTTTACTTTTTCCTCAGAAACCATATTTCCACAGCCATCAAATGTTTTTCAGCTTCCCTGCTCATTGTCCACACTTCACATCCATATAAAAGTATAGGTTCTATCTAGCAATTCAACACTCTTTTTCTCGTTTCAATTGATATCTTTTTATTGGTCAGTATGTTTTTCATCGATCAAAAGGCTAAAAGCTCTTCAAGGCATCTCCCATCAGATGTTATGACTGTTCCAAGATAACTGTACCGATTCACTTCCTCAAGAATATACCCATTCACTCATATCACATTGTGGTATTTTCTTCTTCCCAGTGACGACCATAATCTGTGTCTTCTTACTATTCAATTCCAACCCTATTTGTTCACTATGCGCAACAACCTTGCTTCACACGCTTTTTATCCGTAAATTCCTTTCTCCATTGGTTATGGTTTGGTATTATTGTGATGTCTGCTGGTACAGCATAAATGAGTTGAGGTGTGTCAAGAACCAATATAACAGCACTTGGGTCATTCTTATACATGCTCTGTCCTCATCTTCAACAGTCAGAGAAGACTCACAATAGTAATGGTACCAGTAGTAGTTTGATTATGTGTCCCTCAGACCTTTCCTAGAGGTACCGATTGTCGGCCAGATTCTCTGGTCACTTCCTGTAGCACCATTCTCTCCAAGCCGTGATGATCTATCTACTCTTCTGCTCTATACACAGGATCCCCCAGGGCCCCGATCACATCGTTCATTGACCTCACAATGTCACTAGAGTCTCGGATCAGCCGGTTATGACATGTAGCCAAGCCAACCTGTCATTTATCTCTCTATACCCCCCTCCTCCATTCTCTTTTCACACCATTTTGTTCGTTGTTACTACGTAATAAAGTTTATTTCTTTTCATAACGTGACAAAAAACATCTCGGCTGTTCCCGTCTAATTTATCTAATCAATATATAGTTTTCACGTGTTTATTGTAGGAATGTTCCATTTCTAATTTATTTGTGTGTGGTCTATCTGCATTTTCCCCAGAAACCACATTTCCACTGCCATTACATGCTTCTCAGCTTGTCTGTGTTTCACCCATGTCAGAGGTCACAGATTGTGAAAATTGTATGGATTATTTTTGGCTCTGGCCATGCGGGAGTGGGGTAAAATGAACAGGCTGACAGGCTGGCAGGGAATGTACCTCTTGGTTGTAGATTACCTATGGATCAGGGGAGGTGGTGGTGATTCTGTGGAACTAGGTTGAGAAGGTGGGGAAACTGTTTGAGAACCCGTAGTGGAAAGGGTGGATAGCGGGGGATTGGTAGGGGTTCTGGAAGAATCTCACAACTGAGAGGGAAGACCAGGAGAACGTTCAATCAGACAGCGGTGTGAACGATTAGTAGTGTGACTCTTCCGTGGCTGTTGAACCATGGGACGGAGTGTGAATGGGAATGTCCTGAGTGCAGTGATGACGGTTCTAAGCTCTACTAAACTCAACTCAAAGATGTATGGTCTGTATAGCACTTCAACATTCTATCGCTCACTACAGATGGCAGCCTCATGTTGGTGAGTATGGTTTACATCGTGTAAAGGGCTGTTTTTGGCAAGTGATTTTTGTATTGATGAGTGAATGAAGTATAGGACATTAGAGTGATATTGTAGTGATTAAACTATTGGACATGAATGTAATGTTGCGGTGATTAAATTGTTGGACATGAATGTATTGTTGTGGTGATTTAATCATTGAACATTCATGTAATGCTATAGGAATTACATTATTGGATATGAATGCAATGTTGTGGTGATTAAATTATTAGACTTGAACGTAATGTTGAAATGATTAAACCATAGGACATTACAGAAATGTTGTAGTGATTAAACTATTGGACATGCATGTAATGTTGTAGTAATTAAATTATTGAACAAGAATGTAATGTTGCAGTTATTAAATTATTGGGCAAGAATGTAATGTTGTTGTGATTACACTGTAGGACGTTAGAGTGATGGCTTGCATAGTACACACGTTTTAGCGCCAATGTGAAATGTTTTCAGCATGTGAGCCAGCAGACTGGCGCTCTCATATCATAGACCCGCTGCAGGTTCATGTTCGTGACATTTTTTCGGAGTGCGTTATAAAAAGGTGTTCTTTAATCATAAGCGGATGGGCATTGGAGCACATCGTGACGACTGGACGGATCCGCGGTAGAAGCAACAGGGGTAGACAGAGGGAAGCTATGTTGGATGGACTGCCACACTGAGGAGTAGCATCAACAGATTTTACCCAGTACTTTATTGATTGCCATCTGTGGAGGTGTATAAACGTCTGCGCCAGGTTGTAGGGCACATGATGATGATGTAGATTCTCAACTGCTGGAACCGGGGTCAGCATGGCCGTATAGATAAGAACGCTTGCTCTTAAACTTCCGGTCTAATGCCAAGGTAGCGGGTTCAATACCTACACAGGTCAGTTGGACTAAAATGTTGAGTTCTCGTCCTTGGCTTGGGGACGTAATTTACAAGTACCTCAGAAGTCGGAGTGGGTTCCCCTGATGGCGAGGGGCACTGGAAATAGGGAAAGATAATCCACAAGCAAAAATTAGACCAGCCCACCGGTAGCACGTATATGGACTACGCTTGGGTTCAAAGCGACTGCAAGTACTGTAAGTGGTGTTTGTCAACGTTTGGGAAGATTATCGAGCCACATCAAGTGGCGCTGTGAGTACTAAGAGATATAACACTGGCACTCCTAGCAGGACAATAACGTATCACGTTACAACAGAAGCCACCGGGCTACAGCCGATTGTAGAACCGGATCGAGGACACTTGACAAATACAGTGCTCAGATTTCCGATCACTCAAAGTGCTTTACAGCAAATAGCAGTGTTTCCGTTGTCCGAACATTTTACGGCGCCATATAGTGCGGTGTTCTATTACCAAAGTTGATGTAAGAACTGCAGGCGGGAAGTCAGAGAGGTAAATACATAGATGGCTAGGTAACACGGCACAATCAGGAGTAAAATCTAGAGTACTAGAGTCGAGAAGGTGGTCTTCATTGCACCGGGTTTTACCACATCTGACCCAATCCCCCTGCGCAGAACGGCCAGCAACCTGCATTGCGATGCACGACTCTGTAGCTCCAGGTATAATTCCCCTCCTTCGCCCCTCCTTCTTCCTCTTCTCCAGGAGAACGAACACACAACCCCGAGAAGGCGAGGTAGAACTCTTAACGACTTCTCACAATCAACGGCTCAGTGGTTTAGGAACCACAGCAATGGAAAGAATGGCTCTTAGTAGAAGAGGCAGAGGTCGATCAGAACGAAGATGGACAGCGGACGTTAAAGACTCCTTGGGCATGAGAGTGTATGAGGTAGGGAAAGTGGCACGGGATCTACAGTCTTTCGGGGTGGGGAAGGGAATGTTTTGAGCGATGTTCTGTAAAGAAAGTGCTACATAATGATGTAGCCTAGTAGGTGTGTCAACTGATAGGGTTTTCATCGTTAGTTTGCCAAAGCGATACTTACAAGATGACAGTATAGAACAGTGCTTCTCAACCTTTTTTGGCCCGTGGCCCCTTCACCATATTTTCAAAACGTCATTCCCCACTTTCGTAATTCCTACCTAAAATTCCCGCCCCGCCCCTAAACAGTATACGTAATAATGGAAGCTAAATTTAATAGCTCATACTAAAACAAGTCTGGACGTCCACATAAAACATAATTTGTGTGTCTACTTACTTTATAAGATGAATTTTAGAAGGGGTGAGACGTACAGAACCGTACAGAATGAAGGGAAAAACAGTATCAAGTAATCGGTTCTTGTATTAACGCGATCTTGAAATAATCTTAATTTCCCCCCTTCCCTCCACGGAAACCCTAAAATTTCCCCCTGGGGAGGGGGTGGGAGCTTCCCCACCGGTTAAGAACCACTGGTAGACAGGAAAGGAATAATTCAATTCGTCCATTATTTAAGTAGTTGATCAGTTGATCATATCATTTAGCAGAAGGACGCTCTCATCAGGGCGAGTCAGAATGCCTCTCATTCTCTAGCCAGTTCTCCTGCCTCATCCACCCTTAAGCCAAAGGAGTCTACAATGTCCTGTGACCAAAGTCGTACTGGTCGCCCAAGCTTCTTCTACCAGGAACAATGCTCTCCATCCCTGTTCTCTCCCAGCCACTTCTACCAGGAACCAGGCCTCCCATCCCTGTTCTCTCCCAGCCACTTCTACCAGGAGCAATGCTCTCCATCCCTGTTCTCTCCCAGCCACTTCTACCAGGAACCAGGCCTCCCATCCCTGTTCTCTCCCAGCCACTTCTACCAGGAACCAGGCCTCCCATCCCTGTCCTCTCCCAGTCACTTCTACCAGGAACCAGGCCTCCCATCCCTGTTGTCTCCCAGCCAGTTCTACCAGGAACCAGGCCTCCCATCCCTGTTCTCTCCCAGCCACTTCTACCAGGAACTAGGCCTCCCATCCCTGCTCTCTCCCAGCCCCAGTGACCTTCAACATGGCCAAACTATTTCAGTTTCCCACACATGACACTGTTTATGCGCCTGACTTTTTCCATGTTCAGATCTGTGGTTCTCAACCTTTTTTGGTCCGTTCCCCCCTTCACCATATTTTTAGGACGTCATTCCCCCTCACAATATATTTAATGACATAATTCCCCCCCCCCCCCTTACCATATTTTTAGAACGTCATTTCCCACCCCCCCCCCTTTTGTATTTCCTCCCTAAAAATTTCCCCCTGCCTCTACACAGTATACGTAATAATTGAAGCTAAATTTAATAGCACATACTAAAACAAGTCTAGACATGTACATAAAATGTGATTTGCGGATCTACTTACGTTATAAAATGAATTTCAGAAGGGTGATGCGTACAGAAGCGTAAAGTATGAAAGGAAAAACAAGATCAAGTAATCGGTTCTTGTATTAACGCGATCTTGAAATAATCTTCATCCCCCCCCCCCCCTGGAAACCCCAAAATTCCCCCCATAGGGGGAATTCCCCACCGGTTGAGAACCACTGTGCTAGACGTTCAGTATTGTTCATCTTCTTAGTCGACAGGATTCTGGGAACTTTTCAGGTAGACTGTGAGAAATAGTTGATGCAGAAACATATACTGTATTGTGTCGTGTAGAAAAAGCAGTGATGAAAAATATGTTTCCGGGAAGAAGAAGCACGGGGAGAATAACATGGCAGCGGACAAAAGACCTTAAAGACACAGTTAAGTTAGTTGCGTATCCTTTACAGGACGTCGCAGCCGACCCCAGCATGATTTGGCTGTTTGCGATTTCTTGGAAAGTTTACGTTCAGTAGTGTTCCATTTCTTTCTGAACGACAAGTACTCATACCATTTTGTAAAAAACCAACGCAAGGCGGTCTACTGCCAAACCGCCAGCAGCTGTCTTTCGAACAAGGTGTGTGATATTACGAATTGCGTCTGTAACGCCTTCATCGCAGAGTCGGTTAAAGACACAGTAGAAATGTAAATACACGGTCAGGAAACTGGGTAATATAATGGTGAAGTGGAAATTTCTTAGAAAGTAAATGATATCCGGCGTGATATCCATCACATGACCTCTTGAGTGCCGATTGAAAATATGGGAACAAAACACCATATGTTCAATACACATACAGACACTTGCCAATCCTCTCCATCCACTGGTTTACATTACGGGTACTGACACAAGATTGAAAGTCTTTCTGAAATGCTGTGATGAGAACGACCTTCAGCCATCGACCTGCCACATGATGATGGTGTATTTGGCAATATTTATGTCTTTTAAAGATGATATGAAGAATCGCTTTGGCAAAAGTTATTTTTTACTAAATGGGAAAAGTACTCCCCAGTAACAACCTGACAAATGCAGTGAGAGAAAGAGGAAAACAGTTATCCAGAAAGTTCATTGTGTTGTATGTATGTGACAAGTGGAAAGATCAAGGGGAAGAGAGACATGGGCAGACCAAGAGAAATGATGCAGGATGGATTGAGACGGTGGCACGGAGGAATGGCATCAGCAGGGTTGATCCAGAACACCAAAGACGAAGATCTGCGGAGAGACGTGACCGCCTACGACAGCTGACAAGGCATTTTATAATGACGATAATGTCTGTAAGGTCTGGACAATAAGCAGACAAGCTGAGAAATATGTGATGGCGGTATAAGTGTGCATTTTCTTAACAGAACGGGAATAAATGCTCGGACAGAAGAAACAAATGAATCATCGCTAGAAGAAGCCGATTCAAATAGCATATCGATTATAGTAATTCCGAGTACACCCGCGACGCTGCCCCCTAATCCGAGCACATCAAGAGAAAGACCGTCACTGCCATGGACATCGTCTACACCCTCAAGCGCACAGCCCCGGACTCTGAGATAAGTAGCAATAAAAAAAGAAAACTCCAGTTGCTATCCTCAGTAAGAAGATAGTCACACCAATAAGTTACGTTCGCGACTGCAAAGAGAAACTTTGATAATATAGACCTCGACCAATGTGGAAATATATCAGTAGGAAAAACAGCGACGCTCCATTTGCGTGAGCCGCGCGCAGAAATCAGCCACCAGGCACAATTTTGTTTTTCATATTTTAATTTTCTCTTCATTGCTCTCACTTTTTTTGTCATCATTTTATTCTTCTCATCCCAACCTTATGCCTTAATGTAGTCAACTGAGGATCTTTTCCTGTACAATATGGTGTGTTTCGTGCATGTATTTGCTGATAAAGGCTAGTGGTCGTAATTCAGCTCTGTAAATCTGCATTACTTTGTGTATTTTATATTGCTTACAAGAATTTAGGGGAATGTTATAAAGAGAGCTAAACTTGAAAACGACATACAACTGGCATAATTGATGTGTAAAAAGTGAATGGAAGCATTTATGAATTTGTTGACCAAATGGCCGAATTCTGACAAGATCGTTATAGATGGCGAACCGAGATCATCCACGGTTATCTTCATGACAAATGGTGATGGCGATGGAAGAAAGAAGCATGCACGCAAGCTACAAAGACCACACCTGAAACAACTAAACTACATCATGTTTACTGTCCTTCACGGCACCACAGGTAATACACCAACATTCACAACACATCATGTGCACTGTCCTTCAAAGTACCAACGCTGATACATTAACCACAACACATCATGTTGTCATCTTCAAAGTACCACATCTGCTACAACAACAATGCATCACCTGCACTGTCCTTAAAAGAGTCACAGCTGCTACAATTACATAATATCATATGTACCGTCCTTCAGAAAAAGGAAAACAAAACTACACCCATAAACAAACACAATATCTTTTGCCCGGTTAATGCTCCGAATAGAGGTTTTCTGTCATTTTAACTAGTAAACAAAATGTAGGATCGGACCAAACATGACACCCAATCAAATGAACAAATATTATCATGTAAATTTCCATTCAATGAGCATTGAAATTGAAGAAGATACCACGAAACTAAATCAATAACACGATGACACTAGTATGGCGATATATAATCCTTCTGTGGAAATAGGAGGTCACATGTGGCGAAATATTATCCTTCACCATTGAATCATATAATCCTACAACGTTGAAATACTTTCGCTCCCATAGCCAGCTGTAGGAAAGTTCACGCACCAAAATTGCACTCAACAAAATTTCCCACCTCGTATAAAAAGAAAAAAATATTGTAACAACAAAGTCAAAAATAGTTGAAAAGAGCAACAACTAGTAAGATGTGTGTGTACTTTAGGGTTAGATTGATCAAAATGTTAGAAGGCGCTCGATGTTGATTTAATGAACTCGTTTGTACCCGAGTAAACCACTTAAAAGTGACCTATATATACAGTCGCGGGGAATAAATGAACTTAATGACGTCATAAAAAAAACCTTCATAATTCTGAATATACACAGACACACCCAGACAAACTTACATAGACACGTTGTCACAATGGAATTTAATTATGGAAAAATAAATACACCATTCAAACAAAATGATGCACAATTCAAAGAATGTAATAGTTCTTAAAGTTATTCTAAAATAAACATCATATAGGAAGTCGTAAACAAAATAGATATTGTGAATAGCACAAAGTAACGCACCTTAACAGATGGCCGAGGGGTTAGCAGCTTTCTCCGCTAACCTCGAATACTCTCGTCACGTGACGCGACGAGAATTAGAAGTGGTTCGAATCGCAAAAGTGACTTATGAGAGTATGGAGCCGGTCGCTCAGAAGGTCGTGGCGTGCTGATGAGCGTAATCTAGCCTAGGAATCAACATACAGCTGAAAGATGCTGGTGTTGACCGCAATATCCTGAAACAGGATGGAAACGCGGGAAAAAAAAAGAAGAAAAGACCGTTGACCGGGCATTTTGTTCACTGACCTGTGCCATCCAGCCTAAACTGTGCTCTTTAGAAGTAGAGGAGGGAGACGTGAGATTAACCTCAAACATCATCAGGTTTCGACTCATATAAACATATACACTAGCCCCATAATCACAGGAGTGGAAGCAGCACAATGGCTAGCACGCTGATCTGCCAGTCTGGAGGTCCTGTGCTCCAATCACAATGAAAACGGATTAAAAAAAAAAATATGACCTGGGCTCCCAGTCGGTCCGATCCACAATATGAGAACCAAGAAAGCGAAATATGGCCGGTCTGATAGTGACCACACCGCCTTGTTGCGCCTATTGGTCTATAGAAATATGGCCGGGCTGATAGTGACCACACCGCCTGATAGCGCCCATTGGTCTATAGAAATATGGTCGGTCTGATAGTGACCACACCGCCTGATAGCGCCCATTGGTCTATATAGAAATATGGCCGGTCTGATAGTGACCACACCGCCTGATAGCGTCCATTGGTCTATAGAAATATGGCCAGTGTGATAGTGACCGAACCGCCTGATAGCGCCCATTGGTCTATAGAAATATGGCCGGTCTGATAGTGACCGAACCGCCTGATAGCGCCCTTTGGTCTATAGAAATATGACCGGTCTGATAGTGACCATACCGTCTGATAGCGCCCATTCGTCTATAGAATTTGACGTTAAACTGCAACAACTACATAACTTCATGTGTAATATACCACAAGACAAGAACCTGCTTTTGATCAGTGCTGTTGTTAGGTCGTCACATTTTAGCCCTTACTGCACGAAAGGAAGAGCTGACCAGCATATTGCTCTGTTAGCGGACGACGAAGGCAGGCGTCGAAACCTCGCCCGACCGAGCTCAAGACATTATCGACATAGCACCCTATCAACCACACTAGCATGCGCACATCACGTGCGCACGTCTACTGTCTAATGCAGTGATTCTCAACCGGTGGGGATTTTGGGTTTCCGTGGGGGGGGGGGGGGGGGGGGGTAAAATTAAGATTATTTCAAGATCGCGTTAAACAAGAACCGATTACTTGATAGTGTTTTTCCCTCCATACTTTACAGTTCTGTACTTCTCGCCCATCGGAAATTCTTTTTATAAAGTAAGTAGACCCGCAAATCACGTGTTATATAGGCGTTTAGACTTGTCCTAGTATGTGCTATTGAATGTAGCTTCTATTTTTACGCATTCTGTGTAGGGCGAAAGGAAAGGGGGATTTATAGCGGGACATATGAAAGGGGGATTGACGTTCTGAACATTATGGTGAAGGGATGCCAGGATCAAAAATGGTTGAGAACCACTGTTCTAATGTCTACTGACCTTCAAGAACCACCACCGCAATAGCTAATGTCTGCTGTCATTCAAAGAACCACAACCACAACCACAATAATTCATGTCTTCTCTCCTCCAAAGAACCAAAACTGATACAAAATCCACAAACGATCACTTTACTTTTTTCCGATCAAGTCTCGAAAATAAATATTTGCTGGTTTCTTAGTCGCACTAAGTTGAAGGATTTTGTGAACACAGCAAGTTGTGGAACATTCTTACACCAAAAAGGAAACAAACTAAAATGTCAACTAGGAATAGCATAACAAACTTGTAACAAACAAATGTATGCGAAAAGCGTCAACAGAATTATAATTATTGGTCCATTTGTGTCAGATTTATTAGAAATCTAGAGATTGGGTCGAATTTGATAAACATATTAATTAATAAACCCACTATGTGTACCTGAGAGATGCGACCAAAAGTTACCCAAATGTTTCTGGTATCCAATGAACATAATGACATCATCAAAACGTGATGACTGTGAACATTTACACACAAAAACACTCAAACATATATGCTTATTTAGGACAGAATGCCTCCAGGGAAATTAATCATACAAAATACATACAAAATTGAGACCAAGGGATAGACAATTCAACTAAAGCAATGCTATCAAATAGTTCAACAATGTGAACAAAATGGTGTATGTTCTTTGCAGAAGGTTGCGATCTACCCCAGGTTGGTTATATAAGGCAACTTTACGTTTAGTAGACTACCATTGCTTTCTGAACGTGAAGCCAATGTTAAACTTTATCTTGTATACTGCGTTATATGGTTCGGAACAAACAATGCAGGCAGCAGATTTCTTTCTGATTTGCATGCTATAGAGTTACGACAGCATGATGGTGAGTATGCTTCATTACCAACGCATTCGTCCGGGTTTAAATCATGGATTTAAAAAACAAACAAACAAGAGGATTGACTTCATTGAACAGGGGTTTATTCCATATGGCGCGTTCTCTTTCCACAGAGTGATCTGCTGAAAGCGACTCACTAAGCACGAAATCCGTAGCTCAAGCGTCGACTCCAAGAAAATTGCACTCGTGAACCGAACGAAGTAACTCGGTTTCGAACCAACAACCTTCGGAGCGAGAGGCAGGCGGGCGTAACTTCTTGGCTAGGGAGACTTGAGATTGGCTCGGGTTCCACCACCTGCTATATCACGATTCATCTTTTTCCCCGACAGTTACTTCTCCAGGGGCGACCCGCGCTGGTGATCTGGACACTGGACAATTTTGAGATTCTTCTGAAGGAAAGACTTCGATGAATGGGACTGTCAACTAACCTAATAAAATTGTGGTCTAGAATTCGTGATGGACTAACATTCCACATTCAGCTCTAGTATATCTGTACAGAGACTACATTAATGTTATACATCGCATAGCCTCTGTGTATGCATGGACTCAGTAGAGCAACTGCCGAGGGTGTTCTGCGGGCTGTCTCCTGTACAGCCAGTTGAGAGAGATATACTGGCCCACTCAATCAACACAAATCCCAGGCTGGGTGGAAAATAAGAGCAGCCCCAAGCAAACCGTGGAGATTCTCGTGAGAACTAGCTTAAATGTGTAGTTATCAAAGATCGCAAGGAGAAGAACGGGAAATAGGAGTGGGAAAAATGGAGAGGGGCATGTTGAGAAGGAAGACAAGGAGAAGGAGGAAGAAGAAGGAGAAGAAGGATAAGAAGAAGAAGAAGAAGAAGAAGAAGAAGAAGAAGAAGAAGAAGAAGAAGAAGAAGAAGGAGAAGAAGAAGAACAACAACAACAACAACAACAAGAATAAAAGGAAGAGGAGGAAGAAGATTCAAAGGTATAATAATAATAATAATAATAACAATAATAATAATAATAATAACACATACACATATTATGTAGCGAAAGGAATGGCCAACATCTTCATGAACATGTTATGAAACAACATGTGATCGGATGTACGCAGAATATGACAAGTAACAGACTGGGGATTACGATATCCCTGCTAACAGATCAGCCCGGGGATTAATCTGTTCTGTCACCTTTCATTCTGGCCCAAAGCACATCTCATAGCTGTTTACCTGTGTGATTGTCATATGTCCCCTTTCTGCTCATCCTTCTTAAGCCAGCAGAAAATCGACGTAACATAGAAACAACATTATTGACCTCAAGTGTAAGAACTAGGCAAAACAAAGACAATCGCGAATGGGATATATAAACGAAATGTGTTTAACTACTGTAGAGTTGTGAGAACGAACGAACGACCGAACTTTATTTTCAAAGGGTCACAAATTGGACACGCAGGCCCGTCTTACAATCGCCTCTTCCAATCACTCATCTTTCGTTCACCAGTAGTGCATGGTACATTCGCATAGGGAAAAACATGGTCAAATGAATGTTGTTAACATAAACAATGCATACTAGCATGTTGTGAAAGAGACAGACACACAAAGACACGCACATTCATTAAAACACACATACACACATATATACCTGCATACATACTTATATCATTTTCACAAACTCACAGTTATGCACACACTTAATAACACACAAATGCACACTCCCTCGAATACACACACACTCACAACCTCAAACTCACTGACAAAAGTATATGAACAAAGAAGTTTGCAGCTACAAGACTTCATCAGCAAAGAGCAGAAAAAACACAAAGAACAAATGGCAACATAAAATAAAAACTGATTCAACAAAAAGAAGTATTGTTATGTGTTTTCGTTGTTTGCTGATGAAGGTTTTGTGCCCCAAAGTCCTGATTAATGTTTTAATGTATTCTAGTAAAGCTGGCATTCATATCTTTATAGAAGTGCTTGCTTAATGGAATATAAAGAGGTAAGCGGAGTTTACATGGTCTTGCGCTTACACTTCCGTTGCGCCAATGACAGGATAGCCGAATCATTCCCCGTCAATTGAACTTCAACAGGGAGTTCTCATTCATAAAGCAATGACAAACATTTGTTTTCGTCTTTTTAAGTTGCATATCCCTTACAAGACGTCGCATTAACACTAGCATTTTCAGCTGTTGTCGATATTCTTGGCAAGATTACACTCAGTAGTTTGCCATTGCTTTCTGAGCGAATTGCTCACATACCCCGTAAATAACGAAAGCGACGCTATCAGCTGCCGAATCTCGCGCAGCTGTGTTCCTCACGTGGATATAAGGGATCACTGAGAAAGTCGTTGACACCTTCGCCAGGGAGTTCGGCAATGACAAACTATTGAAGGTAAATATTGCTTAGAATATCACCTGGGGTTGGGGTTGATTGTAACGTTCTGTACAGGACATAACGGGGGTGTATGACTGAGTACAACCTAGCAACCAGTAGATGACTGAGTACAACCTAGCACACCAGTAGGTGACTGAGTACACCCTAGCACACCAGTATATGACTGAGTACACCCTAGCACACCAGTATATGACTGAGTAAAGTCTAGCACACCAGTAGATGACTGAGTACAACCTAGCACACCAGTAGATGACTGAGTACAACCTAGCACACCAATAGATGTCTGAGTACAAACTAGCACACAAGTAGATGACTGAGTACAACCTAGCACACCAGTAGATGATTGAGTACACCCTAGCACACCAGTATATGACTGAGTACAGTCTAGCACACCAGTATATGACTGAGTACACCCTAGCACACCAGTATATGACTGAGTACACCCTATCACACCAGTGTATGACTGAGTACACCCTATCACACCAGTGTATGACTGAGTACAACCTAGCACACCAATAGATGACTGATTACAACCTAGTACACAAGTAGATGACTGAGTACACCCTAGCACACCAGTAATTGACTGAGTACACCCTAGCAAACCAGTATATGACTGAGTACAACCTAGCACACCAATATATGACTGAGTGCACCCTAGCACACCAGTATATGACTGAGTACACCCTATCACACCAGTGTATGACTGAGTAGAACCTAGCACACCAAATATATGACTGAGTACAGCCTAGCACACCAGTAGATGATTGAGTACAACCTAGCACACAAGTAGATGCCTGAGTACAACATAGCACACAAGTATATGACTGAGTACACCCTAGCACAACAATAGATGACTGAGTACACCCTAGCACACCAGTACATGACTGTGTATAACCTAGCACACAAGTAGATGACTGAGTACACCCTAGCACAACAATAGATGACTGAGTACACCCTAGCACACCAGTACATGACTGTGTACAACCTAGCAATAGATGACAGTCCATATTGGGCCGATTCGAATTCGAATCGATTTCTCATCGAGGCGGTTGTTTGATACAGGCATCAGTTCTCAGCTTCACCCAATTCAAAAGCTGTGCCTAAAAACATCTTATACCTCGAATCTCTTTGACGTGGCCAACGGGGGGTGGGGGGGGGGGGGTAAGAGGTAAGAGACGCCATACATAACCTCTTCACTTTCTTGCCTTGCTGGGTCTGTATTTTAGACAAAGACTTTTGGTTTTTGGTGTCAACAATACACAAACCTGCGGAAGGCACGGGGAAGCCACATATGTATTTTCCTAAGAAAATCATGCCTCCAAAACAAAATTTATAGAGATAACAAAGTTAATGTGGATATAGCCAATAGATGGACGGAACATCTGGAAGAGCTGTATGATGATAGGAGATCGATGTAAATATTCACAACAATGGCAAGAGTCCACATACACTTGCAGCGGTTGTTGGACATGCAATAAATTGCATGACGAGTTGAGATGAGCAAAGAACCGACATCACTGCACTCAGTACAGTCCCATACGTGCTCCGTCCCCTCGTTCAACAGCCAGCGAAGAGTCTCACTACTTATCGTTACCACTGCTATATGATTGAAAATTCCCTTGGACTTCTGTCTAAGTTTTGAGATTCTACCAGAACCCCTGTCACTCCGCCGCAATCTCATCCTTTCCAAATACGGGTTCTCAGTCTGTTACTCCACTTTTCCACATAGTCCCACAGGCGCACGACCATCTCTCCCTTGTCCATAGTCAATCGACCACCAAGAGGTGCATTCCCTGCCAGCCTATCAGCCTGTTAATTCCCCCGTTCTCCCGCATGGCCATGGCAAAAAATCCATACAATTCTCACAATCTGTGACCTTTGAAACGAGGTGAGCCATTCCACACGAAACATTCCGTTCTCCACCTTACTAAGCATACTCCTTGAGTCCGTGATAAAAACAATGAGTGTTGCAGTGGTCTCCTCTAACCAACGGAATGGTGCTGTAACTGCTTCCACCTCCATTCTAATGCTGAAGGCCGTAATCTCATTGCCATACTCTCCCTTTTTCAAGAATCGTCCATTAGCCTTCGCAATGAAACCCCAACTCCGTCTCACTAACCCATTAGTATAGATCAATATGTCACCTTGATGTGTATTACTCTGCATCAGTTGTTGCACCTCAAACTCTGTGCGGCCCATTCTTTGCCCTCACGACCCAGTGTTACTATTACATTGTGCCAGTCCGTCCTGTCTGCCGGTTCTTCAGCCCACTCTTTTTCACGATTTATAGTCTCTAGACCACACACAATCAATCAATCATGTGCCATGCCGGAAAGCGTGGACGGTCATGACTCGCCATTTCACTCGATCACCAGTGTCGTGGATCAGCTCAGTGTTCCTGTCTCGTCCATGCCATGTGGCCAAGCCATCCAGGTATTTTCCTCTCGGTCTGCCTCTTGGTCTGTTCCCTTCGATCTTGCCAGTTGTCACCAAGTTCTCCAATCCATTTCTTCTCATAACATGTCCAAAAAATTTTGACTGTCTATGTCTAATTTCTCTAATCAGTTTACGATGTTCATTTGTCTCCTGTAGTACTTGGTCATTGGTTTTTCTGTCTGTCCATGGTATTCTTTGCATTTTCCTCAGAAACCACATTTCTGCAGCCATCAGATGTTTTTCAGCTTGACTGCCCATTGTCCAAGTTTCACATCCATACAAAAGAACAGGCTCTATGTATCCCCTCAACACTCTTTTTCTCGTTTCAATTGACATCTTTTTATTGGTCAGAATGTTCTTCATCTTGCTAAAGGATACTTTCGCCATTTCGATTCTTGTTCTAATCTCTTCAAGGCATCTCCCATCAGATGTTATGACTGTTCCAAGATAATTGTACCGATTCACTTGTTGAAGAATATTTCCATTTACTTGTATATTACATTGTGGCACTTCTTCCTTCCTAGTGACGACCATAACCTGAGTCTTTTTACAATTTAAGTCTAACCCCAGCTGCTCACTGTGTACAACAACCGCATCTACTAATTGTTGCAGGTCCTGAGCATTGTCTGCAATCAATACTGTATCATCTGCATATCTAATGTTATTGATGTTTCGTCCTCCAATGCTGATTCCATTTATATCCTCTATATTTCTGAAAATATTTTCACTGTATAGGGAAATAAGATCTAACACCTCTCTTAATTGGCTGATACTGTCCCACTTCATTATCAATCCTTATGTCGTGTCTTCCTTTAAAGTGTCGTCCCTGGAGTGAGGGGAGTCAACACCCACATTATAATTTTTTTCCCATATCAATATCCCGGAGAATCCACCAGCTTCCGTCCAACACACTCCTTCAGTTCATGGACACCTTTTCCTCTCTCTATCCATGTTGTACTATGCCCCCTCTCATTCTTCCCCCACGCAACATATTCAACAACTCTTGCTTCTAAAAATTAATAAAGATTGATTTATTAAAAGAAAAGTGTAATGTACGTGAGACGTGTATGCGAAGAAAATGTGTGATGTGTTATATAATATGTGTAGGATCGGACTCTCAGCATAGTCAATTCATCCTTGCAAGGACACACCACAGCACGTTAAGTCAGAACAAGTCCATCTCACCCGGTACTGTATCTCTCCTGCCGGACACCGACTGTAATCTGTAGCTACCTGGTAATCCATCTTCCTGATCATCCGAAATAGATACTGTTTGTAAATTACAGCTGATCATGGACCGGTTGTACACTACACATAAGTTCCTATCGTTCCTAAAGAATGCACAAATCCTTTGTAGTGAGTATTTAAGTATCACTGTTATTGTTAATATACTTGATCCTAACTAGTGTCTATCTAGTTTCAAGTATCATGTCTTTTGTACTATTTCACTAGAATATATCACCCCATGTGACTATTATATTTTAATGTTCTTGTCTAGGTACCACTGTTCTTATGCTGTGTGTTGCATCAACAATCATCACCCATCTTAGGTGAACCATCTTCCTTCTAGCGTTATTTAATTTCCTTAAGAAACAGGTTACTGTTCAACTGAGGTTCTTTCAAATTGGCGTTGCACCTTTTCTAAAACAGTGTTGAGCGTCCTCGTAGCTGGTAGGGAACCTGTGAGAGAAACAACACATCTGGTGATAGTACTAGTCACTGATCCCACCGGCTGAGTGGAAGCCTATTGCCTTGCTCAGTTATTTTACAGCTAACTAAACTCTGTCATAGAGCATATTAGCTCCTCACCTACGTCCGAATCAGGCGATGACAAGGAAAGACCAATAACAGAGTGCAAAACCTCAGTGCGCAACCCACTGAAAGATCCCCCCCCCCATTGGACACTTTCCCCATCTCCCAACCCATCTTAAATCTCTCCAAATATCACCCCGCTATCCTATTCATCCTAGCAGAGCCAATTATCACTTCACTACTCTAACTAGTTTTCCACTAACAGTGCTAATCATCACACTCTAGTTTTAACAATGTTACTGCCTATATTAATTAGAACTAATTAGATAATATGTTCTACCTTATACGGCACTGCAGTTTACTCAATCACATCTAAGTTTGCCATGACAGGCACGTGTAAAATAAATCTAATTAATCCCGCACACGTTAGTACAGGTTCTTAACTCCCTAACTGCCGTGCCCAAGCACGTCTACCTAGATCAACGGTTCGAGTTACACTAGTTGTCCCCAAATCGGGTTTTTGGCAAACGCCTAAAATTGGTCACGTGACGTTATTCTTTATGTCCACACAGGTGTTATTTTGGGCAGATCAGCCGTTGTCAGGAATCTATCTTCCCTGGCTCAATCAATGTCAGATTCGTCCTCCCATGTTTTGACATCCACAACAAGCTAGCGAGTTACTGTATGGTCCCTACAACAGTTTTCAGGAACAAGCCGCAAATCTTCTGTCGAGTGGTGACAATCACAGCCGCCATTTCGCTTGATGTCCGGAACTCTAAATGACAGACGGACTGTTTTCTCCCGAGCTGGGCACTTCCGCTTGAATCCGACCTGTTTATGAACTATCAACGTGGTGTATAGATTCATCTCACTCACCACCGAATGTTCCTATTACGCCCACCAGATGTAAACACGTGCAGCTGCAACCCAGACTGTTTTTACTGTATTTGTTGAAACAACCTGTGGCCTCGAACATGTCGTTAATCCGAACGCCTTTTATTGTCATCACTGGTTACTCACGGTGTTTTTCGTGACACCTTATTGCAGTTTGTTGTTTCCAATATATGTTCTTCATAAGTATAATGTCTTTCCCATCAATTTGTAGATCTGCAAGCATATCCACCATGTTGACATGTCTAACTCTATCAAAAGCCTTTGTATAGTCAATAAAGCAAAGATGTATATCCTTGTTTACTTCTAAAGCACGTTCAATAACTGTTCGCAGCATATACACAGCATTTACTGTACCCTTTCCTTCTACAAACCCACATTGTTCTTCCCTTATTTCAGGTTGTATCTCCTTCCTCACTCTTTGCATGATAATTCTTAGCAAAATCTTTGTGATGTGACTCATTATACTAATTGTTCTATGTTGATCACATTGCAAGGTTCCTGATTTCTTTGTGATTGCAATAAATACAGTTACATAATTCAGGACGAATATCTCCAGTATCATATAATGTGTTCATCAGTCTGGTGACTTGTTCTAGTCCAAATTCTTCTAATGCTTTAATCATTTCTGTTGTGATGTTATCTGCACCGGGGGCCTTGCCAGCTTTCATATGCTTAAGAACATTTCGAACCTCCATCTCCAAAATTGGCGGTCCTTCATTATTAAATCTAATATCATACTGTTCGTCTCTGTTATCATCATAAAGGTGTTTCACATCATCTGTCAATACATTTAGAATCTGGTCTTTTTCTATTATGATTTTGCCATCTTTAGTTTTTAGACACCCTGTTGATGTACTTGTTCTTTTATTAGTAGGTTCCTGAATTCTTTTGTGCACTAATTTAGTATTTTGACTGTTGTGGTGGTTTTCAATTTCTAAGCACTTTTCCTCAAGCCATGATTCTTTAGCCTCCTTACATAATTTTCTGACTTGTCTGTGGATTTCTTCATATTTGACAGAATTATTATTGTTGAGTCTTCTTGTTTCCATGAGATGTAAAATTTCTTCAGTCATCCATTTCTTACGACCCACCTTCTTTAATTTTGGAATAGTTGTTTCTGCAGCCACATTGATTGAATTTTTCAACGTTTCCCATTGATCATCCACATCCTGGAATAATATCTCTAGATCAGACAATATTTCAAATCTGTTCTGTACTTCTATGTTGAATTTGTTTTGTATTTCCTTGTCATTACTCAATGTACACAAATCATATTTAGTGTTTCCTGTTATATACTTGACTTTCTTCAACTTTATCCTCAATGTTCCTGTGAGTAATCTGTGGTCACTATAACAATCAGCACTGGGAACTGCTTTTGCTACTGTTAGCGCGTTTCTAAAACTTCTGCTAATGAGAATGTAATCAATCTGGTTTCTAATCCTGCTATCAGGACTTCTCCATGTCCATAATCTTCTAGGTTGTTGCTTAAACCAAGTGTTTCCTACAATCATTTCCTGTTTTTTTGCCCACTCCACGAGTCTGTATCCTCTTTCATTTCTCTCTCCTAAACCATAGTTTCCTACTGTGTATCTATCCCCTTGATTTCCTACTTTTGCATTGAAGTCCCCTATTATGATGTTTATTTCTGAATTTTTACATTTCTTTAAGGCAGCCTCTATGTCATTATAAATTTCTTCTACACTATCTTCACTGGATTCTCCTGTTGGTGCATATACTTGAATAATATTTATGCTAAAAGGTCTGCCACTTAATTTAACTAGTAGAACTCTGTCCGACACGGCCCAATATCCTTGAACAGATGTTG
Source organism: Cepaea hortensis (assembly GCA_963921405.1). Taxonomy (NCBI): domain Eukaryota; kingdom Metazoa; phylum Mollusca; class Gastropoda; order Stylommatophora; family Helicidae; genus Cepaea; species Cepaea hortensis. The sequence goes on from OY992885.1 coordinate 109,237,159, forward strand.
ATGTTTTCCGGTCCAAAATAATTGCCACTCCTCTATGACGATCTTCACCTCCAGAATAAATAATCTTGAAATCGTCATCTATCTTGATGCCTGATCCTGTCCATCTTGTTTCGCACATACCTAAAATATTAATTTTTTCCTTTTCAATTTCTTGTTTTATGTTCTCTAATTTTCCGTCGTTGTTTAACGTCCTAACGTTCCAAGTAGCTAATTTTAACGTCTCTGTCCTTGTCTTGCGATGATCAGTCTTTAAGCGAATCATGATGTACTAGGCACTTTTAAAGAGGTAGTTTGCCGTTGCTTTCCTCTATGGCATTGACCTTACTGGTCGGAGACCGCAGCCATTGACTCAAGAAGAGTTCCTCTGCCTGCCGTCGTAAAACTCGAGGCCATGACCCACAAATATCTGTCGGCTGCCCTCAAAATTTCATCCACCACCTGCCTTCCGTGGCTTCTTTTGAAAACTTCCAATCAAAGAACACAAAATAACATCACATAATCCTCAGGAAAACACTATTCACAGGAACTCTTGAGGAAATCACACGAAATCCAAAGGAAAACACTAAATAGCGTCCCTCCGAAAAGTAACGCTTCATTTTGTCGCCATTGTACCGGAAGCCACACACACAAGACTAAATATATTTCTGCCTGTGCCATCATCCAGGACCTGCCTCGTCTTAGTCTATAACCCTTGATCATATCCATGGCTTCATGTAAGTCGGGGGGGGGGGGGGGTATCCCTATCTCAGGTACCATTTGACTTGAAGGACCCTATGCAAATCCGCAATTTTTGGTAACGCCAGGATACGCTTCATGCATATAATTGATGCGTCCTTTGTGCACCCCAGAATCACCCACATTGCAGCATTCTGTATGCGTTCCAACCTTTCAAGCTGTCTCTTTGAATCTGTTAGCAGCCCCAAACCACAGTCAATGACATAAATTATCAACTGATGAAAGAACTTGTAAAGCACACTCTGCTCTACCCCGGTTGCTGCCTTCGCCCTCAATGCCTTAAGTCCCCTACCAGCTTTCACCACCGAAGCCTCCACATGATCTTTAAATGACATACACCTGTCGAGGGTGATAACAAAGTACTTCAATTTACTCTCTCTACTAAGAGGACATCCATTCAATATAATACATGGGTCATCTGCCTTCACAATCCAGTTATCCAGGGAGAACCACACAACCGATGCCATCTGTAAGTCTGCAGCCAAACTTTCTCTGTCTCTGCCCTGTCCGTACACCAGTACATCATCTGCAAATGTCAAGATTCTACTAACAGCTGGTGTCTCAATAGGTGCGACTTTGCTGGTGTAGACATAAAAGAGCACTAGGGACACGGCAGATCCTTGTGGCAACCCAGGTGCAATCGTACAGGGGTCAGAATTCCAGGAACCCATGCGCAGTGCAACCTTACGCTCATAAACGACTGCCGCAGCCCATCTAACAAGGCAAGGGCAGACCTCCATGTCCAACAGTGTGTGTATTAACCGATCATACCTGACCCTGTTATACGCATCCTCCAGGCCAAGAGCTATCACCACTGTCTCGTGTTTATCCTGGAAGCCCTCGTAGACATCAAATACAAAAGTTGCCGCATTGGCCCAGGTGTACCTGCAAGGCCGGTAACTCTCGAGCCCTTTGGGAAGCAGATTGCGACTTTTCAAATGTCGCTTGAGCCTGCGGGCTACTATCTTTTCGAGGACTGCCATAGGTCTTTTGCAGGGTTATGATTCTGAATCCATTAAGTCTGAAGTGATCCTTACCTTTTTTGGAAGTGGGACCAGATAGCTATGCAACAAATTCTGGGGTATTTCCGCCGTATTCAAGTCCCCATCCCTTATGTTACTCAAATGGGTGTACCATCAACTGCCTTCCTCAAGTTCCCATAAATGACACACTTGATGACCTGCCAACCATAGTGGAAGTAAGCAAAGCCATCCAGCAACTCTCCAGCGGCAAGGCACCTGGTCCGGACTCCATCCCAGCAGAGATATACAAGACAGGTGGGCCGGTCCTAACAGAGCAGCTTCACCAAGTCTTTACAAACATATGGGTGAACGAGACCATGCCGCAAGATTTCAAGGACGCGTCAATAGTCCACCTTTACAAACGAAAAGGAAACCGCCAATCCTATGACAACCACCGAGGCATCTCCTTGCTTTCAATTACAGGGAAGATACTCGCCAGAATTCTTCTCAATCGCCTCACGGACCATCTCGATCAAGGTCTTCTTCCTGAGAGTCAGTGTGGCTTCAGAAAATAACGTGGAACTGTTGACATGATTTTCGCTGCAAGGCAGCTGCAAGAGAAATGTCAGGAACAGAACTGCGAAATGTTTTCCACTTTCATTGACCTTACCAAGGCTTTTGATACAGTCAGCAGAGAAGGATTGTGGAAGATTATGGCAAAATATGGCTGTCCACGAAAGTTTGTCCAAATAGTGCGGCTTTTTCATGATGGCATGCAGGCAAGAGTACAGGAAAATTGTGAACTGTCTGAGCCCTTTCCTGTCACCAATGGAGTGAAACAAGGATGAGTCCTGGCACCGACACTGTTCAGCTTCATGTTTTCAGCCATGTTGATGAATGCCTTCGAGAACGACGACATTGGAATAGACATCAACTACCGTATGGATGGAAAGTTGTTCAATCTCAGAAGGCTGAAAGCTAAAACCAAAATTGACAGCGACACCGTCAGAGAGCTACTGTTTGCTGATGATTGCGCTCGCCAACTCAGAGGCGGACATGCAACATAATGTTTCAGCTTTCTCACTTTGGGCTGAATGTCAATTTGGAGAAGACTGTAGTTATGTACCAGCCAGCTCCAGGGAATAATCACACTGTGCCGAATATCAAAGTGAATGGTCATAGTGTAAGTGCTGTGGACAAATTCACCTATCTTGGCAGCACTGTGTCACAAGCTGCCACAATTGATGATGAAGTGAATGCAAGAATCTCCAAGGCCAGCGCGGCCTTTGGCAGACTGTACAAGAATGTATGGGACAGAAATGGAATAAGCCTGCAAACAAAGCTGAAAGCCTACAAAGCAGTTGTATTATCCACACTGCTATATGCTTGTGAAACCTGGACTGTTTATCAGCGACACGCTAGGAAATTAAACCACTTCCACACAGTCTGCCTTGGGAAGTTGCTGAAGATTAAATGGCAAGACAAGATCCCAGAAGTCCTAGAAAGAGCGCCCAGTATTCACACTCTATTAATGAAGAATCAGATTCGTTGGGCTGGTCACTTGACTCGCATGCCAGATCACAGGCTCCCTAAACGAATTTTTTACGGCGAGTTGCGTTGTGGTAAACGCTCCCAAGGCGGCCAGAGGAAACGTTTTAAAGACTCTGAAAATTTCACTGAATGCTTTTGGAATTCATCATGACACCTGGGAGGCTGCAGCCAGAGACCGAGATTCGTGGCGTGCATCATTACGCAAAGGTGCAGTCATATGTGAGGCAACCAGGACTGCAAGAGCTGTGAAGAAAAGGCAGGACAGAAAAACCACTGCACAAAATCCTCCTCCTCCAGAAATGTCAAGCATTCTTTGTCCACATTGTCAAAGAACATTTCGAGCCAAAATAGACCTTATCGGCCATCATAGAACTCACGGCTCCATACTTTCAACCCCACTGGATGAAATGAATGGTCATCATCATTCTTGATGGACAAACAACATTACATTACATTACATGGGTGTACCTCACCCTCCCAGGCCTGGTACTGTGTCTTTAGTACTTTTCAGTACCCGTCTAATTTCCTCCACTTTTGCCTCACAGACCTCCTTCCTAGTGACCGGTGATAAGACTTTTCTTACCATATCTCTAATAGCTCTATCTTCCTGATCCGTCTGTTTTAAAAATCGTGCATGAGAAGCCTCCCATCTGTCCTGGTAAGAAAGAAAGGAAAGGCATCCGGTCCAGACAATTGGAGGAAGTTGAAGCTCTAGGTGCTTGTGGAATCGAGAAATTGACAACATTCCTAAATTACATCTACATTAGTGGGTACATTCACAGCGAATTTTAAAATTTAGCTTTATAGCTCTGCCAAGGAAACCAGATGCTCTACAATGCAAAAAGAATCGCACAATAAGTCTTATGTATCACATGACAAAGCTGTTACTGAGAATAATTATAAAAAGAATAAGAAACAAGATTAAATCAGACATTAGTGATGAACAGTGTGGATTTGTAGAGGAAAAGGGCACAAACAATGCTATATAAGAGTTGCCAGAGTGCTATTAGAAAGAGCTATAGAAGTAAAAAATAAATCTGTACCTATGCTTCATAGACTACACAAATGCATGTGACAATGTGAAACATGAGGAAATAATTCAACTACTAAAGCAACTGAACATAAAAGGCAAATATCTGTGAATAATAAAGAACATATATTGGCAGCAAACAGCAGCCATCATAATTGTCAAAAACCTAGTACTGATAAGGCATGCGTACGCCTGTCGCTAACAGTTAATTTTTATTTCTTAGAACAGTGGTTCTCAACCGGTGGGGAATTCCCCCCTAGGGGGGAATTTCAGGGTTTCCAGGGGGGGAATGAAGACCATTTCAAGATCGTGTTAATACAAGAACCGATTACTTGACATAGTTTTTCCCTTCATACTTTACAGTTATGTATGTCTCGTCCTTCTAAAATTCATTTTATAAAGTAAGTAGACCCACAAATCATGTTTTATGTGGATATCTAGACTTGTTTTAGTATATGCTATTACATTTGCCTTCCACTTTTACGTATACTGTGTAGGGGTGAGGGGATTTTTAGATAGGAAATATGAAAGGGGGGGAATGACGTTCTGAAAATACGGTGAAGGGGGGAACGGGCCAAATTTTTGATAGGAAGGGGGGGGGGGGAATGGCGTTCTGAAAATATGGTGAAGGGGGGAATGGGCCAAAAAAGGTTGAGAACCACTGTCTTAGAATAACTTCAGACTGAGTCAGGCAAATATAGTCGTCTCTTTCGGGAAGATTTATTTATCTCTCTCTCCGAGCAACGCTCCCGTATCACAAAGAGCTCGATACGTGATTAAGCACCGAAAAAATACAACCATGTCGGTACCAGAAACATGGTAGCATATAAATATGTACAATCAACATTCTATTTACACATTCTCAGACCGTTAACGTTCAGACTAGCCATCTCGGTCTATCTACATGCAAACCATCACCGTCTCACACAATCATAGCACGCTCAAACTATGGCAACTATACACTGGCAGAGCACTATCGCTTTCATTTGTCTCCTACTCAAATTGTCTCAGTCTTCTCTACCACGTCCGTCTCAGTCGTAGTCGCACACATTCTGTTGTGACCCCTGTCCAGTCTTTTCCATCATGTGACCCCTGGTCACGTGTTTCTCGTCTGAACTTCCTTTAGTCAGTCCGTGTCGGGTTTGTACTGCGTCGAACTCTAACTGTCCCTGACCTCGGGGTTAGGTATCTGTCAACAGTTGTGACCTGTCACTCTTTCACACCTGTATCGTAGTCAACCCCTGTTGGCTGGCTGTCTTCCTCTATGTCTGTCCTGTCAGCTCAGTACGGTCCGTTTAGGTCCTCATTAGGACTTTGACAATAATCAACAACCTGGTAGGAACATTTCAGAGTATAAAGAAGGGTGTTAGACAAGATTGCATATTGTCTTCTGATTTTTTCTCCTTGTACAGTGAACATATACTGAGATCTACAGGAAATGATATATAGAGTGGTTGTAGAAAGTGAAAACTGGAACTTAATTTGAATAATAGAAAGGCAGAAGTCATGGTAATATCAAAGAAACAAATTGTGCCTAAATGTGCAATTAAAGTAAATGATGCTATTTTGGGGCAAGCACAGAAATTCAATATCTAGTCACATGGATAACATCAGATGGAAGATGCATCACAGAGATAAAGACCAGAATAGGAGAAGCAAAACCTGCATTTTATAAAATGAAGAACGCTTTGTGCAATAAATCATTTTCCTTCAATGTTAGAAAAAGAGTTCTTGCATGTTACATAGAACCAATTTTAGCACATGGCTGCGAATCCTGGCGAAAAATCCCTTTAAGCCTTGGAAATGTGGTTTCATAGCAGAATGCTGAAAATTAATTAGACTGCCAAAATGAGCATTCAGGACGTGTTAATGGAAGTTGAGTCGCAATAACAACTTATCACAAACATCAGAAAGAAACAGTCATAATATTTGGGCCACATTATAAGCACACAAAAAGTCGAACATTTTATGACAACCGGAAATATTTGTGGAAAAAGAGATAGAGGGAGACAGTGTGAAAAGATTCTGGACGATCTTGTGTCATGGCACTGAAAGGAGTCAACACAAGAATTGATCAATGCTGTCGGATATCGTAATTTGAGGAGGAGCATGATCGCCCATGCCAGCCGGCAAGGCACCGTATGAGGATGTATCACAAAGGTGGGCACGCAACACCACAAACACGTTGAGCACATAAATAAAAGATGCAGAGGAACGTGCAAGTGAACGAGTCCTTCCATCGGGTGGCGATGAGAGCGACGTCGTGTAAAAGATCTGCTATTCAAGTAAATAAAGCACACTTTACACACCTTAAGGGCCACAGGGTGCTTTGTACAGGGTGTTTTTTAATGACTGTGCAGTTTTTGAAAATATTGCCGGTCCATGCTTTGTATTTACCTATTATGTTGCATAACTTTTTAACTTGAAGACGCTTTCACTGATACACCAGAAAATTGTACAGTAAATGAAAAGTGGGGTCAAATTAAGGAAACTCTTTATAAAACTGCCGTAGGGGTTTACGGCACTGTGGATCATAAGAGGCAGGACTGGTTTGCGGCCAACAGCGAGACTCTGCAGCCCTTGATTGATAAGAAGAAAAAAGCTCTCTTAAGAAACAAGGAAAGACCAACGCGTAACACTTTGAGTGAGCTTAGGCAAGCTAGGAAGGATGTGCAAAAGGCTGCCAGGCAGTGTGCAAATGATTATTGGATCAAGTTATGTGAGTCCATTCAAATCGCAAGTGATAAGGGAGACATAAGAAGCATGTATGAAGGAATAAAGAAAGCCTGTGGTCCAGTGATCAAAAGAAGTGCACCATTGAAAACCTTGACTGGAGAAATCATCACTGATAAGAAACAGCAGATGGACAGATGGGTAGAGCACTATTTGGAGCTTTACTCAAGTGAGACCAAACTAGCGGATGATGCCCTCAACGCCATAGAGGCTCTACCAACTCTTGACCACCTGGACACACTTCCCACCATAACAGAAGTTAAGTGTGCTATAAATGAACTTGCATCTGGCAAGGCTCCAGGTAAGGATGGGGATTCCAATAGAGGTTATCAGGAGTGGGCAAGACACACTCACTATACAGATCCACCAGCTAATAGAGCTATGCTGGCGTGAAGGACAAGTCCCACAGGATTTCAAAGATTCAAGCATCATAACACTGTACAAGAACAAGGGCGATCGGAGCGACTGCAACAACTATAGGGGTATCTCACTTCTGTGTATTGTTGGAAAAGTATTTGCCAGAATTGTTCTGCGCAGACTTCAAGTCCTAGGAGATCAAGTCTACCCCGAATCACAGTGTGGCTTTCGACAGAACCGGTCTACCACTGATATGATATTCTCATTGCGACAAATGCAAGAAAAATGCCGTGAACAGAATCAACCACTGTTTATTGCCTTCATCGACCTCACAAAGGCATTTGATTTGGTCAGTCGTGAGGGTCTGTTCAAGGCACTAAAGAAGATTGGCTGCCCACCAACTCTTCTGTCCATTGTGGAATCGTTCCACACAGGCATGAAGGGTATAATCAAGTTTGATGGTGCAACTTCTGAAGAATTTGAAATCAAGAGTGGAGTTAAGCAAGGTTGTGTACTAGCTCCCACCCTCTTTGGAATATACTTTTCACTTCTACTGAAATATGCATTTCGTGATCAGGATGGTGGTATATACATTCACTCACGCTCAGATGGCGGCCTCTACAATGCTCAGAGATTGAACGCTAAGACCAAAATTAGGAGGGTACTGATCAGAGAGTTGCTTTTTGCAGATGATGCTGCAGTTACGACCCACTCTGAGGAAGAATTGCAATGTCTACTATCTGCATTCTCCAATGCTTGTTCTGAATTTGGTTTAACAATTAGCAAAAAGAAGACACAGATTATGTCACAAGGTGCACATGGGGTACCATCAATCTTTATTGACGACGCCGAACTAGAGATAGTAGACCATTTTACATATCTAGGATCAGTGGTAAATAGCAAATTATCCCTAGATCACGAAATCAACATCCGGATTGGTAAGGCAGCAACAACAATGAACAGGTTAAGAAAAAGAGTCTGGGAGAACAGGAAGCTTACTGCCAAAACAAAAGTCCTTGTCTATCAAGCCTGTGTCCTTAGTACTCTTCTCTATGGCAGTGAAACCTGGACAACTTACTCACACCAAGAGAACAACTTAAACAGCTTTCATATGCGGTGTCTGCGAAGAATTCTTGGTATTAAGTGGCAAGACAAAATCACAAATACTGAAGTATTGGAAAGATCAGGTTGTGTGACAGTTTATTCCATGCTCAGTCTTCGTAGACTTAGATGGATAGGACATCTTAGGAGGATGGATGATGGTAGAATACCAAAGGATATCTTTTTTGGTGAATTACAGATGGGTAAGAGATCTCAGGGTCGGCCTCTACTACGATACAAAGATGTGTGTAAGCGGGACATGATTGATACAGGCATTGATAATGCACATTGGGAGCAAGTCGCCGCTGAGCGTGTTGCATGGAGGGCAAATATCAGAAATGGAATAAAGTCAAAGGAGAAAATTATTGCAGAAAAGTCACACACCAAGCGATTGAGACGTAAGATGGTGCATGATGGTGGAAATGACCACGTGTTCACATGCACCCACTGTGAACGGACATTTACAGCGCAAATTGGCCTTATCAGTCACACTCGCTATCGCCATAGTTAAAAGTTATTATGCCTTTTTAAAGCACAAACTATCGTCTGTCAAGACGGCAAGGTGCCAATGATTATGTTGCATGGACTTTACAGAGTGTGAATTCAAAAATTTGGATCGGCAATATTTTCAAACACTACACAGTCATTAAAAATACACCCTACACTAGACCCATGTGTGTAAGGAACCAACTGGTACTCGATGGGTGATGTATCCACTGTCACGTGGTCGCATTTACTTCCCGCGATAATTTCTGGTACGCATACGCGGGGTTGACCTGGCAGTCCCTGTCAATTTGAAACATTCCGATCCGCACAGGAGTTGCTATGCGAGACTTTCAATAAAGCGATATTTAAAAAATTTAGAACCAGGCAACAAGCGAAACAAAAGATTTAGTAAAAATGTTACCACATCATGACAGCTTTAAATATCGACCCGGAAATAATTATTTCTGAACCTTGAACTCTTCAAGGACGCAAAGGTCTTCCGTGCTGTTGTGGTCTTTCTTTGAGTGTTCACAGAGTGTTAACGTTTACGTGTAAATTATGTGTACAACTGTAATGATGTGATGTGACGATATGAAGGAGCTGTTTACAACTTTGAACTGGGCCAACAGGATGCAATGTTGGATAAGCGCCCATCATTATATAGCATATCCACGAGGCCAGCGTGGCTGATTGGATAAGAAAGCGCGTTCTTGTACATCCGATGTCCTGATGCCGAGGTAAGGGGTTCAACCCCTACACCGGTCAGATGTACTAAAATGTTGACCCCCTCATCCCTTGTTTTGGGAACGTATATTACAAGTACCTATGAAGTCGGAGTAGGCTCGCCTGATGGCTAGGGGCACTGTTAATATGGAAAGCTAACTCATACGCATAAATCAGCCCAGTGCTACTAGAAATAGTATGTATGGACTACGCTTGAGTTCAAAGCGAGTAAGCGTTAAAAAAAAAATCACTGTACGCCGAAGTAATTCTCGATATCTTGCACCTCATGGTCACGGTGTCTGTAATTTTCTGTGTCACCATCTTTTTGATGGTTGATCCCTTGCCTCCTCTTTCTGAAACCGTGCCTCCCATCACTGTTCTTTCAAAAGCAATGTCGTCATTTGAAATGGCCAAAGTATTATAGTATTCGAGACAGTTTAATGATCCATTTTTGTCAATGGTAACATCTTGTAGAATTCATGTATTTCTCATCTGCTGGGTCCTCAATATTTTAAGAATTGTTCTAAACGTTTGAGGTGAAAGGAAACCTCAATGTTTTCTTCTTTAGTTATTGAGAAATAGTACACATGGGTGCATAGTACCATATAGGTTCACGATAACAGAAACGAATTCTGATGGGCACAATAGAAATATAGATTTTGGGTGGTTGGTTCGTTGGTTTGCTGTCTGGCTGGGTGGTTGGCTAATTAGTTGGCTGGTTGATTAGTTGGTTGGCCGACTGGCTGTCTTTCTGGTTGCGTGGCTAAATGGTTAGTTGGTTGATTAACTGGTGGGCTGGCTTGCTGTGTGGCTGGTTGATTGGCTAACTGCTGGTTGGTTAGCTAACTGGTTGGTTGATATATCAATCCCCTTGAAAACTAAGTGTTAGCTCTAAGTCCGATGTTTTGGCAATCAGGTAATTTGAACCACGGAATGGACCTGCACCTTTCGGAGAAAGACGGGTGTTGAGAACTTTCTATCAACCCGGAGACTTTTTATCAACCCGGAGACCTTTCTATCAACCCGGATACCTTTCTATCAATCCAGAGACCTTTCTATCAACCCGGAGGCCTTTCTATCGACTCGGAAAGCTTTCTATCAACCCGGAGACCTTTCTATAAAACCGAAGACTTTTCTATCAACCCGAAGACCTTTGTACCAACCCGTAGACCTTTCTTTCAACCCCGAGACCTTTCTATAAACCTGAAGACCTTTCTATAAACCCGAAGACCTTTCTGTCAGCCCGGAGACCTTTCTATCAACCCGGAGACCTTTCTATCAACCCGGAGACCTTTCTATCAACCCGGAGACCTTTCTATCAACCCGGAGACCTTTCTATAAACCCGGAGACCTTTCTATTAACCTGGAAACCTTTCTATCAACCCGGAGACCTTTCTATCAACCCGGAGACCTTTCTATAAACCAGAAGACCTTTCTATCAACCCGGGTGTGGACAGCCTTAAGAGCTCAGCTTCCCCTCCTTAAACAATGAAACCGCGGGGTGTGTTAGATCGTTGCTGAAACTTCACATCTGCGCAAGGGAATACTCGGATTTAGCCAGTTATTCTTAAATACAGGCCTTTCGTCCTTTTAATGTTAAGATATAGCAAAACGCATTGTATGCAGGACAATTTTAATAATGAAATTAAGAATTACAGATGGCATGTCATTGCAATGGCGACTCGTATGTTTTCCCTGGTAGACGAAGACAGCTAAAATGTCTACAGCGAAAATCCTGCAGGTTTTTGTTTCCTTCAAAATTGACAAAGAGAGCCATCATGTCTTCTGCATCCCTCATCTTGAATCCGTCATCTTCCCCCTCCTCCACATAAAGTCTACGAGAAAGAGACATATTATGTCATCTGCAGCAGTAATCCTGCATGAGTTTTCTTATTTACCCGTCGTTGATGGAAATGGCCATTCTGTCTCCTGTCAGTCGTCCCAGGCTACGCGCGCATGTGGCTGTCGACTAGATGTATCGTATTAAACGATGACAGAATAATCAACAAGATGGACAACTGGTGTAATGAAAACTAGTCTAATGACCAGAAATCACAGACCACTCGCTATGTACAGAAGCCAAATATTTAAATCACACTTCAAATATGAACGCTACAACATAATACCAGAGCATTAAATGTCTCACTGAAACAACACACACACCCAAACAAAGACACATTAAATAGCCTCATTTCTCGGACTAAAGATGTAAATGGAAACAAGTTAATCACAAATAATAAAATCTGAAGGAAATTAAATACGCGACTGAGATAATATCACAGAACTCCGCAACAGACACTAGTTGTAGTTACCACAGGAAAACGAGATCCCGAGAGCATATTAATTCTTTATGTCCTTAACAACGTGTGTGGTCAGTATTGTCCGCCTTTACCGAACAACGCACGGTGTATTAATGTAATTGTTTTATTGATTTATTTGGTTGTTTCGGGATTTGAGATTTAAATATTGAGCACAACCCATTACTGGCAACGCTGATCGTATTCTGGTATGAACCTAAGGCCTATCCATGTAATTGTTTAACGTTTCGTCTGAGCATATTGAAGCTAGTTACTTTAACCTGCAACACGATACATGCCACAAACAAGCGGTATACAAGTTGCCTCTTTGGCAGTTTGAAAAGAGGTTTAAAAGGCAACATCATCGACTCCATTGCACCAGGTTTTATTCTCTGTGGCTCGATCTCTTTTGGCAGGACGGCCTGTCGAAAGCGTCGCACAAAGTACAAACTTGGCAGCGACGACCCCCAGAAGTTTCCGAGAAAATTGCACTCGTGAAACAAACGACGTAGCCCGGAATCGAAGCAACGACCTTAGGAGTGCGAGAAAGTCGAGAAACCATTTCGCCAAGGAGACTCTTTGAAACAAAAATGCTCACACGTTTTATTATGGTTATTATTCTCCGGTGGAATATGTTCGCAAGGCTTCTGAACTTTAAACAGTTATGACAAAAAGTACTAATAGTGGCATCCATGTTAGTGCACGAAGCTGAGAAGTTAGTGATCTGGGTTCAAACCTCAACAGAAAGAGCTTTATAGTGTAAAATTGGGTACAAGACAGTTTTAGGATTTTCCTGAAAGTGTCTCAAAAGTTAAGGCGATGAGAAAAGGAACTGTCCACCAGCTCACATTTGTGGTGGTCTATAATATGTGAAGGGAACTGTCCACCTGACACAATATGTGGTGGTCTATAATATGTGAAGGGAACTGTTAACCAGACATCACATGTGGTTGTCTATAATATGTGAAGGGAACTGTTCACCGGACATCACATGTGGTTGTCTATAATATGTGAAGGGAACTGTTCACCAGACATCATATGTGATGGTCTATAATATGTGAAGGAAACTGTTCACCGAACATCACACGTGGTGGTCTATAATATGTGAAGGGAACTGTCCACCAGACATCACATGTGGTTGTCTATAATATGTGAAGGGAACTGTTCAGCGGACATCACATGTGGTTGTCTATAATATGTGAAGGGAACTGTTCACCGGACATCACACGTGGTGGTCTATAATATGTGAAGGGAACTGTCCACCAGACATCACATGTGGTTGTCTATAATATGTGAAGGGAACTGCTCACCGGACATCACATGTGGTTGTCTATAATATGTGAAGGGAACTGTTCACCGGACATCACATGTGGTTGTCTATAATATGTGAAGGGAACTGTTCACCAGACATCACATGTGGTTGTCTATAATATGTGAAGGGAACTGTTCACCGGACATCACATGTGGTTGTCTATAATATGTGAAGGGAACTGTTCACCAGACATCATATGTGATGGTCTATAATATGTGAAGGGAACTGTCCACCAGACATCACATGCGGTTGTCTATAATATGTGAAGGAAACTGTCCACCAGACATCACATGTGGTTGTCTATAATATGTGAAGGGAACTGTTCACCAGACATCATATGTGATGGTCTATAATATGTGAAGGGAACTGTTCACCGGACATCACATGTGGTGGTCTATAATATGTGAAGGGAACTGTCCACCGGACATCACATGTGGTGGTCTATAATATGTGAAGGGAACTGTCCACCGGACATCACATGTGGTTGTCTATAATATGTGAAGGAAACTGTCCACCAGACATCACATGTGGTGGTCTATAATATGTGAAGGGAACTGTTCACCGGACATCACATGTGGTTGTCTATAATATGTGAAGGGAACTGTTCACCGGACATCACATGTGGTTGTCTATAATATGTGAAGGGAACTGTTCACCGGACATCACATGTGGTTGTCTATAATATGTGAAGGGAACTGTTCATCGGACATCACATGTGGTTGTCTATAATATGTGAAGGGAACTGTTCACCGGACATCACATGTGGTTGTCTATAATATGTGAAGACCCATCACGTCCATGGAGTTACCTTTCCATTAAGGCAGTTGCCCGTTGATTATAACAACAAGTATAATAATATTTTTAACTTGTTAGGCCCTATGTACTTACAAGATTGACGAGCTCCTTGTCTCTCTTTCTCTGTCACTATCTCGCTGTCTCTCTCTTTCTGTCAATGTCTCTCTCTTTCTGTCACTGTGACTCTCTCTCTGTCTCTCTCTCTTTCTCTCTGTCTCTGTCTCTCTCTTTATCTCTGTCTCTATCCATGTCTCTTTCTTTCTATCCCATCTCTCTCTCTCTCTCTCTCTCTCTCTCTCTCTCTCTCTCTCTGATGTGTGCGTGGATGGGGAATGTGTGGGTGGGGGTGTGTGAGTGGCTTAGGGATGTGTAGGTGGGTGAGGTATGTGTCGGGGTGGGATGCGTGAGTGGGTGAAGGATGTGTGTGGGTAGGGGTATTGTGATCGAGAGATATTTGGTTGGGGTGGGTGGGTGGGGTGTGTGGGTGTTTAGTGGAGGATGTGTGCGTGAGTGAGTGTGTGTTGGTGGACGGGTAGGGAATGCGTGTGTGGGTGGGGAGAGGTGTGTGGTGTGTTGTGTAGGGATATTGTGTGGGTGAGGTATGTGTGTGTGGATGGGGGATTTTTGTGGTGTGTGGGTGGGGGTATGTGGGGTGGATGGGTAAGGGTATCTGTGTGGATGTGGGTGGGAATATTGTGCGGTATGTGGGTGGGGGATATGTGTGTGGTGTGTAGGTGGGGATGTGTGGTGGTATGTGGGTGTGGGATGTGTTGGTGAGGGATATGTGTGTGTGTGTGGTGCGTGGGTTGGGAATATTGCGTGGTAGGGGATGTATGTGATGTCCGGGTGGGGGATTGTGTAGTGGGGGATTGGGTTTAGGCATGTATGTGTGGGTGGAGAATGTATGTGTGGGTGGTGGGGTGTGTGTGTGAGTGGATTGGGGATGTATGGGTGGTTAGGGAGATGTGTGTGTGTGGAGGGGGGGGGGTAGGGAGATGTCAGTTGGTGGGGATGTGTGTGTATGGTTTTGGGATGTGTGAGTGGATGTGCGATGTGTGGGTTGGTGGGGGATTGTGTGCGTGGGTGGTGAATATGTGGTCAATGGAGATGTGGCTGGGGGATGGGTGGTTTTGAGGTGTGGATGGGGAGAGGATGTGTGGGTTAGGATGTGTATGTGGGTGGGCGTGGGATGTGTGGGTTGGTGGGGGAATGTTTGTGGGTGGCGAGTGTGTTTTGGTTGGGGGAACAGGTGATGGGAGAGTGTGTGGGTGGGGGATGTGCGGAAGGGGGATGTGCGGAAGGGGGATGGGTCGGTTGGTGGGGTATGTATGTGTCCCTTGGTGTGTGTGTGTGTGGGTAGGTGGGGGTGTGTGTGTGGGTGGGGTGATGTATGAGTAGGTGGGAGATGGGCCTCATATTATGGTAATTTGCCTTGTTTATGTTTACAACATTCATTTCACAATGTTTATTTTTCTTCCTATGTAAATGTATCCAAAAAACACAACTCTCATACAGATATATGCACCTACTTCAACAGCAGAGGAGGACGAAATTGAAGATTTTTACAACACACTACAAGACACATTAAATAAGATTGGTCATAATGATATAGCAATAATAATGGGAGATTTTAATGCTAAAGTAGGTGCATGAAGAGCTGAAAATGAGAGACACATTTTAGGAAAATTTGGATTAGGAAATAGAAATGATGCAGGTGACAAATTAATTGAATTTTGCACAGAAAATGAGTTAACGATAGCCAACACACTTTTTAAACAACATCCAGGAAGACTCTTCACATGGAAGTCTCCAGACAGTTTTACCAAAAATCAGATAGATTATATTTTAATACAAAGAAGATGGAGATCAAGCATAACATCTGCAAAAACCCTACGAAGTGCAGACTGTGATACAGATCATCAGTTATTAGAAGCAGATCTGAAATTAAAACTCAAAAAGCTTACCCGAGGACCAAGGCCACTTCGTTTTGATCTCACACAAATACCGGACGCATACAACATAGAAGTTAGGAATCGCTTTGGGGTCTTGATGTCTGTACAAGAAGAAATGACACCTGATGAACTGGCAGTACAAGCTAGAGATATCTTGATAACTGCAGCCAAAGATTTCATTCCGACCAAGAAAACGCAACGTAAGCCATGGATTACATCAGACACGTTAGAATTAATAAAACAAAGAAGGGAGCTGAAACAGAAAGGAGATGAATCCGATAGCAGGATGAAGTATAAATCTTTAACTCGAGAAATAAGAAAGAACACAAGAAAGGACAAAAATCAATATATACAAGATAGCTGTACAAGAATAGAGCAATATCATAAGGCTGGAAGAGATTATGAAATGTTCAAGGAAATGAAGTTATAGACAAGAAATGTTCAACCTCAATTGAATGTTATCTGTGACAAGATGGGAAATACCTTAACAGAATCTAGACAAATTCTAGAAAGATGGCAGGAGTACTGCAGTGGAATGTATGATATGAGTGACAGTGAGGATATGAATGAGATACATGAGCCAATGACAGCAGAGACAGAACCTGAACCCTCATTAGATGAAATTGCTTGGGCTATAAGGAACCTGAAGAATGGTAAATCACCTGGATGTGATGAGATACCAGCTGAACTAATTAAAGCAGGAGGAGAAGAAAGCATACACATATATCATGCATTATGTACAAAGATTTGGAAATATGGTATATGGCCAAAAGATTGGAAGAGAACTATCTTCATTCCAATACCAAAAAAGGGCAACCTGAAATTATGCACCAACTATAGAACTGTTGCCCTGATAAGTCATGCAAGTAAAATTCTACTAAAAGTCATAATGCGACGACTTAGTAAGAAAATGGAAGAAGAGATTAACGTAGTTCAAGCTGGATTTAGACAAGGAAGAGGAACAAGAGATCACATATTCAACATGCGTTTAATAATAGAGAAGTGCAGAGAATTTAATGTAAACCTATTCTCATGTTTTGTGGATTATTCAAAGGCATTTGACTGTGTACAGCATCAGAAACTTTGGGAAATCATGAGGAATATGGGCTTTCCTTCACATGTAGTACATCTCATAAAAATGCTATATCTAGACCAACAAGCAGCAGTTAGAATAGATGGCGAGACATCAGATTGGTTTGACATCAAGCAAGGAGTCCGTCAGGGCTGCGTGCTGTCACCCTATTTGTTTAACCTGTATGCCGAAAATATAATGAGAAATGTAAGAGATGATATAAACAGGGAGCCATATGATGCCCTAAATATCGGCGGTCATGACATACCAGAGATTCGATATGCTGATGATACAGTATTACTATCCACAACACAGAATGGCATAGAAAACCTAATAGCCTCAACACAATTGAATAGTGAAAATCACAACTTATATCTTAACATAGCAAAAACTAAGATAATGCATACAGATAAAACTACTATGGAGAAAGAAATATACATTAATGGGAGAAAATTGGAGGTGGTGGAAAATTTTGAATATCTTGGGTCATTGATTACGAATAATGGTGACACAATGAAAGAAATAAAACGGCGACTATCCATTGCTCTTCAAAGACTAAAACAGATGAATAAATTATGGTGTGGGACAGATAGAACTACAAAAATTAGATTTTTAAGAGCATGCATCTTTCCCATTGCAACATACGCCTGTGAGACATGGACACTTACTAAACAAGCTGAACAGCGCATACATGCCTTTGAATATAAATGTTTTAGACGAGTTCTAAGAATATCTTGGGTAAAGAAAAGAACAAATGCATCCATACTTCAAGAGTTGAATATTGAGGAGGGATGGCTATTAAAGACGATAAAACAAAGAAAATTGAAGTATTTTGGTCACTTGAAACGTCACGACAGTTTGGAGAGAACAATAATGGAAGGGTACATGCCTGGGAAGAGAGGAAGAGGAAGGCCAAAGAGAAGATGGGTGCAGGATGTGGCGGATGATCTCCAGATGGGTGTATCAGACGCGGGACATCTTGCTTGTGATCGAGAAGTTTTCCGGAGGGTTGTTATGGGAGCGAGGTTCTGTAAAGGACATGCTACTGAATGAATGAATGTAAATGTATAATGCTCTTGATGAATGAAAGACGAGTGATTGGAAGGGCCGAATGTAAGACGGGCCTGCGCGCCCAATTTGTAACCCTAATAAAGTTGATTTGATTTTATTTGATTCTCTCTCTCTCTCTCTCTCTCTCTCTCTCTCTCTCTCTCTGTCTCTCTCTGTCTGCCTCTCTCTCTCTCTCTGTCTGCCTCTCTCTGTCTCGCTGTGTCTGTGTCTCTCTGTGTGCTTCTGTCTCGCTCTGTCGCTGTGTCTCTCCCTCTCTCGCTCTCGCTCTCTCCCTCCCCCTATATATACATAATTGAAAACATAAATACTAATACACCGTAAAATGAAATACAGGGTGTATTTTTAATGATTGTGTACTTGTGAAATCAGGTACTTGCGCACTGTAAGCTAAGTTGTATATTACGTCATGGTTCAAGCTCCAGTTAAATGCTAGTTCAGAATATCACAGCTACATGCAGATGTTTTAATAATTTATCACAGCTACAATAGTGCTAACCATTGAAGAAAGAGTATTTTTGGTCGAGCATGTGGTTCTTAACGGTGGCAGGTATTCGAATATGGTTGTTCAACAATTTATGATGCCATTTCCTCATGCTCAATTGCCTCATTCTAATGCTGTTAGCAATTTAATTAAGAAATTTCGCAGCACTGGCAGTGTTCACGATGTTAGACCATCTGTTTTTGAAGAAACATCCCTCAACATTTAGGACAGCAGCTAAATAACGAGTCCAGATAAATCAGTAAGAGAGTTGACCCAACAAGTACATAAGTCAAGTAGTACTGTCTACAAAATCCAGAAGAAGAAATTGGAGTTACGACTATACACATTTTTCCTTGTACCTCAACTAAAAGAATGAGATCATCAATGCAGAGTTAACTATTGCAGGTGGTTACACATTTTCTTGCTCAAAAAGGTGAGAAAATCCTTGATGTCACTTTCTTCACAGGCGAAGCGTGGTTTAATATTTCTGGGTAGATTAATAGTAAGAATGATTGTCTTTGCATTGATAAAATCCTCCTTGCGTTGCACCCAGTGCCTCTCCACGATCAGAAAATAGGAGTGTAGTGTGCGCATAACTTGTCCAATTGTCTTTAACGACACTGTAAATTCTTAAAGATACCAGACTAATATTCTGGGACTATTCGTAGCCCGACTTTCTGAGCGGGAAATTGAACAAGCCTGGTTTTAACCAAATGGTGCAACTGCTCACACAGCTATAAAATCACTAGAATTCATAGATGACATATTTGCAAATCGCACAATCTCTCGCGGAATTTGGCCTGCACGCTCTCAGGATCATAGTGCCCTGGGTTACTACCTCTGGGGTGCAGGAAAGGGAAGGTGTACGAAAATAATTCTCACACAATCAATGAACTTCATGTTTCAGTCGTCAAGAACATTATTAACATTACACTGCCCGAACTGCACAAGGTCTTTGGCAACATGACAAAACGTATCCATACTCGCCAACTAAACGGTGGTGGATATTTCCAACACCTTTCGTGAATTGAGTTGTAATTTGGACAACTTTGCCGAAAATAAGGCACGCTATATGAGTATATGTTGCATGAACTCCACAGACGGTGAATACAAATCTTCGAACGGCAGTATTAACAAAAAAAAAATACGCCATGTATTACGTATCGTAATCAAACAAATCTTTCATTATGATAGAAGACAATATTAGTATTTGTATACTTTCACTTTGTTTTTATCTGAAAATTGTTTATCGTACGATTTATTTATTTATTTTTTTGTTTTTGTGTAATCTGGTTCAGGGGCACCATTTGTAGTTTCCCATCACGTTCTTCTTTCGCTCTATAGATCCTATAGGGACATAGGGCCTCAATCAACTCACTCCATGGTTTCTACCCTGAGCAGGTGGACAGACTGGCCGTGTCTGCAGCGATGGGTGAGGTGTTAGTGCAGGATAAGACAGACGTGGTCAGGACCCGTTGGAATCTTGTGCATGGTGCAGACGAACTGGTACATCGTCACGGCTTGGAGAGAATCGCGCTGCGGGGAGTGACTAGAGGATCTGGCCAACACTCTAAACCCTGAGGAAAGGCCAGACAGACACATAATTAGACTGCAACTGGTACCATTAGTATTGGGACACTTCCCTGGCTGTTGCAGATAAGGACGGAGCATGTATGGGAATGTCCCGAGTGTTGCGATGTCGGTTCTTAACTTAACTTAATCCAACTCAACTCCATTGCAGTTCCGTAACTAACCTCCACATATTTTCCATTTCTGTCTCTACTTGTCTTCTTCAGTTGTTTTAGATCTTCCTCTGTTTCTTGTATTCGGTGGATTCTAGACAAAGTTCTGTCTATTTATGCTATTCTCAGGTTTTCTCAGTGTGTGTCCTCTCCAGCGAAATCGTCCTTTCTTCACGTGTTGATTCGTTGGTATGTGTTCTGTCCTCAAGAGCTCCACATTGGCGATTCTGTCACACCACCCCAGTCCTTCATTCTATTTTGCGCTAGCAGCAATTAATGAATGTTTGTCCCATCTAGCCCAGGGTAAAGCCGATATGGGTCATTGCTAAGATTCAAAACAATGCATTCCCCTAGTGAATGTAAACACAGCAGCCATAAACCTGGATAACAATTTAGAGATAACAATATAAAGATAACAATATATGAATAACAATACATGGATAACATGCTCCAGATTCGAACGAAATCAGTGTATATGTGTTTTAAGTATTTCAGCCAAAGTAGTATTCATTTATGCCGGTCTCTCTGGCCGAGGGGTTACAACACTTTCTCCGTAATCCCGTTTATCACGCAGAGTCTCGTCGCGGGCGAGAACCGGGAGCGGTTCGACCCCCGCTGGTGACTTGCGGGATAACTGAGCAGGCCGCTCAGAAAGCAATGGCAAACTACTGAGCGTAATCTTGCCAAGAAATCAACAGACAGCTGAAAGATGCTGATGTTGACAGCGATGTCCTGTAAAGGATATGCTAAACATAGTATTCATTTATCCACTTCATATGATTTATAACTCTGCAGTATGCACGCTACGAGTTGCAGCGAAATATGTCAGGCAAAGAATCTTGCAATCTATTGTTTGTTGCTTCTGTGTTTGAATTCGCGAGGTGCCCTTCTTCTCGATGCCCTAAACACCTGCTATGCTTAATGAATAATGCAGCACTGAAAGCAACTTAGAATGATCTTTAGACAATAATAGATACAGTGGCTGTAGAAAGAGGGGGGAGCCTGAATCCTAGCATGAATAATATGATTACAGAATTAATGGTGATATCAAACAAACATCCCACTTTCTCTTACATCACAGCACACGGAGACACCTAAAAGCGAGATTACAATAGGAGGGGGAATACTAAACCAAGTTTATCAATGTAAATACATAGGTGAGATTATAACATTAGAAGGAAGATGCACAAAAGGAATTAAAAGCAGAATAGGGCCAGCAAGAGCTGTAATTCAGAAAATGAAAAGTATGCAACAAGTCACTATCATTGAATGTTGAAAGAGAGTGCTGAATTAGTATATATAACAATTTTGCTATATGACAGTGAATCTTGGAACGTAAATGAACAAATTAGGATGAACATGGAAGCAACATAAATGTGATTCCTGACCGACTTTTGGGAACACCTTGGACTGCAGAGTAACTAACACCTAATGAAACCATACCGTTGTATACAACAATAAGAAAGAGTCAAACGTTTGTTTGGTCATGTGAGGAGATGAGAGGTACTGGAGAACAGCATGACGACTGGAAAGATCACTGAGAAAAGAAGCAGAGGCAGATCAAGAGAATCGATGCTCGTTGGACTGAGACAGTGACATGGAAGAATATCATCAAGAGAGTTGATCCAGAATACCAGGGAGCGATGCCTGTGGAGAGACATGAACGTCTACGCCAGCCGGTAAGGTTCATGATGATGATGATGATGATGATGATGATGATGATGATGATGAACAAATACGTAGAGTATGCGTGTACCATCCATCTATCATGTGCCATGCTGGTAAGGGTGAGCTGAGTCGTGGATTAGCTCAGTGTTCTTGTCTCGACCATACCACATGGTTAAGCCATCCAGGTATTTACTTCTCTGTCTTCCCCTTGTTCTTTTCCCCTCGATCTTGCCAGTTGTCGCCAAGTTGTCTAACTTATTTCTTCTCATAACATGTCCAAAACATTTCGACTGTCTGCGTCTAATTTCTCTAATCAGTTTACGATTTTCATTTGCTTCTTATAGAACTTGGTCGCCCGTTTTGCTGTGTGTCCATGGTATTCTTTTCATTCTTCTCAGAAACCACATTTCCACAACCATCAGCTGTTTTTCAGCTTGACTGCTCATTGTCTACGCTTCACATCCATAGAAAAATACAGGCTCTATGTATCCTATCGCCGGTCTCTCTGGCCGAGGGGTTACAACACTTTCTCTGTAATCCCGTTTATCACGCAGTCTCGTAGCGGACGAGAGCTGGAAGCGGTTCGACCCCCGCTGGTGACTTGCGGGATAACTGAGCCGGCCACTCAGAAAGCAATGGCAAACTACTGAGCGTAATCTTGCCAAGAAATCAACAGACAGCTGAAAGATGCTGCTGTTGACAGCGATGTCCTGTAAAGGAAATGCGGAAAAAAATGTATCCTCTCAACACTCTTTTTCTCGTAGCAATTGATAACTTTGTATTGGTCTATATGTTTTTCATCTTGCAAAAGGCTGCCATTGCCATAGAAATTCTAGTTCTAATCTCTTAAAAGCATCTCCCATCAGATGTTATGACTGTTCCGAGATAATTGTACCGATTCACTTGTTGAAGAATATTCCCATTTACTTGTAAATTACATTGTGGTATTTCGTTCCTCCTAGAGACGACCATAAGCCGTGTCTTCTTACAATTTTATTCTAACCCTAGTTGTCCACAGTGTGCAACAACCGCATCTGCTAAATGTTGCAGATGCTGCTCATTGTCTGCAATCAATACTGTATAATCTGCATATCTAATGTTATTGATGTTTGTTCCTCCAATGATGACTCCTTTCATATCTTGCACATTTCTGAAAATATTTTCACTATGCAGGGAAAACAGATCTGGAGACATTACACATCCCTGTCTCACACCTCTCTTAATAGGCTGATATTGACCTACTTCACTATCAATTCTGATGGCAGTTCATTGTTTACAATGTATGTTTTTTACAAGTCTAAGGTCTTTCCCATCAATGTGTAGATCTGCAAGCATTTCTATCATATCTTTCATGTTGACATGTCTTATTCTATCGAAAACCTTTGCGAAGTCAATAAAGCAAAGATTTATATTTTTATTTACTTCTATAGTACGTTAAATTAAGGCTCTCAGCATGTACATATCATTTACTGTACCTCTGTCTTTTACAAACCCACATTATTCTTCTCCTATTTCGGCTTGTATTTTCTTCCTACTCTTTGCATGATAATTCTTAGTAAAATCTTCGTGATATGAATCATTATACTAACTGTTCTATGTTGATCACATTCCAAGGCTCCTGATTTCTTTGGGATTGCAATAAATACATAATTACATAATTCAGGAGGTATATCTGCAGTATCATATATTGTGTTCAGCAGTCTGGTGACTTAATCTATTCCATATTCTTCTAAAGTATCAATAATTTATGTTGTGATGTCTGACCTGGGGGTCTTGCCAGTTTTCATATAGTTAAGAACGTTCTGAACTGTCATCTTCAAAATCGAAGGCCCGTCATTATTATTTATTATATCATACTGTTCTTCTCTGTTATCACCATAAAGGTTTTTAAAAAAAACATAATCTGATCTTTTTCTGTTATGATTGTTCCATCTTTTGGTATTAGGCCGCCTGCTGATGTATGTGTTCTATTATTAGTAAGCTCTTGAATGCTTGTGTGCATTAACTTGGTATTTTACTGTTGTGTTGTTTTTCAATTTCTATGCAATTGTTTTCGAGCCATGCTTCTTTTGCCTCCTTACATAACTTTCTGACTTTTCTGTGAATTTCTTCATATTTTACAGAATTATTTTTATTCAGTCTTCTTGTTTCCATTAGTTGTAACAATGTCTCCAGTCTTCCATTTCTTACGACCCACTTTCTTTAATTCTGGAATAATTGTTTCTACAGCCAAACTGATTGAAAATACTTCAACATTTCCCATTGATCATCCACATTTTGAAATAAGATCTCTAGATCAGACAATATATCAGATCTGTTCTTTACTTCTATGTTAACATTTTCTAGTATTACCTTGTCATTTTTCAATGTACACAGATCATATTTAGTGTTTCCTGGTGAATACTTGACTGTCTTTAACTTTATTCTCAGTATTCCTGTAATCAATCTGTGATCACTGTAACAGTCAGCATTGGGAACTGTTTTGCGATTGTTAACGCATTTCGAAACCTTCTGCGTGTACACTCACGATTAAATATATTAATTTGGAACACGCACATAAATTCAAGTATCTAGGTACCTGTATAACATCACATATGAGAAGGATCCATTAATTGGTTGACTAAACTAAAATCTACCGCAAGGAACCCAACTAAAGGGATCACTCGGTGATACCTTTAGGGGTCGCGTCACAAAGAACTGATACCACCGATCTAGGGAATACAGGAAATTACCATTGACAGTAAACGCCACGAGAAATTACACGGACACGACGTAATAGCAATGACGCAACCAAGAAATCAATACCTGGCGTGGCCATCAGATACAGAGACCGGAAGCTTGTTGCTTGATTGCGACCTATCCAGCAGGATTAGTTAGTGGATAGGTGTATCAAACATTAACACACGTGGAGGGATCTTCTTCTAGTCCTTTCTCTTTTCTTCCATGTCCCTTCATCCTTCTGTCTTCTCCCTTCTAACTTCTTGCTTCCCCATTGTAGCTTCACCCTTCGATCTTCTTCTTTTTTCCATTTATTCTCTCTTCTCCCCCATTTCTTCTTCGTCTTCTTCAGCCTTCTTCCGCTTCTTCTTTCTTCGTCCTCTTCCTCTTTTTTCTCCTTCTTCTGCCTTTTTCCTTGTTTTAATTCCTTCGTCCTCTTCGTCTCCCTTCTGCCTTTTCCTTATTCGATTTTCCTCTTCCTTCTGCCTCTTCCTTCTGCTTTTTCTTGCTTCCTCTTCCTTCTCCCTCTATATTCTTCTTACACCTCCTTCCCCTTCTTTCTTGTTTCAAAAGGGGGATTATCCTTCTACCTCTTATTCCTCCTCTTCTGCTTCTTCTTTCTCTTTCCTCTTCTTTCTTCTTTCCTCCTCCTTCATTTCCCTCCTCCTCCTCCTTCTTCCTCTTCCTCCTCGCCTTTTTTTTAAGCGATCTCCTTGGCAACATGTTCAAGCTCTCTTGTGCTCTCGTTGGGTGAACTCTGGTGCAATGCAGTCGATACTCCCACCTCTAACCTTCTTTTCTCATCATCCTTTGCTGTTGCTTACACCTATTGTTCATTGACTTGTTGCCCACCTAAAATCTGCATTTGTACGCAATCGTGTGTCCAGCATGAACTATATTGCCTTCTCCGTGTATTGCAAGCTTCCATAGGGATTGGCAACAAAATTATCTGGCCATAAAATAGATGTTTCAGAGCTGCATTTGATGCAATATTCTATCATGTATGATGAAATATGAGGTGATGTTCGTCTGCATATATCGCTATAGATCCTGGCTTTGTTTACCTAATGTATCATAGCACCGAACATACGTTAGGGAAAATACTATAGTCACTGGTTTAAAATTGTACAATTGCTGGTGACTCCATAATTCAGACAGGCTTCTCTGGATACAGAACAAGTTCTGAGAAATGTAAAAGATATTAGAAAAACGGCCATCGGAGACATAACATCATCATTATAAAATATCCTGTCTAGAGACGACCATCGGAGACATAACATCATCATTATAAAATATCCTGTCTAGAGACGACCATCGGAGACATAACATCATCATTATAAAATATCCTGTCTAGAGACGACCATCGGAGACATAACATCATCATTATAAAATATCCTGCCTAAAGGTAGCAAACCCGACAGAGATACATGGTCAAGTCTAACACACGGACCTTTCTGGTGCATAATTAGGTGTGTGACGCAGTCCTCTAGAAAGAGGAACTAAGAGGAAGAAGAAATAACGAAAGAACTTTGTTTTCAAAGGCTCACAAATTGGGCACACAGGCGCGTCTTACATTCGGCCTTTCCAATCACTCATCTTTTGTTCATCTGTGTGCAGGTTAAATGTTTTTTTTTTGCGTATCCTTTTACAGGACTTAGCTGTCAACAGCAGCATCTTTCAGCTGTCTGTTGATCTCTTGGCAAGATTACGCTCAGTAGTTTGCCATTGCTTTCTGAGCGGCCGGCTCAGTATCCGCAGTTACATTCACATATTTAGTTAGTCGACATATTGTCATCACTAATAAACCCACATGTATTGATTTGCGCTCATAGACTTAGAAGAAAGAAGTACAGGCTTGAGGAGTGATTATCCCCATTGCATATCGAACTATTCAGTTCATTAGTATTCAGATGCCCTCATCAGTATATCCCTAAGCGTGAAGAGCTGTCGACGACTCCAGTTCTGTGTTCTTTGATTATTATTCATTGGCCCACCCGCATAGCGTTCTTGTTTGGTTTCACACCTTTTGACTTGATGTTCTTGCAGCCTGGTCAAGGATGCAGTGTCACCTTCATCTCTTGATTCGTTTCATTGCCCCGCCTCTCTCTGAACATTCACTATATCAGCTTGGTCCATTGCTCGTCTGCTTTCCACAGTAGCCTGACTTGAAAGCCAATCCACCTGTTCACCTCCATTACATCCGGGTAACCTGGCATACAGGCACACCTCACAGAACATGAT
This sequence comes from Cepaea hortensis, assembly GCA_963921405.1. Taxonomy (NCBI): domain Eukaryota; kingdom Metazoa; phylum Mollusca; class Gastropoda; order Stylommatophora; family Helicidae; genus Cepaea; species Cepaea hortensis. Next base: position 109,264,186 of record OY992885.1, read on the forward strand.
GTCTTCATACAGCTGGTGCTTTACAAAACTTCGCTCTGGTCACAGTCTGACAGAACATGATGTCTTCATACAGCTGGTGCTTTACAAAACTTCGCTCTGGTCACAGTCTGACAGAACATGATGTCTTCATACAGCTGGTGCTTTACAAAACTTCGCTCTGGTCACAGTCTGACAGAACATGATGTCTTCATACAGCTGGTGCTTTACAAAACTTCGCTCTGGTCACAGTCTGACAGACAGATTCTTCATACAGCTGGTGCTTTACAAAACTTCGCTCTGGTCACAGTCTGACAGAACATGATGTCTTCATACAGCTGGTGCTTTACAAATCTTCGCTCTGGTCACAGTCTGACAGACAGACTCTCGAACGCATGCTAGCTTCCCCGTCACATGCATATTCATGCCCGTGTCTGTAATCTCTTGTGTTTACCTTCGTGCTAACAAACCTCTTCGTCCTTTTCCAGAAACAATAGCGTCCATCCCTGTTCTCTATTATACAAAGAAAAAAAAACGGTGATGTTTAATATGGTCAAAGTATTCTAGCATTCTCGGCACTATTTATGAGTCCTTTCTCTTCATTTCTTGATCCCTGGCGTATTAAGAATTCTTTCTGTAATTATTAAGTTCCAAACAGACTGTCTTGTTTGGTCAATGCGTCATGTTCTATGACTCCCACTGAAGTGTTGCCGCGGGACAGTTGTATGTTCCCAAGATGCATCATTTGTTTGCTGCTGGAGTTGTGCCGTGGGCTTGCCATGCTCTTTAAGCTCTCAATTGACACGACAAGTTGGCTTTCAACGTCTTTTGACAGATAGTCGAATTAGTGACACAGTTTTGATTGCCAACCATGAACACCCTCTACAGTGTCACCTTAAATAGATGCTCGTTTTACAGAGTGAGCAACTAGGGTTAGAATTCACAATGTAGCATCCTAGCATATTCTTACACGGGTACATCGGCACAGAACTACCACTTTGTAGCATCAAAGTAAATGGGGATATTCTTATACGGGTACATTGGCACATATCTACTACTACAATGTGAGTGGCACCTTGCCGTCTTGACAGAGGAACGTATGTGGATTGGAATTTGGCCAAAATCCCATCGCACAATACCTGGGTTTGGATTCAGAGAACATGTGTTGCCCTTGCAGCATGTTCCCTCTCTCGGCCTTGCCTTGTTTACTGCAGAGGAAAGGATAATCAGTACGTCTGGAACAGGGTAGGCTGCAGACGCTGGCGGCTCATCGTCAAACCTCCAAGAGCAGGAGGTGAGTCTCACCCCCAAGAGCAGGAGGTGAGTGGTGGCCAGACCCTCATAACCGTGGGACTTGGCTTACTGCAATTTAGCATTCACATAAATGGGAATATTCTTATACGGGTAAATTGGTAGAGACATACCACATTGTAGCATACTAGGAAAAGGGAATATTCTTACACGGTAAGTGGGTACAACTATTTTGGAACATTCATAACATATCATGGACGATGTCTTGTAGGCATCTGAACAAGAATCGCCATTAGAAAAGTAGAATTGTGGAAAACTGCAAATTACTCCACAAACATGTGAACAGCGAAAAATGCGTGCGTACAAGAGCGTTACGTTACTATTATTGGGAAAGTATATGCTTCTATGCCGGTCTCTCTGGCCTAGAGGTTACAACACTTTCTCCGTAATCCCGTTTATCACGCAGAGTCTCGTAGCAGGGCGAGAGCTGGGAGCGGTTCGACCCCCGCTGGTGACTTGCGGGATAACTGAACCGGCCGCTCAGAAAGCAATGGCAAACTACTGAGCGTAATCTTGCCAAGAAATCAACATACAGCTGAAAGATGCTGATGTTGACAGCGATGTCCTGTAAAGGATATGCAAAACATTTATTTATTTATATGCTTCTATACATGTGATAAATGGAAACGGTTTGTGGAAAGAGAGACATAGGAAGACAGTCGAGTAGATATCAGCATGGCCTAATGGATCAGAGCGTTCGCTTTTAAACTTCCAGCATGCTGTTGCCGAGGTAACGGGTTCAACCCTTATACCGGTTAATGTGGCTGAAATGTTGACTTCTCGTCCTTTACTAGAGGACGTAAACTACAAGAAACTCAGAAGTCAGAGTGAGATCACTGATAATAGGGAAAGCTATTTCACACGCGATAATGAATCCAGTCTACCAAAAGTAGTATCTCGTCACGACAAGAGAGTCTTGTCTCATGGCACGGATGGGAGTCACCACATGCATTGATTCTTGCTGTTGACGATCAAAATGTGTGGAGAGGCATGGTCGCCAATGCAAGTCGGCACGGCACTTGATAATCTTGATGTGAAACGTGAATAATAAGCAGACGTGTCAAGAAACATCAATGACATTGATATTCTCAACATTGTGATGTTTTCTCCAAGGTGTTTACGTATTTCATTATGGATATTACGATTTCTCCACGGGCTATACGTATTTCATTATAGACATTACGAGTTTTCCATGGGGTTTACATATTTTATTATAGACATTACGATTTCTCAACGAGGTTTGAGTATTGTATTATAGACATTACGCTTTCTCCACGGGGTTTTCGTATTTCATTATCGACAATACGATTTTACCACCGAGTTTACATATTTCATTATCGACAAGCCGATTTCTCCACCGTATTCAGATACTGTCAACATAGCGATGATTTCTCCAGGAGAATAAACACCAATGATGAGAAACGCCTGGGGGAGTTTAAGATGTGTCTCTGTCGTGGAATGTAAACAATCAGCTGGAATTTTAACATTAAAAAACAAGAAAGTCATGAACTTATTATGGAAGAAAGCAAACTGAAATAGAAAACTGATTACAGCAATAGGGAAAAAACAAAACTACCATACAACTTACAGGGCCCGAAGCTGGGATCTAATATTGTTCTGTCATGTTATGAGGCCATCACAATGTGTGGGTTTGAAGGAACGGGGAAGTTGGTAGTCAATTTCTGCATCACTTAACTAGAATTTGTTTTATTTGTATCTTAGCATTGAAGATCGGCTGTACAGGGTCTAGAACAACACTTGGCTATGTCTTCACTGTACACAGTTTTCTTACATTGTATTCCTTGATGTTGTCGACCTACATGTGCCTTTGTCTTCTTCTGTACGCTTCCTTCCATTTCTTTGATCACATGTCTGTTCATCAGTGAGAATCAATCGTAGTTCATATATGTGGCACTACGAGTTACAGCTAATAGTTTGCGGGGCGAGCCTACTCCTACTTCTAAGTTGCTTGCAATTTACGTCGCCAAGTCAAGGACGAGAAGTAACCAATTTAAGTCCAACTGACCGATGCAGGAGTTGAACCCGCCATGTGTCATGGCACGGAAAGAGTCAACACACAAATTAATACATGCCGTTGACGGCTGAAAGATAAGGAGAAGTATGACCGCTCACGGCAGTCGGCAAGACACTTGATGATATATGTCTATATGAATATGTGACTGTATGAGTGATCGTCTGTGGTTGTTTGTGCCAGTGTGTGTGCATATATGTGTGTGTGGATGTTTCTGTGTGGCTGCATATCTGTGTGTATGTGTGTCTATCCATATCGTATGACCTTCATCATTCTCTATGGGCTTTTGTGGTTCGAAGAAAAGCTATCATACAGGCCTTAACATTGGAGTACCACTTCATGGTTGGCCGATCCACAGAATGGATCCACAGACTGGATCCATAGACTGAATTCACAGTCTTACTAACGTCTTCATCAGTTCATGCCACTGCGCAGATTACGAGTTCACGTACCCGTTTCGCAAAATCTATAGTTTCTCATCTTGGATAATGCAGTGATCCCGGAAAAACAGATAATTTAATGATGTTCTTAACCTAAACATACAAGTCATTGTCAGGGCTTCCACAATCTTATCATCAGTGCATCAGACTTAATGGTAAAGAGTGATCATTGGATCTGGCCAAAACTCAATACCCCAAGGAAAGGCCAGACCGACACATAATCAGTAATGGACTCGTCGCTGGATATTGAAAATGGCGAAGGAATATCGCGAGTGCTGTGATTTATGCTCTTAACTTAACACAACTTAAAAAGAGTACACACTCACCTTCTTCGAGGTCGTTATTAACCATCCGAACAAATTATTAAAAATACATTATATTTATTGTTTAACATACCACAGAAGTTAACTTCCTGAAATCCACAAACTGAACCAAAACTGATCCTAACCATAGAAATGAACAAGGGTATATCGCACGGTTAAACATTACAGCCGATACCAAGAAAACTGCACACACACAAAAATTAACGAAAATGCGGAGTAAATTTCGCCGACCCCGCTTCACGATCCGATTCTTTATTCACACATGACAACTCTCTCATTTACAAACTCGCCTGTTGTCTCCCGTTATTGTATACTCGAGTCATTCCAGCCTTTATGTTGCACGGGCAAACAGGCCAATCAATGCTACATCACATAATTACAAGCGGATTGTGTGTTTAACGTAGATATTCATAAGCGTCCTGGCAACACGTTCCTCGTGTGTGTACTGGGCACGATGTTTGCAACACAGGGGCAACACCCGAGGAGCAGCGGAGTATAATCTGCTTATTTGGAATCAACTTACCGTTTAATAATTGGATATATATATATATATTATATATATATATATATATATATATATATATATATATATATATATATATATATATATATATATATATATATACGAGTTGGCTTCAAATGAAAATTTTAAAGGCGTAATACAAATTACAATAACCCATTTTTTGTTGTGTAACTTGTCACTATTGTTGTTAAGGATGTTAATAGGTACAAACACGTGACATTACAGTGAAGACGAAGACGGTGACGTCATAAGGACGATTTAAAAATGGCCGCCGTACTTTTAACATGCACCAAAAAGGGGCAGCGTTCTGTGTCCGTTTTTTGATCAGTGAAGGAGTGAAACCAGTATACTTTCGTCTGCGAATGAAGGTTCAGTATGGCGATGAACTAAACTCTAAACTAGCATTCCAATATATAGAATATAAATGTAAATCTCTACACATACGTTCTCATTTATAGAATATAAATGTAAATCTCTACACATACGTTCTCATTTATAGAATATAAATGTAAATCGCTCTACACATACATTCTCACAAACAGAAAAGGCAAGCTGAGACACAACTCTGGCAGTGAAAATGTTTCTGAACTAAATGTAAAGAATACCACGGACAGACAGAACAACGAATTAGCTAGCCCTACAAGAAACAAATGGAAACTATAAATTTATTAGAGACATTAAAATTTCCAAGATCCTTTCGGACACGATGTGACAAGGAATACACTAGAAAAACTTAGTGATAACTGGCAAAATTTATGAGAGACATACACCTGGACAGCTTGGCTATTCGAGTGCCGTAATGGGGACACGAACACAGACCTCATTCAGAACTTGATCGTATGAGATGGCCAACCCTGACCCCCCCCCCCCCCCACGTCTGTTGGCATGACAAATAATGGTGTTGACGATTCATACACACTCATATATAAAACATACAATCAAACAAACATGCGGAATAAATTTGCACACACATTTATACATATAACATATATTTTACAATGGTAAGTCAATAAATAAGTCACAAATGGGTGTTGAAAATTAACTAACTATGATAACAACTTGAAACCAGTTTATTTTTATACATATCTTGTCCCTTTATTTTTCAACGTAATTTCCACCAACATTGATGTACTTATTCCATAGTTTTATCTGTCCTCCCAAACCGGCTGCATAGAACTGCGTGCTTTGTTTTCATTTACCTGCCATCCGACAGAACTGTATGACTTACATATTGACTCATACTCGTTGCTTTTTCTACCCAGCTATGCACCGCTTTACGGGAAATCGCTAGGGGCTAAGTCCACTGAAAACTCTCCTTGGCGGGAGACATTTCGCGAATGACGCCGAAGTTGAATGTGAAGCGAAAACGTGGTTTAGAAAACAGGTTGATCATTATCGCTTCTACAAACTTTAGCAAACGACTATTACGGACGTTTTGAACGCAGACCGCCTTGCGTTGGTTTTCTACGAAATGTTATGGGTGTCGGTCGTTCAGAAAGCAATGGCTAACTACTGAAAGTAAACTTGCCAGGAGATCACGAACACCACCAAAACAAAAACAAAAATGTCGATGTTGATTGCGACGTCCTGTAAAGGATATGCAACTATGTATATTCCCAGAAGCAGAATCCTAGCCAAGAACGTGAATTTTAAACCACTGATACAGATCTGACCTCATCTGCACTTTAAGTGCCCTGGTAAGAAAGAAGAAACTACTAGTTTGAAGCATTCAATCAGTCATTACGGCCGTAGGTAGGAGAAACGGGGCATTGATCCATGGAACTTGTGCGTCCAAGATGAAAGGATGCGTATTTCAGATAGTGGTTAAAGAACTGGCTGGCAGACAGAAAATTGACGAGCACTTTGGATGCACGGGGAGGAATGGAGTTTCTGGGTGGGACACGTATTTCTGACTTAATGATGTTGTGTAGAAGTGCACCAATGACGGGCCGTGGCGCCAAAACCCTTTTGGGTTATCTGTTTATTACGGTTGTTGTCTCTTATATAGTGCCACATCATGATTCCCATTTTAAACTCTGTTTTGGTATGAAATATTATCTCGATGAATGCGTTTTACAACTCCCACACATACAGAACCGAAGGTTGGAAATCAGGAAGCAGACGACATGGAAGCAGACAGCCTTGCGTTGAATTTAATGGTATGAGTGTCGGCCCTTCAGAAAGCAATGCCACACTACTGAGTGTTAAAATTGTTTAGTAAATCACCAACAATCAAAACATGCTGAGGTTGATCCTAACTTCCTGTAGGGAGAGTGGAGGAGGTTGTGTTAAATGTATAGGACATCAACTAGGTTGTGTTAAATGAACAGGACATCAATTAGGTTGTGTTAAATGTACAGGACATCAATTAGGTTGTGTTAAATGTACAGGATATCAACTAGGTTGTGTTAAATGTACAGGACATCAACTAGGTTTTGTTAAATGAACAGGACATCAACTAGGTTGTGTTAAATGTACAGGACATCAACTAGGTTGTGTTAAATGTACAGGATATCAACTAGGTTGTGTTAAATGTACAGGATATCAACTAGGTTGAATTAAATGTACAGGATATCAATTAGGTTATGTTAAATGTACAGAACATCAATTAGGTTGTGTTAAATGAACAGGACATCAATTAGGTTGTGTTAAATGTACAGGATATCAACTAGGTTTTGTTAAATGTACATGACATCAACTTGGTTGTGTTAAATATACAGGACATCAACTTGGTTGTGTTAAATGTACATGACATCAACTAGGTTATGTTAAATGTACAGCACATCAACTAGGTTGTGTTAAATGTACAGGACATAAACTAGGTTTTGTTAAATGTACAGGACATCAAATAGGTTTTGTTAAATGTAAGGACATCAACTAACCTTTGTTAAACGTTAAGGACCGATGTCCTCGCCTTAAGTTGTATTGGGTATATGGTGCCAGCTATTAAAGACCAATGGACATTCGATGAGTGGTGTAGTCACTATATATCGTCCGCGTGACATCCCATAATATTTCCTGGTATCCTTGTCAGGATGAATCGACCTGGGAGCGCAGTTAAGTTTGTTCACAAATATGCCCGTCTCGTTGGAGATCCGAACGTAAGACCCCCGGGATTACAGGCAAGCACGCTAGCCACTGCGCCACCATGGCTTCCCAGCTTTGATATTAGTTAGTTGCATATCCGTTACAGGACGTCGCAATCAAGTGAGCATTCTTTGGCTGTTTGTGATATCTTGGAAAGTTTACGTTTATTAGTTTGTCATTGCTTTCTGAACGACCAGCACTCATACCATTGTATGAAACATCAACGTGAGGCAGTCTGCTGCCAAATAGTCCACAGCTGTGTTTCGAACGCGGTATGCGGGATTATGAACTCCGTTCGTAACTCCTTTGCCATAGCTTTGGTATCACAGAACATTAAATTATAAGTGTGTTAATCATTCCTCCTTCTGGCGCCTTGTGCATCTTATTCTACCATTACTCCTTCATTTCCTAGTCATTTAGATTGTTTTGTTTGACTTCCTTGATAGAGAGAAATAAGACGTAGACAGATAAAAAATTGTGTACCCGTTATGAGAAGAAATAAATTTGAGAACTTGGTGACAACTAGATGCTGGATGCTGATGACAACGCTCACACATTTATGGCATCTATGACAACGCTCACAGATGTATGACATCTATGACAACGCTCACACCTTTATGGCATCTATCACAACACTCACTGGTTCTTATAACCCATTAGAAGACTGATTAATTTATGACATATATCAGAACAATATAAAATGACACAAAGTAGTGCAGCTTTACATAACAGAATGCATGTGTCTTAAATCTGTTATGTAAAGCTGCACTACTTTGTTTTATTTTATATTGTTTACATTTTCACAGCTTTACCGCAGTACTAAGCCGGGTCCCTTGGGTTCTAGGGTCTGGCCACTACTCGCCACCTGCTCGTTGAGGCGAGGTCTCGGAGGTTTGACGCTGAGCCGCCAGCGTCTGCAGCCTACCTTGTGCCAGACGTATTGGTTACCCATTCCTCTGGACAACACGAGGCAAGGCCGAGAGAGGGAATATGTCGTTTGGGCACCACATGTTTCTCTGAAGCTCTGCCCAGGCATTGTGATGGAATATTGGCCACATTCAATTCACATACTTTGGTCTGTCAAGACTGCAAGGTGCCACTCACCGCAGTTCCACCCAATTTTAGACATATATCAGAGTACATTCTCATTTGTGTCTCTTTCTCAACGCCGACATAAATATGTCATCTAACATTAAACTCACCCATCTGTGCCATGTTTTCAATTATCACTTATTTAGTTCTATATCCCAACACTCGCTCATGTGTATCATGTATTCATCCATTAATATAACTGCAAAGCCACCTGCTTCCGAATCACTGGGAGCTGAGGTTCAACCCTCCACTCGGTGTGTCCAGAAATCGCAAAACTGCATTAACTAACCCATAAACCACACAAGCAGATTAGCGTACTGACAGTGTAATACTGCATCTCCATCTCAGAGATGTTTGGCTGTACTTTCTCACACAAACGCGACACTAGTCTCAAAATTACCCCCACACTCTCGCTTTATTTCTGTGTCTCCAAATCTAACACTCCCACTCCACAAAAACCAACTCGTCAAAGATCATTATCCATTTTTACAACTGTCAACTGTCAAGCACCCCCACACTTTCGCTTCAATTTTGTGTCTCCAAATCTAACACTTCAACTCGACCACCTCGTCAAAGATCATTATCCACTTGTACAACGATCACCTAAGGTGGGATGATTGGTCTCGACGTATGGTGTCTGCCTCGAGTGCTGGAGGTCCCGGGTTCAAGCCCCGGTGAGGGCCGGGATTTTTTTTCTTCATGTGGACGTCTAGTAACAAAATTTCCCCTGGTCTCTGGGTAGTGAGATCGGACGCCTGTGTGTATATTGTTGCGCACGTAAAAAATCCCTTGGCAGATGGAAATCGAAAACGAGTAGCATAACGGCGCTGCCCGTGCAAAATTTGGAGTCAAAAATCTGCCCAAAGTATGTCAGGATCCTCGCCGATGCTACGGAGTTCGTGCACTAAGCTGAGATTCTCCGGCCTCAGGCTTGAGTTAGTAGTAGAATGGAGCACTTATGGGTTGCACCCATGTGCCGTGATGTTGATCCGTCGACTAAACTAAACTAAACTAAACTAAACTAAACAGCAATCCCTACAAATTAATATCAAGTGTGGGTGAAACCATAGTCAGCCACCATTTTTGGTTGATTACATCACCGGATTATTAATCTGAGCCAGGGATGGACCCTGATATAACTTCTCTTTGAGGTTAAATAGAGTAGGTTACAAAAAAGTTAGTTGCATATCTTTTACAGGACGTCGAAGTCAACACCAGCATTTTTTTTTACTGCTGTGATCTCTTGGAAAGTTTACGTTCAGTAGTTTGCAATTGCTTCTGAATGACCGGCACCCATACCATTTCATAAAAAACTAACGTAAGGCGGTGTGCTGCCAAATATCCCACAGCTGTGTTTCGAACGCGGGTAAACGGGATTACGAACTGCGTCCGCAACCTCTTCGCCAAGGAGCCGAGAAATAGGGTAGTGGTAATGGTATCATCAAAATTGAAAAAAACCACCTCCTGTGACCAGTCTCTCCAAAATAACTGTCCCACTCCGTTTTTACCATCTCTCGTTATTAGTTTCCCCAAAACAACCACCTCCCCCTCCTCCGTATTTACCATCTCACATAATCTAAAATGTTTTCAACATTTTGCCCATGTATTCAGCCATTTCAGATCGTTTATTTTTTTTTTTTTTTATGAAAAAAAACATGTTAACTCAATTAGTTTTATTATTAGCGTACTCTGTTTTTCCCCAAAAATGTGAATCTGCATTCATTGTTGATGTTTTCTCAAGATCCATTATTGTCTATTATGTTTTGTTGTGTTGTTATTTTCTGCCTATCCTTTTAATATATCTATGTGAAAGGGAATTTTGCTTAGATATCATTAATTTTTATGTCAGCTTATTTTAGCCGCCATCTACTTGAATTTTTACAAGATGGCGTCAATAATCTCCAGAAATGGTCGTGCCCAGTTTGAAAAGAAGGAATCTGTCTTGGAAATTATAGTTTTTAAACAAGAGCATTTTGTTGGCTTTTAGCTAATGATGGTTTTCATTGTACACAAATACACCCATACATTTTTCAGTCTCCTCTGGTGTATATACACAAGAAGAATCGCTGTATAATGCAAGACATTAATGTCCTCCTTCTCATTGCATGACCACAAGCGACCGATAGCTCCTTCGTATACTTGAATATAATATTAAACTATCATCCCTAGAAGGGATTCTATATTAATTTCTACAAATCCCAAACATGGACAATGACAGATAAGGAGAAAAGAAAAATTACAACAACGGAAATGAGATTCCTGAGGAACGAACGAACGAACGAACGAACGAACGAACGAACAAAAATCTTTATTTTCAAAGGGTTAAGAATTGGGCACGCAGGCCCGTCTGACATTTTGCCCATCTTCTCTATTTCCTCTCATACATTTTTTCATTCAACATCACTTATGAAGAAATTCTTTGACAACAAAAGAACAATAAGCATTAAAACGCATGTAAAATAATCAATAATACATGACTCGTTGAGGCAATGTTTAACATGGGCATCATGAATACCCAAAGTGGGTGTAACGTGCCATACATATGGGAATGTTTTTTTTTTGTGTGGCTAGTTGTCGTTCGTGATAATTTACCATTATTATTGTCTTTGTTGCTGTTTTTTTCTTTTTTAAGGGTGCATGTAGTCTGTCCTGAGGTAGTGTTCAAACAGGTTGCGACTGTATGTATAATTATTGGTGGTGTCTTTGATTTCTTGTGGAAGATTGTTCCACAACTGAGTGGCAGAGTATGCTAAGCTTGTTTTTTATAAGTCTATCCTAGGTTTAGGGACATGAAGTATATTTAGTCGTTTGCTATGTCTTGCGTTATATTTAAACAATGGCCAAAGGTAGTTTGGGGCATTTTTTAATAGGATTTTGTGAATTAGTTTAGCCTTATTAAAACGTAGGCGTTTATAGAGTGGCAGTAACTGTAGACGTTCATGTAGGTTAGAATTGTCTGTAAGCTTATCACCATTGATTAGACGCATTGCCCTATTCTGGAGTGAATAAAGGCATTTTGTTATTGATTTGGAACATCCATCCCAGATTGTGGAGCAATAATCAATATGTGTTGTATGTGGGATGTATAGAATATCTTTCTTGTGTTTTCGTCGAGGAAATTTTTAATTTTGGTAAGTTGGTATATTTTTTAGCTATTTGCTTAACTAGAGCATGAACATGGGAATTAAAGGATAGATTTTGATCTATGATAAGTCCCAGTGCCTTGTGCTCGGTTACACTTTCTATAGGCGTGCTACCAATGTGCAGCTGAAGAGTTCTTTGCGAGTTTAGAGGAGAATACCCAATGTATCAAGAAGAGAGAAAATCTGAAATGATGAAATCAGGACTAAAGTATGGGTCATAGCAGCGCTTCATTTCATGATAAAACAATAAGGTAAATGGTTAGCCGGCCATATAACAAGGCTACCAACTAACAGTATATCACAACAGGCAATAATGTACCGACCAAATGGAACCAGAAGATGAGACCAGCCTTGTAAACGGTGCATAGAGAGATTGACCGTGTCTATGGGAATCTCGATACATGAAGTCCATAAACGGTCCATATACAGCTGGTTATACTTCACCTCGACACCACAAACTACACGAGGATTAAGATGGAATGAGATGGTATCCATGATTCCCTGCCATAGAACAAAACAGGTTCTATAGAACACATCAGAACTCTTATTCCGACACACAGTAACTGGTGGAAGCAGCCTGGCAGTCAGTATTCAATGATTGGAATCTAATGTAATATGATCTCCTTGCTGATTAAACACACATCCCCGCGGAATAGTTAATTGCCTAATATAAGACGCTAACGTGACGTTGTGAAGCAAGAATTATTTAATAAAGAACAATGATTAACGATCTACCCTCCTCCTCCACCTCATCATCATCATTATTAGCTTCACCATCGCCTTCATTCTCATCCTTATCCTATTCCTCCTCCTCCTCCTCCTCCTCCTCCTCCTCCTCCTCCTCCTCCTCCTCCTCATCATCATCATCATCATCATCATCATCATCATCGTCAATATATTCATCATCATCATCATCATCATCATCATCATCATCATCATCATCATCATCATCATCATCATCATCATCATCATCATCATCATCATCATCATCATCATCACATTCTTGTGCCATGCCGAGAAGCACGGACGGCCATGGTACGCCATCTCGCAGGATCACCAGAACTGCGTACGTTAATTAACGGATCATGCAGTTCGAGGTATGTGTAAAGAAGATCACTCATCCTCATAACGGTTCACTTGACAACTAATGTTTAAAATACGTTTAGTAGGAGTTCAGCTTTTTCGAATGGATAAGTGCGCTCGTTCATAAACTTCCAGTGCATTGATGCTGAGGTACCGGGGATTAAATCCTATACCGGTCAATTAGACTAAAATATTGACATCTCGTCTTTGTCTTAGGAACGTAAATTACAAGCACCTCAGAAGTCGGAGTGGATTCACCTGATGGCGAGGGGTACTTGTAAAAGGGAAAGCTAATTCACATACACAAATCAGTCTAGTGCACTGGACGTAGTAGCACGTGTGAAGAATACGCCTGAGTTCAATGCGAGCGAACACAGTAGCAGCAGTAACAACAACAACAACAACAACAACAACAACAACAATAACAACAACAACAACTACAACAACAACAACAACAACATATTTTTAGCCAAACAGCAGTACCCGTTTACACACTTTAAGCATCAATGGACACATGTTTTTTTTTTTGAGTTCGCACATCCTTTACAGGACATCGCTGTGAACATCAGCATCTTTCAGCTGATTGTTGATTTCATGGCAAGATTACGCTCAATAGTTTGCCATTGCTTTCTGAGAGACCCGCTCACATACCCCGTAAGTTACCGACGTGGAGAGAACCGCTACCAATTCTCGCGCACGTCACGTTACTCACAAGAGTATACGGTTTTACGGAAAAAGTCGTGTAACCTCTAGACCAGAGAGACCGGCGGACACATTGTGCAAAACCCATATTATAATAGGCCAGTCGGGTCTCAGTGGGTGAAGCGGTCAATACCACACAACCGCCTGCACTCCCGACAACCTGTCTTGGTACCCAGTTTACATTGTGTGGAACTGGGACCGCAGGTCTATTTACAAATATCCTCCTCGATGAAGTGTCGAACCCTTGACCACTTGGTCTCAGGCGAGCGTCTAGCCACTACACTTACCGCAGCTGCCTGTAACACTCTCACTCATGTTTCATTCATTCGCAAATTTTACCAGATGAAGCATGTCTGTCAGTCCATCCGTCCGCCCACCTCTAAGTCTGTGTCTATCCTCTCTGTGTGGATTCATCCTGTTGGAACCCCCACACTTCTCCTAAACACATACATTAAACACGCTCATACACTTTTCCCCGACCCACGGCAGAAATGCGAAAAATACCCCAGAAGAAACAATCAAGACGTTAATTGCCTGGCTTTTCTTTGATCCATGTGATTCTCTGTGATTGTGCGACGTCGGGAAACAATGCACAAGAAAAGTGACACTCTAATGACGGCAAGAATGCCCCTTGGGGACAACTTCAAATTGATTAATAAACAGGTTAATAAATGTTGCTCCTTGGAAACGTACGCTGAGTTACTCGGTATGTAGGCGGTACGGATATAACAGAGCACAGCAAGGACAATAGATATACTGTGGGAAAAGTGGGGGACATCCACGGACTGCATCGATGTAACTTGTCCTAGATCATCAGATTATATGGCTGGTCTTTGTCAAATGTACAGCTGACGTCAGTGGTATTACATTGCCGCAAGGTGGTCAGAGAGCCGAATGGATAAGAGTCCTCGTTCTTAAACATCCGGTGTGCTGATGCCGAAGTACCAGGTTGATCCCCTACACCGGTCAGTTGGATTAAAATGTTGAACTCTCGTCTTTGACTTGCGGACAACATTACTAATACATCTGAAGTCGGGATGGGTTCGCATTATGGCGAGGGACACTGGTAATAAGGAATGCTAATCCACACGCAAAAATCAGTCCAGTGTACTAGAAGTGGTAGCACGTATTTGGACTACGTTTGAGTTCAAAGCGAGAGAGCGTAAATTCATGGTGTCAGAAGGGGGTCCTATACTTCTTCCCTTTTATTGACTTTATTTTACCAAAAGTTGAACGGATACAAGTTCAAGGTTGAAATGAAGACAGACTTATTGGGGTAACGTTCCGATTGGTTGGAAGAGTAAATCACGTGCAGTCCGCTCTTCGGGGAGAAGGGTGATAAAGAGACGCGAAATTAGATCAGATAGTGTAGAGTGAGTAGGATCGTTAAAGATTGGAGCTGATAGGGAGGTGGGGGGGGGACTATATAGGGGATGTGGGGTAGTGATGGGGGTGAGATTAGAGAGAAGAATATACATAGGAGAACAGAGAGGTGGCGGACATTAAGAAGGTAAAATGAATTAGCAGAGTGGTTTTAGATCACAATATAGAAGCAGGCAAGAGTAAGAGGGACAAAGTGGGAGGAAATAAGTGATAACGAGAGTAAAGATAGAGTGATGGACACACACACACACACACACACACACACACACACACACACGCACGCGCGCACGCACAAACACACACATACACATAGACATACAATGCAAGAGAGAAATTGAGATATTGACAGTGATAATTATGAAATAGAGAATGCCAATGAAAAGAACAAATTAAAGACAAAGATTGAAAGAGAGAGAGAGAGAGAGAGAGAGAGAGAGAGAGAGAGAGAGAGAGAGAGTCAGAAATTGACAAATTATGATGGACAGAACGACACAGAAAATAACATGTAAATGCAAAGAATGAAAAAGTGGATGAACGACGCAGAAAAAGAGCGAAAGAAAGAAAGAGAAAACAGAAAAAAAAAAAACAATAGAAACTTCGCTGAAGCAATACAATAAAGACGTGAGAGCACATTCACAAGGACAACAGCAACTGGCAGTTTGAATGCCCACACGGTTGTATGAGAGAGACATTCAGGCAGCCAGGCATCAACCGCAACATCTGCTCTACGAGCATCGTAACAGCGGCACGCACGAGGAGATACAATAATCACGGGCTTGTATCCCCTCATTAGAAGATTGGATAAATGACACTTTTATCTGGGATGGAGAGAAAGCGTCATTGATGTATTGTAACTTGTCTAGATCTCTCCTTGTGCCGGCTTCTGTTTTTTTGTTTTCTTTCTTCAAGCATGCATATCATTTCTGTTTTAGCGTTCGATCGTTTTGAATGCAAGCACAGTCCTTACACTGACTAGTTCTTCTAGTGCACTGGGCTTACTTTTGCGACTGGATTAGCTTTACCTAATACCAGTTTCTCCCGCCATTAGACGAACCCACTCCGACTGATAAGATACTTGTAATGTGCGTCCCCAAGACAAGGACGAGAAGTCAGTGTTTTAGTCCAGCTGACCGGTGTAGGGGTTGAAACTGCTACCTCAGCTTCATCACCACGAAAGTTTATGAGCGAGCGATTGTATCCATTCGGCCATGCTGGCCTACTAACTTGTTATTTTTGCTATGAAAGTTATATGTCTTCTCTCATTCCATTACCCCATTTGGGAGTCTCCGTGGCGAAGTGGCCAAGCCGTCTGACTCGCGCTACGAAGGTTGTGGGTTCAATTCCGGACCGCATCCTTCGGTTCACCAGTGCATTTTTCACCAGGTCATGACTCGCCATTTCACTCGATCACCTGAGTCGTGAATCAGCTCAGTGTTCCTGTCTCGACTATGCCATATGGCCAAGCCATCCAGGTATTTACTTCTCGGTCTTCCCCTTGGTCTGTTCCCTTCGAACTTGCCAGTTGTCATTAAGTTCTCCAATTCATTTCTTCTCATAACATGTCCATAAAATTGTGACTGTCTACGCCTAATTTCTATAATCAATTTACGATTGTCATTTGTTTCCTGTAGTACTTGGTCATTAGTTTTTCTGTCTGGTCATGGAATTTTTTTGCATTCTCCTCAGAAATCACATTTCTATAGCCATCAGATGTTTTTCAGCTTGATTGCTCTTGTCCAAGTTTCACATCCATTCAAAAATATAGGTTCTATGTATCCCCTAAACACTCTTTTTCTCGTTTCAATTGACATCTTTTTATTGGTCAGAATGTTTTTCATCTAGCTAAAGGCTACTTTCGCCAAGGCGATTCTTGTTCTAATCTCTTCAAGGCATCTCCCATCAGATGTTATGACTGTTCCGAGATAATTGTATCGATTCACTTGTTGAAGAATATTCCCATTTACTTGTATATTACATTGTAGTGCTTCTTTCTTCCTAGTGACGACCATAATCTGTGTCTTTTTACAATTTAATTATAACCCCATTTGTTCACTGTGTATGATACATCAATAATAATAGTTGATATGTAATTTGCTAGATAATTGATTCCAACACTGGCATCAGAGCTCTCAGTGTGTGTCCATACGTGATTCGTCTCGCCCAGAATGTGTGGAATTGGCTACCTATAGGTTTACCTGCCAGTCGGTTACTAGCGGCTCTGCTTCGTCGCCTGTCATCATCCTTCCTTATAGATGCGAACCGGATTCCTGATTGCATCACTCGTAGCCACATTAGCCATGAATTTGTGTTTTCTCTAACAATAGATAATTATACACAGCAACATGTCTCACTAGCGAACCTCGGTATTTAGATGCATGTACAACCTCAGTATTCATCTAGAGATGCCCCGAAGTACTGGCTTGTACAGCCTTAGTGTTCCCATTGGAGAAGTACGTCGCTTGTACAACCTTAGTATTCTCCTCGAGATTTCCTGAAGAGCCTCTCTTGTACAACCTAAGTGTTCTCCCAGATATGCCTTGAAGTACCTCTCTTGTACAACCTAAGTGTTCTCCCAGATATGCCTTGAAGTACCTCTCTTGTACAACCTAAGTGTTCTCCCAGATATGCCTTGAAGTGCCTCGCTTGTACAACCTAAGTGTTCTCCCAGATATGCCTTGAAGTACCTCGCTTGTACACCCTAAGTGTTCTCCCAGATATGCCTTGAAGTACCTCCTTGTACAACCTAAGTGTTCTCCCAGATATGCCTTGAAGTACCTCTCTTGTACAACCTAAGTGTTCTCCCAGATATGCCTTGAAGTACCTCGCTTGTTCAACCTAAGTGTTCTCCCAGATATGCCTTGAAGTGCCTCGCTTGTACAACCTAAGTGTTCTCCCAGATATGCCTTGAAGTACCTCCTTGTACAACCTAAGTGTTCTCCCAGATATGCCTTGAAGTACCTCCTTGTACAACCTAAGTGTTCTCCCAGATATGCCTTGAAGTACCTTGCTTGTTCAACCTCATGGCTTCCCACAGAGATGCTCTGGAGTAAATCGCTTGTACAACCTCATTGCACCCCCAGAGATGCCCTGAAGTACCTCGCTATTACAACCTCATAGTTCCCAATAGGCCGGTCTCTCTGGCTGTGGGGTTACAACACTTTCTCTCTGTAATCCCGTTTATCACGCAGAGTCTCGCAGCGGAGCGAGAACTGAGGTGGTTCGACCCCCGCTCGTGACTTGCGGATACTGAGCCGGCCGCTCAGAAAGCAATGGCAAACTACTGAGCGTAATCTTGCCAAGAGATCAACAGACAGCTGAAAGATGCTGCTGTTGACAGCTAAGTCCTGTAAAAGGATACGCAAAAAAAAAAAAAAAAAAAAAAAAAAAAAAAAAAGTTCCCAATAGAGATACCCTAAATTACCTCGCTTGCGCAAGCTCAATGTTCTCTCTTGAGATATCCTGGAGCCAAATTATTCGGCCTTGTCATATTCATGCATTGTAAACCAGCCAGACATCAAGAACACCTGCGCCACCTCGGCTGCAGCAACTGTGATGACTGCGTGTGTTTCAACCACTCTAGTCAAGGTTTGAGTATTAAGTACCTTAGAATCCTCCGAAGTCGGAGAGTGTCTGCCTGCACGGCGAGGAACCACCAGTCTGCACACCAATAAGTCAGACATGGGACAACGGATACTCACGCAAACCGCAGGTACTGTATGACATCACACTGATGTTGGACAACAGAATGTCTTCATCCGACATACAGGACTTCGTGTTGGAGCTCAAGCCAACTAACACAGGCAAGCAAGCAATCATACAAACATCAGGCAGATTAGACAACAACCAAATACGTACACCTGACATCAACTACCAAATGGACCAGTATATAATGGATACCAGAAAACGTTCAAGGAAGCAAACGCGGCCGGAACAGTATTGACCACATCACCGTGGAGCGCCGATTAGTCTAAACGAATGAGCAAACTTTATTTTCAAAGGGTTAAGAATTGGGCTTGCAAGCCTGTCTGACATTCTGCCCTTCTTCTCTATTTCCTCTCATACGTTACTTCATTCATACACCACTTATGAAGCCAATCTTAGACAACAAAAGAACAATATGCATTATAACGCATGAGAAAAACAAAAACAATAATGCATGACTCACTACTAGGCAATTTTTAACATGTCCTTTATAAATACCTAAGGAAGTTGTAACGTACCATACATATGGGAATGTACAATATAAGGAGGGGCCATTATTGCGGAATGGATAAGAACGCTCGTTGTTAAGCTTTCAGCGTGCTGATACCATGTTAGCGGGTTCAACCCCTACACCGATTAACTGGACTAAAATGGTTTACTTCTCGTCCTTGATTTGGGGACGTCAATTACAAGTACCACTGAAATCGGAGTGGGTTCGCCTTATGGCGAGGGACACTGGTAAAGGGAAAACTAATTCACACGCATAAATCAATCCAGTACACTAGACACAGTAGGACGTGTATGGACCACGCTTGAGTTCAAAGACAGCGAGCACAGATAAAAGAGGCTGGCATGGAGTATTCAATACACCCGACAAGGTGTAAACGGGTGCTTTAATCTCTTATTACACAGAACATTACGTTCACATAGCCCGTAGAGTCCTGGTATACACCTTACATTGTTTGAACCACAGACCGCAACAGTCGTTGATTTTCGCGCTGGCGTTTGACCACAGTGTAATTCTTACTGGGACTAATTATGGTTTATAACTATATAAGACTAAATATTGTTTACACGTATACAAGACAAAATGTTGTTTACAGCTGTGTAAGACTAAATATTGCATATACATATGCATAACTAAATGTTCGTTATAGTTATAGATGTAAACAAGAAAAAAATATTGTAATATCGTTTATACGCATTCGAGACTAAATATTGCTTCCAATTATATATGCCTATATAGCATTTATAATTTTACAAGACGAAATATTCTTTATATGTACACAAGACTACATACTGTAAATACTTATACATGAATACATATTGTTCATTCATTCATTCATTCATTCATTCATTCATTCATTTATTCATTCAGTCATTCATTCATTCATTCATTAGCATGTCCTTTGCAGAACCTCACTCCCATAACAACCTTCCGGAAAACTTCTTGATCACAAGCAAGATGTCCCGTGTCTGAGACACCCATCTGGAGATCATCCGCCACATCCTGCACCCATCTTCTCTTTGGCCTTCCTCATCCTCTCTTCCCAGGCATATACCCCTCCATGATTGTTCTCTCCAAACTTTCATGACGTTTCAAGTGACCAAAATATTTCAATTTTCTTTGTTTTATCGTCTTTAATAACCAACTCTCTTCAATATTCAGCTCTCGAAGTATGGGTGTATTTGTTCTTTTCTGTATCCAAGATATTCTTAGAACCTGTCTATAACATTTATATTCAATATTAATGCCCTACTCAGCTTGTTTAGTAAGTGTCCTGGTCTCACAGGTGTATGTTACAACGGGAAACATGCATGCTCTTAAACATCTAATATTTGTAGTTCTATCTGTCCCACTCCATAATTTATTAAGTTGTTTTAGTCCACGAAGAGCAATTTATAGTCATCGTTTAATTTCTTTCATTGTGTCACAATTGTTAATAATCAATGACCCAAAATATTCGAAATTTTCCACCACCTCCAATTTTTCCTCATTAACATATATTTCTTTCTCCTTAGTAGTTTTCCGGTCTCCCTGGCCTAGGAGTTAACTTCTTTCTGCATAATCATGTATATCCACGCGAGGAACGTAACCTGCGCGAGAATTGGTAGCGGTTTTCGCTGCGTTGGTATTTAGGGGCATGTGAGCCGGTCGCTCAGAAAGGAATGGCAAACTACTGAGCGTAATCTTGCCTAGTACATCAACAGCAGCTGAAAAATGCTGTTGTTGACTGCAACGTCCTATATGTTATATGCAACATTTAAAAAAAATAGTAGTTTTATCTGTATGCATTATCGCAAACTACCTTCTGCAAAACTTGCCAAGAAACCATAACAACCATGGAAGAAAACATATTGTTCATAATTATACAAAATTAAATGTTGTGTACAATTCCACAAGACTAAATGTTGTTTACAATCATACAAGACTAAATATTGGTTACAATTATACTAGTTATGATTAGTCAACAATGATTTGCCATTAGTCATTCTGATTTGTTTGTTAGCAATAGTCGATACCAGTGTTTAATTTACCGATGAGATCATCTTATTCGTTAGTATTGTCAGATTACTTTGAATTACAAATCGCAAAAATAATTGTTGCTCTATGTTCTTCTTTAATTTTCTGGTGTGTAGCAGACACTGGCGACCATGAAGCTTCACTCAGCTCTGCCATTTTATATTTGAATGAACTTCCTTAGGCTTATATTATTTTAGTTGTTGCTGTTGACGATTTCCCAAACATCTTCATCATTATCATAATATGTCCTGCAGGCTGGCTTAGGCATTCATGTCTCTCCACAGAGCTTAGTCTTTGGTATTCTGCAGCCACACTTTGGACGATACTCCCCCTTGCCACCTTCTCATACCTTTCAGCATGATTCCTCTTGGTTTGCCTCTGCCTCTTGCCGCATTGATCTTTTCAGTTGTCACGATGTTCTCCAATGCCCCTCTTCACATCACATGACCCAAGAAAGCTGTTTGTCTCATTCCTATTGTTGTATATAATGTTTTAGTTTCATTACCTCTTTAATGCACTTTGCTCTTAGTTTCTCTGGCAGTTCAAGGAATTCGCATCATTGTCTCAGGAACCACATTTTTGTGGTTACGAATTTCTTCCTAATTTGTTCATTTACATTCCAAGATTCACTGCCACACAGCAAAACAGGTTCTATATAGCACTTCAGCATTCTCTTTCTTACATTCATTGATAGTGACTTATTGCATTAGATAATGGTCTTTACAAACATCTTACTCTATCTATGTCTGTTTCTCTCAACGTGTGCCGCCATGATACACTAAAACACCACAACAAGTGCAAACATATTCCTGAAATGCGTGTGGCTGCTAATCTGTACGGAGAAACAACGGACACTGTAATGATGTAGAACTGGAGGCAATGGAAGAGTAGTTTGTTTTAGAAGAAAGTTAAGAATCTAATGGACAGAGATGAAAGCAAATGCCGAGGCATAAAGAAATGAGGATATGAAAGATCACCCATTAAAACCATTATTTTTTTTCGCATATCCTTTACAGGACATTGCAGTCAACACCAACATTTTTCAGCCACTGTTGATGTCTTGGCAAGATTACGCTCAGTAGTTTGCCATTTCTTTCTGAGCGACCGGCTAACATACCCCGTAAAACACCAACGCGACGCGATCCGCTACCGAATCTCGCGCAGCTGCATTGCCCATGTGGATATACGGGATTACGGAGAAAGTCGTTAAATCCTTTGCCAGGGAGATCTGTTTTAAAAGCATTTAAAAAAAAAGAAATGTAAGCGGTATCTCAAAAGAACGTTAAGAATAGGTAAATTACATATGTGTATAAACATGCCGGACAAGAGAGCCGGACAAGAGAGTCGGACAAGAAAACCAGACAAGAGAGTCGGACAAGAAAGTCGGACAAGATAGAGAAAGATGTCGATGAACAGCTTTAACATTTGAGCAGGAAATAATAATATATCCACTTCATCACAACATGAGAGGACTGAAGTTGGGAGAGTCATGTTCACCGATAACTGCTCCTGACCACTCCTCCGAAGAACAAGAGGATAAAGGAGCGTATCAAAAGTGGTAGTAATAGTAGTAGTAGTAGTAGTAGTAGTAGTAGTAGTAGTAGTAGTAGTAGTAGTAGTAGTAGTAGTAGTAGTAGTAGTAGCAGTAGTAGTAGTAGTAGTAACATTAATAGTAATATTAATAGTAGTAGTAGTAGTAGTAGTAGTAGTAGTAGTAGTAGTAGTAGTAGTAGTAGTAGTAGCAGCAGCAGTAGTAGTAGTAGTAGTAGTAGTAGTAGTAGCAGAAGTAGTGGAAGTGTTAGTGGTAGTAGTAGTAGTAGTAGTAGTAGTAGCAGCAGCAGCAGCAGCAGCAGCAGCAGCAGCAGCAGCAGCAGCAGCAGTAGTAGTAGTAGTAGTAGTAGTAGTAGTAGTAGTAGGAGTAGTAGTAGCAGTAGTAGTAGTAGTAACATTAATAGTAATATTAATAGTAGTAGTAGTAGTAGTAGTAGTAGTAGTAGTAGTAGTAGTAGTAGTAGTAGTAGTAGTAGTAGTAGTAGTAGTAGTAGTAGTAGTAGTAGTAGTAGTAGTAGTAGTAGTCGTAGTAGTAGTAGTAGTAGTAGTAGTAGTAGTAGTAGTAGTAGTAGTAGTAGTAGTAGTAGTAGTAGTAGTAATACTAGCAGTAGTAATGATTGTAGCAGTAGTTGGTGGTGGTAGCGTATTAGTTTTAGAAATAGTAATGTAGTAAAGATAGTCGTATTAGCAGTAGAAACGGTAGTAGTTACTTTTGTAGAGGGAGGAGTAGATAAATAAGAAGAAAGAGAATGAAGAAATCGAAAATATCAGTATCGAGTCAGGCAAAGATAAGGAAATCCACAGAGGGGAAGAAGAATAAGATGAACCTTTCATCACCAACAAATAACTCAAAACAAACACTGTCGCGACAACCGCCCCCTACTGATCCCATCCTAGAGCTGTTTATTATAGCAACATGTTCATCTTTAGGTCTCAGTCACAGGAACCGGTCACTAGAGTTGCCAGAAAATCCCGCCCCCATTACTGTTCCCATCGCCTAGAGGCAATCAATAAGATGGCGGAACATCACGTCTTTACGGGATAATATTTTATTTATGCTTGTAATATCTCGGACCGATCGCTGGCTGGTGCTAAATTTATTGATGGTAGGTCAGAGAGTGTACATAGATGGGACTTATAGTTTTCAACAGTGTCAGGAAGTAGACAGAATGAGCCCGGTTACGCTTTGCGGGGAATTGGGTGTATGTTGTTAGTTGCATGTCCTTTAGAGAACACTGGTTATATGTTATTAGTTCCATGTCCTTTAGAGGACACTGGCTATAATGTTGTTAGTTGCATGTCCTTTAGAGGACACTGGCTATAATGTTGTTAGTTGCATGTCCTTTAGAGGACACTGGCTATAATGTTGTTAGTTGCATGTCCTTTAGAGGACACTGGCTATAATGTTGTTAGTTGCATGTCCTTTAGAGGACACTGGCTATAATGTTGTTGGTTTTCATGTCCTTTAGAGAACACTGGGTATATTGTTAGTTGCATGTCCTTTAGATGACACTGGGTATATTGTTCGTTGCATGTCCTTTAGAGGACACTGGGTATATTGTTCGTTGCATGTCCTTTAGAGGACACTGGGTATATTGTTCGTTGCATGTCCTTTCGAGGACATCACAGTCAACTGAGGATGTTTGTGATTTACAAGACAATTTGACGTTCATTTGTTTGTTATTGATTTCTGAACGACCGATTCTCATACCATTTGTGAATATCAACACAATGCGGCTTGCTTCACTAATGCTACACCAAAGATAGTTGGATACTTGAGCAAAAGGTCACCCGAGAAGGCAATGGATGATGGCATCAAAGAAATTGTACAATCATACGGAATGAGACTATCGACTGCTATCCATCGGGTGCTGGGATATCAACTATTCGATGCATGAAAGCGACATTGGAAGATAATGATGATGGAAAAAAATTGCGAATAATACAGATCATATATTGGCAGCGGCCCTAAGCCTTAGTCGGCAACTGGTCTAGGATCGAAGCTCCGACAAGCGGACAGTTAGTTGATCCGGCATCTTCTGCAGCTGGTCTTGTTCCAGATATATTGATGTTACCTTTCCTCTGGAGTAAGCTGGGAAGGCGGGAAAGGATCAAACTGCATAGGAACCATATGATCTTTACAATTCAGCCCAGGTTTTGTGCTACGGTGAGGTATAACTCCATCCCTTGTCCCTGCCATGGGTTGTTGTTATAATGGCTATTTTAGGCCGTCTGTCAAGTCGACAAGGTGCCAGTAATACTGGCAGTACAGAGCAAATATAAGAATCAACAACCATTTAGAAACACTTTATTGCAACAAGAAGGTTGTCGAACAAACATGCGTAGTCTGCTGATTGTTTACGTTGTACAGCGAGCACACAATGAAGTCTGTTGAGAATATTGATGGCAGTTAGTTATGCTGATGACGCCGTCTCCATAGCAACGAGACAAAGTGCACAAAATAAGGGTTACAGTGGATGTAGAAAGAGAAAGAAATGTGCCCCAGCTTGAAAAATAATAACACAGAATGAACGGCAATAATAAAGGAACGAAATATACCTTTATATGCAATTAAACTAAATTATATTAATTTGGAACAAGTACAGAAATTCAAGCATATAGAAAACTGGGGTCATCATCATTATCATCATCATTTGCTTCCACTTTTGCCGTCAAGTATAGGGGGGGGGGGGAATTAGTTGGGGCACCAACGCCAGATGGGTGTCACTAGATAGTGTCATTCCGTGTGAATGTGCAATGTCTTTAGTGTCATCAATCCATTTTCTTCACGGGCGTCCTCTTGATCTCGTGGCAGATGATCTTTGATGTAGGGCCAGTCTGGTATTCCATGGTGTTGTATTCTAGCAAGATGGCCGAATCATTTGATCTTCTGTCTATCAATATATGCGGCACAAAGTGTTGATCTCACTGTCTGTCTGATAACATCATTTCTTAGTCGGTCTCGGATAGTTAAGTTGGCAACTCTCCTCAAGCAGCACACAGGTCACTTAGTTAAAATCAATAAACGATGTATCACAGAAGCGTAATTGTCCAGCTATTCATGCTGTGTATAAATTAGCTTTCTTCCATGTTCCGATCTTGTAGACTGTCAGTGTATGTTTTTCTTGAGAATTTTCTTTCCAACTACTTACTTTCAAAATCCGGTTGTTTTTTCCCTGTAGCTTTGTATGAAATAATCCCGGATTAGCATTTTATGTTGCCACAGGAAAGATGCATTGTCTCCAAATGTTTACTTGTGTATATTTGCAGGATTCATAGATTTATTTTATTGTATGTAATCTTTGCATTTCTATGTCTATGGCTCCTTCTGATTTCCAATATGTGACCTTTTGAAAATAAAGTTCGTTTCTTCGTTCGTTCGTTCGTTCGTTCGTTCGTTTGTTCGTTCGTTCGTTCGTTCGTTTGTTCTTTCGTTCGTTCGTTTATGTTGTACTCGCTCTGTTCTTGCTAACCAATAGTCAAGTCATTCACGTTTGTGATATTGTCTTAGTCTTAAAAGTCTTAAAAGTCGAGAGGATCGACTTCATTGCCCCGGGTTTTATCCCATATGGCTAGGTCTCTTTCAGCAGGATGACCTGCCGAAAGCATCGCACAAAGCACGAACTCCAGCGACGACCCCCAGGAGTCTCCGATAAAAATGCACCTGTAAACCGAAGGACGTAGCCCGGAATCGAACCCACAACTTTCGGACGTCGAGGAAAACGGCTTGACCACTTCGCCACGGAGAGTTCACTATAGACTGTAATTTGTTCTATTCACGTGTCGTTATGCCTGTAGGTATTATCTTTGCTACATGCATGACCTTTACAGTACGTCGCAATCAACCCCATATTTGTATGACCATTTGTGATTTACTTGGCAATAATTACGTGCAGCAGTGCCTGTGCGTGATGTCGGTTTGTCGCAACAGCTGCCAGTTCCACTTTTGACTTGGGGCAGTGAGGAGCATTTTTGTTTCCTATTCACAAGCACAGGACCGTAGCATTATAGGGTGACCCCTTGTCGTGAAGATGGAACCGCTACTAACGGCTAGCTAACCTTCGTATCTTGCCATTGTCTTCTGAACGACCGACTCCCATACCAAAAAAATCAACGCAAGACGGTCAGCTTCCAAATCGTCTGCACCTGATTTGGAACCCCCTACTCTGTGTGTTGGGGAAATGTGGTACGCGTTCACTGCCTGTAGGTCACAGTGCCGGTAGGCATGATCACATTTGTAAATGTTAACAGGAGGTTTCTATGATCACGTTGTCATAGATCCATACACCCTTCTATCGATCCATCCCCCAACACCACTTCTTCCCTCTATCTCTCTCACTCTCTTTCTCTCATTCACTCACTCCTTCTCTCTCACCCACTCTCTCTCTCTTCCTCATTCTCTCTCCCATCTGTCTTGCCCTCTTCTCTCTCTCTCTCTCTCTCTCTCTCCCCCCCCCCCCATATATACATATATATGTGATAATGATAATGGTGTTTGGGTTGTAATCATGATGCTGATCGTGTTAGTATGACAGTGGTGGTCACTATAATCACATGTTAGAAAGCGAGTGCTGACGTGTTAAATTGTTGTAGGGGAAGGAATTAAGGAACGTGAATGAACAAATCAGGAACAGTTTGAAAGCAACAGAGATGTGGTTCCTGGGACGAATGTTGCGAATTCCTTGGACTGCCAGAGTAACTAACAACGACTGTCTGGTACATGATACTGAAACTAGAACATTATATAGTGGAACAACTTTAATAAATTGACACATGACGTATTTGATGAGAAGAGTGGCTTTGATGAATACCATGACAACTGAAAATTTCTGTGGCAGAAGAGACGGAGGCAGACCAAGAACAATTATGCTGGTAAGACTGAGAATGACAGGGTAGGTCATTATCAAATAACGAAGAACAATTATGTTGGATGGAACGAGAAGATGACATGGTAGAACATCATAAAATAACCAAGAACAATTATGCTGGATGGACTGAGAAAATGACATGGTAGAGCATCATAAAATAACCAAGAACAATTATGTTGGATAGACTGAGAAGGTGACATGGTAGAACATCATTATATAACCAAGAACAATTATGCTGGATGGGCTGAGAAGATGACATGGTAGAACATCATAAAATAACCAAGAACAATTATGCTGGATGGGCTGAGTAGATGACATGGTAGAACATCATAAAATAACCAAGAACAATTATGCTGGATGGGCTGAGAAAATGACATGGTAGAACATCATAAAATAACCAAGACAATTATGTTGGATAGACTGAGAAGATAACATGGTAGAACATCATCAGATAACCAAGAACAATTATGTTGGATAGACTGAGAAGATAACATGGTAGAACATCATCAGATAACCAAGAACAATTATGCTGGATGGACTGAGAAGATGGCATGCTAGAACATCATCAACGGAACAAGAACAATTATGCTGGATGGTAGAACATCAACAGAGCTGATCAGAAACACCAATGACCTAGGTTTATGGAAGACGTGAGCGCCTGCGCCAGATGACACGACACATGATGATACATAGACCGTAGATGTGGTGCCATCCTGTCTGATGCATGTGCAGTCCGCACTCTCTAATAGCATTGAACTCCCCACTAACCACAGGCTATCTTCTTAGAGAGAGACACAGAGAGAAAGAGAGAGACAATTCTCATTTTGTAGAGATTACAAAGCCAACGCAAATCATTAACCAGACCTAAACGTACCAGACAAAGCTAATGCCAGAATAAGACTTCAGGGCTCTGTATAATTAAGTTGGAAACTAAATCCCAAATGGATATACCACGTTGGTTATGTCATCAATGTGTGTTTACATCACAACTGTTGTCATCTGGCCTGTTGATTGTGAATCCCGACTACTCCCGGCGACAGAAACTGCCAAGAGAAGATGCCAGTTTCATGCCATGAACTGTATTGGGTATATGGTGAGGCAAAGCAATGTTAAAACGTTAGTTGCATATCCTTTACATGACGTCGCTTTCAACCCCAGCGTGTGTGATTTCTTGGCAAGTTTATGTTGAGTAGTTTGCCATTGTTTTCTGAATGACTGACACTCATACCTTTCTATGGAAACCAATGCAAGGCGATCTGTTGCCAAATCCTCCGTAGATATGTTTCGAACGCGGTTTGCGGGATTGCGATTTGCAATTGTAACCCCTTCGCCACAGAGCCGGTGTAAGGGTCCCCTTTACACATCCCAAGACGTTTTGGGCATTTAGTAATAATATTCACAGTCATCATCACCATCGTCAACATCACCACCATCACAATCAGTATCACCATCATATTCAGTATCACCATCACAATCAGTATCACCACCCTCATCACTACCCTCATCACCATCCTTCTCCTCCTCTTCCTCCTCCTCCTCCTCATCATCATCATCATCACCATCATCATCATCACCATCATCATCATCATCACTATCATCATCATCACCATCTTCATCATCACCATAATTTTCATCATCATCTACCAGTGTTGCCCTCAAGCGTCTCGGGGATGAATGGTTGTTGTTCCAGTGTTAGCCCTACAATGTAATAGATCAGTCGTGCTAGATGGGGATGAATGGTTGTTGTTCCAGTGTTAGCCCTACAATGTAATAGATCAGTCGTGCTAGATGGGGATGAATGGTTGTTGTTCCAGAGTTAACAATACAATATAATAGCCTAGTTGTGCTAGATGGGGATGAATGGTTGTTGTTCCAGAGTTAGCCCTACAATGTAATAGATCAGTCGTGCTAGATGGGGATGAATGGTTATTGTTCCAGAGTTAGCCCTACAATGTAATAGATCAGTCGTGCTAGATGGGGATGAATGGTTGTTGTTACAAGTCTAGATCTACAATGTTATAGATCAAGGATATGTCCTGGTACCCATGTAGGCCGCAGCGGCCTGAAAGCCCAGATCCAATAAACACAACCGTTTCCACGAGGACTCGAACACAAGATTACTGTAGACTGTAGGCGGGCGTGTTAGTTAATGCGCTAACACTTCTTCCACAGGTATAGAGAGTCAAAACTGTCACTGTCATTTACTGCCAATATAGTACCTTGCGGTGCATGGCGGGTGGGGGGGGGGGCGTCGGGAGGGGGGGGGGGGGTCTTTGAGCCTGAGGAATTAAGGCCGCCTGGCTAGTGCAGTCGCCGCGAACTGTGCAGGTTAGAGTTTTCTTTTTTCCCCCGACAACAAAAAAAACAAAAAACTCCATCGCTCGGCAGTATAGAGAGTGAGCCATTTTAAGCTAGTCGGCACTCTATGGGTGGTATAATTAATATTACGCCGGCTGCCTTTATTTCCTCTGAGATTTAATGGTGCCCATTTTAAGGGATGCAGTTTACGCCGGCCGTGACGATTCTGGTGTTGATCATAATTGTAGTGATGATAATGACGATAATAATGTTGGTAATGATGATGATGGTAATGATTATAATAATGGTGATGATGGTTATGATCATGATGGTGATGGTGCTGGTTGTGGTGGTTTTTGTGATGGTTTGGTTGATGATGATGGTGGTTGTGGTCGTTTTTGTGATGTTTTGGTTGATGACGATGGTGCTGGTGGTGGTTTTGATGATGTCAGCGATGATGGTGGTGGTGTTGGTAATATTGGTGATATTGGCGATACGGCTGGTAGTGTTGGTGTTGATGATGTTGGTGTGGTTATGATTTTAATGGTGATAATAATAGGGGTGATGATAATGATTATCACGCTAGAGATGCCAGAGGTAACGATTAAGAAAAGAATAGTGGTAACAGTGAATTATTTTCTTTGAGTTCGCACGCCTTGGACTCAAACCTAGTCCACACACAAGCTACAAATTCTAATAGTTGCCACTAATGTGGAATGCACTGGACTGAAGTTTGCTTGTGGATTAGCTTTCCTTATTACCAGTGTCCCTCGCCAAAAGGCGAAACCACCCCGACTTCTGAGGTACTTTTAATTTACGTTACCAAGTCAAGAACTAGAAGTCAACATTTTAATCCCGCTAACCGGTGTAGGGGTTGAACCCGCTAACTCGGCATTAGCACACCGGAAGTTTAAGAGCAATGTTGTGATAGTGAGGGAGATGATAAAAACAATGTTGCTTGACCTTTTACAGGGCAACGCAATCAATCCTAGGTTGATTTACTAGGCAAATGTACGTCCAGTAGTTTACCAATGCTTTCTTAACGAGAAGTCAACGTTATAAGTCCAAATGATTGGCGTGTGGAATGAACTCACTACCCCGCAGTCAGCAAACAGATAGGTTAAATACGAGCGGCAGCCACGCTGACTCCTAATGCAGATAATACAGTTGTGACGACGAACACACAGAGTTGTGACGACAAACACACACAGTTGTGATGAAGAACAAACAAAGTTGAGACGACGAACACACATAGTTGTGACGACGAACACTCAGTTGTAACGACAAACACACACAGTTCTGACGACGAACAAACACAGTGCTGACGAAGAACACACACAGTTGTGACGACAAACACACGCACGGTTGTGACAACGAACACACACAGTAGTGACGACGAACACACAGAGTTGTGACAACGAACACACACAGTTGTGACGACAACAAACACAGTTATGACGATGAACACAACAGAACTAAACGTATACAACAAAACAGACATGCTAACAATAACATCCATTAGTCAAGAGATAATTTCTTGCTATGGGCCTGCGATGTGACAGCATCATTACATTTTGTAGACCTTAGAACAAGGAAAAATAAATGGACAATCTTTCGTTCACTTTAGCAATTAACGAGTTCTGGATGCGAACTTGCTTCCGGACGTGCTAATTTCATTACCAAAGCGGTTTCGTTCCACCTTCGGTAGCGAGACCTAATAGTATAACTTAAAACATGCTACCAACATGCCTGGATTGTTCGCATGTTAAAAGCGACCGCTCAGCCGCCTCACAAGCGGAAAACAAAAACAACAAGCAGACAACAGCACGCACGCGCAAACAAACTCACGCACATGAAAAAAATTGACACTGTCGAGAAAAACAATAATTAATTCCGAGTTTGCCGGCAGAAACACGAGCCCGACAAAGGCCAACATCAGATCGAGTTAACCAGAATCTGGCTCACATGAAAACACTCTAACCACAGAGGAACACATGAATTCACACCAAAAAGCTTCATAGATTCACATGCATTGCTTGTAACCCAGACTTCAGATTGAAGAGACAGTTCAGATTTCGGGACCGAGTCGGCGTGGTCCGAGAACGAAATTATGTGATTTGAGAATGTCTGCAGTTGTTAAAATTATTATTTCGGACACATGGTTTCAATACCGTATTCTCTGCCATATGTCCTCTACAATATATTTCTGTCATATTCATTCATTCATTCATTCATTGGCACCTTGCCGTCTTGACAGACGATAGTTTGTGCTTCAAAAAGGCATAATAACTACAATCCATGGTGGTAACGAATGTGACTGATAAGGCCATTTCGCAATGTAAATGTTCGTCCACAGTGGATGCATGTGAAAAAATGGTCATTTCCACGATCATGCACCATCTTACGTCTCACACGCTCGGTGTGTGACTTATCTGCAATCATTTTTTCCTTTGTCTTTATTCCATTTCTGATGTTTGCCCTCCATGCAACACGTTCAGCGGCGACTTGCTCCCAATGTGCATTATCAATGCCTGTATCAATCATGTCCCGCTTACACACATCTTTGTATCTAGTAGAGGCCGACCCTTCGTGGCTTAGAGGTTATGACTTTTCTCCGTAATCTCGTATACTCTCGTCAGGTAACGTGATGACGGTTCAAATCAGCAGTGGTTCGAATCGCATCGGTAACTTACGGGGTATGTGAGCCGGCCGCTCAGAAAGCAATGGCAAACTACTGAGCGTAATCTTGCCAAGAGATCAACATACAGCTGAAAGATGCTGGTGTTGACAGCTAAGTCCTGTAAAAAGGATATGCTAAAAAAAAAAAAAAAAAAAGAGGCCGACCCTGAGATCTCGTACCCATCTGTAATTCACCAAACATGATGTTCTTTGGTATTCTACTATCATCTATCCTCCTAGCGTGTCCTATCCATCTAAGTCTACGGAGACTGAGCATGAAATAAACCGTCACACAACCTGATTTTTTCAATACTTCAGTATTTGTGATTTTCTGTCATATATCTTTAATATCTACTTCTCTGGCATATCAGAAAAAAGGGGTTAAGCAGATCGGCATCATTGCACCATGTCTTATCTCATATGGTTCGGTATCTATCCGATTCGGGACCTGGCGAAATCTTGGCACAAAGTGACCAATTGTGTAGCTCCAGCGACGACACCCAGGAGACTCCAACAAAATTGCACTCGTGAATTGAATTATGTAGACCAGAATCGAACCCACATCACTTGGAGCGCGATCAGGCGGCGTAAATAACCACTACACCACGAAGACTACCCTCTAATGTCTATTTCTGTCCCAAACGACTTCTCATTCTCCCAGATGTGTTATTTGATTTCCAAATCTCTTGCATGTGGTATTTGTTTGTAGTGGTTTGTTGTTGTTGTTGTTTTCGCATGCAACATTTAATTTCTAATCCTCTCGAATGTGTTGTTTTCTAAGTCTCTAGCATGTGGTATTTGATTTTAATTCTCTGGCCATTGTAATCTGATTTCTAATTCTCAAATATGCGTTATTGTTTTTATAATTTTACCACGGGTGTTGTTTGATATCTAATTCTCTAGTATGTATTATACTAAACCTAAAACTGCCGTACGTGACCTCTAATATCTAATTATTGCACAAGCATTCTCTAATATCTTAATCTGTAATATAATGTCTCCGAACATCCTTGATGAACTGATAGAAAGAATAAACATAATAAATATTTGGCCCGTAGCACTATACGGCCATGAAACAAGGCCTGCAGACACAATGGGTGAAAATAAATTGGAAGCTTTCTAAATGTGGTGTAATCAAAGGATGCAAAGAGCAGGCTGCTAAGACAAGAAATCAAATCAACGAGATCTTGCGGCTAAGACAAGAAATCAAATCAACGAGATCTTGCGGCTAAGACTAGAAATCAAGTAAACGAGATCTTAAAGACATCTGGAAAACATTAACAACTTCATTACATAAAATACAGTATCTTGACTACTTGGTCAGAATGTGAGACAATGAGGCTTGACAGTGGAAATACTGGAAGGTACAATCAAGGGCTAGAGAACAAGAGAATGTCCTAGGAAAACTACATCACACACATTATAAAGACGTGGTGCATACACTATTGCTGATCACAGGAGTAGCTCAAAACTGGAGACAGTTAGTATACAGGAATTGATAAGACGACGTCAACACCTGGTATCATCCTGATTGCCCTGGCGATGATGGGTGTCTATTTCTGTAACGCTTTCACTTATCGCGTATGTCATCTAATAGCAAATTCTCATGTTTTGGTCCTTCTA
Source organism: Cepaea hortensis (assembly GCA_963921405.1). Classification (NCBI taxonomy): domain Eukaryota; kingdom Metazoa; phylum Mollusca; class Gastropoda; order Stylommatophora; family Helicidae; genus Cepaea; species Cepaea hortensis. The sequence goes on from OY992885.1 coordinate 109,298,526, forward strand.
TATTTCACGACGTCGCTTAATTAATTCAATATCTAATTGCGTATACAGTTGGCAGTTTGTTTCTGAACACAAAATAGCAAAGGTATTGTTCACGGACAGAACTACACGTCAAGGAAACAGTTAGTTAGTTAGTTAGATAGGTAGGTAGTTAGTTAGTTAGTTAGTTAGTTAGTTAGTTAGTTAGTTAGTTAGTTAGTTAGTTAGTTAGTTAGTTAGTTAGTTAGTTACTTAGTCGAGGTTCAACTTCACGGCAACGGGTCGTCCCCATTATGCTCCATTCCCGTGCCAGTGAATATCACACAAAATGCTCCCCACTGTCCAATGTGAAAAGTAGAATAGACAAGAGTCTCGGCAAGCCAACAAACCCGCACAGGTACACTGCATAATGCCGCCGTCAGAATGCCAACACAAAGTTCATCCACGAATACCAGTTCATCGTCGATGGACTCGGCAGTCACCAGAAAGACCTCAATGACCCGCGTTTTCTCACATGGCTCGGTCTCTTAACGCAGGGCGACCCGCCGAAAGTGTCGCACAAAGCACGAACTCCGCAGCTTCAGCGCCGACTCCCAGGAGTCTCCCGAAAAAGCATTTATGAACCCTATCTCTGTGTCATTTGACGAGTATAACTTATCTAATCCAACTGTTCTAACGCCATGTCTATCTCTGTGTCACCCGTCTAATAATTCCCCACAGAATGCTAACTTCTCTGTTCTAACTTGTCTATTGACTTGTTCTATTTATTGCATATCTTTGTTCTGATGGCTTTTACAAGTTCTGTTGTGAATCCTTTTACCTCTCAAGACCTCAGCCTTTGTTCCCTTCTCTGCCCAGGGTATTTTCAAGACTTATCTGAAAGACCATGTTTCCACTTCCTCTAGTGTTTCCAACCCTACATCACTCCTTGTCCATGATTAACATCCGTACAGAAGAAAAGGTCACACAAAACTTCTCAGTAAGTTAATGTATATACTTTGGACAGAGAGTTGTCTATTTTTCGTATTACGCTTTCTCGTGAACACATGTATTTGCCGTTAGTAAAACTTTCTCTAGATATGGTATTAGTAAAAGGATCTGTGGGTATGGTATGTGCCGTTAGTAAAAGGATATGTGGATATGGTATTTGCCGTTATAAAAGGATCAGTGAATATGGTATTTACCGTTAGTAAAGGGATCTGTGAATTTGGTAATAGCTGTTAGTAAATGGGCTTCTGGATGTGGGGAGTGTTTTCTTTGTCTGTTTATCGCATCGCACATCGGAAGTCATCAAGTGTTCAGTCTTCATGAAAACAAAACTATGAGGCCGCCTATGCACGCTCCAAGTTCTACAAAGTCTGATTTCAAACGTTAATTTCGTGTCGTGTATATGACGTCACATTCAACCCCATCATTTATTGACCGCTTTTTATTTGTCTAGAGAATTTTACGTTTAGTAGTTTTCTAATGTGTTCTGGATGGTCGACGCCAATACTATTGTGAAAATCAACGCAAAGCGATATGCTCCCAAATCGCACGTGTTTGAATTCAAACCTCGTATGTCGGATTTGTGAAACAACATGCCCCTATAAACCTCCCGAGCAGGTCGAGAGAGCGCTGCCCTTATTTTAAAAGAAAAGCTTAAAATAACGAAATCCACCCACAACAGAGAGTCTATCGTATAGGCGACCTGGTATATATTTATACACTTTAAGATGTTTACCACGATGTTGTGCCTGGAATACAAGCCCCTTTCCATGATGAGTGACCTTGTGTGCCAGCGCCATTTAACGGAAGAGGTAGAATTACTAATGGATCGTTTTAAATGACACGAAGACAATCCTGGAATTGAATCAATGGATCAACACGACAAGCTAGACTCCCTGTACTGCCCGAAGACTCCCAATCAATCAATGTTTTTAAATAACAGAATCGTATTTCGATGATAAGGATGGCAAGGTCCAAGGCAAGCAAGCAAGAGGGAGACAACGATACAAATAGAAAGATAGCATCAAGAGATGAACGAACAGCAGTCTGACAGAAGATACAATCAAGGCGAGAGACACACAGTTCTGGATATCCAATGCAGCCAACCTTGACTAAGGAGACGTGACCTGATTAATTGATTGATAGCCTCAAGAATTTACTAAAATTGTCCTAATCTATAACTTTTTTTACTCTCATTATAAAAACATTTTTTTTCCACGTCCTGTACAGAAACAAAAGTAATATGGGGGATTGATCGTACCCCTCTGACCAAGTCTATTCTATTATCGACAAACATCAGCCGTTGTAGATTTCTCCAGTGGACCTGGGGGAGGAAATCACATTTTGTGACTGACCCAGTCGGGTTACAATTGATGGCAAACTTCTGAAACTAGAGAAATCGCTTTAATTTTAAAAACTGAGCATCAAGTAGGAGTACACGAGACGGCTTTGTATTGACAGAAGAGATTTATTCTTCCTCAAACGGAGAAGAGAAAGAAACATGCTTGAAAGCAGATAGAAATCCATCAACGCAAGACACAAAAATACACACTGTTTTGTGACTTTGCGAGATCGAATGTTTTGTTAATATTCTTTCAATCGACATGTAGCCGTAATCAAGGATTTTTCACTAACAAGAATGGACAGACAGATAGAAACTAAGACTGGAAAGAAGAGATGGGACAGAAGGAAGAATGGAAAAAAACAGAGTTAGTTAGTGTGGAGGAGGAGGAGGCTCCAGATAGCAGAGATAAAGGACATAAACCATGGAGGGATGTGAGGGAAAATAATCGTTTGATAAAGTTAGTTAGTTAGTTAGTCGACAGATCACCCTCATTGCACATCGAACCATTCAGTCCATAAGTGCTCGGATCCCCTTCTCAGCAAATCCCGCAGCGTGTAGCGGCTAACGACACCAGATCTGTGTTGGTTTATCAATCTTCTTTGGCTTCCTGCGTAGTGTTCTTGTTTGGCCACCCCTCTTTTAATTTGCTGTTCTCTGGCCATGGTTTTAAATTCAGATAAAGACTAATGTGGAAGGAAGATGATAGAGGAAAAGCCATAGAAGATCACAAAGTAAACGTGATTCGCTCGCTCTGAACCCAAGCGTCCATCAATATGATGCTCGATCTTTTTCCTCTGGGTTCTCTGCCTACGTTTTTGTTTTAAAAAATGTACTATCTCCGTCTTTGTGCTGATCGACCTCTGCCCTTTCCCCACAGACTATACCATCTGTTACTGTTGTCTCCAAACCGAAGTGACATTTCATATAGCCAAAGTATTTCACTTTCTGAGACATGAGATCAGTTTTCTTACACATTCAGATCTGACAGAGTTTCAGAGTTGTCTTCTTGGACCGCAGTGCTCTAACAATGTTTCTGTGACGCTGATGTCCAAACGTCCCAATTCTCATCTATAGTGACCGGGACGATGTCCGTGAATGACATCCATGTACTGCCCCAGAAAAGATGATTGGTTTCAAGCATGTTACTTTAACTTGTTCGATGCTGTTATTCCATAGGTTCGTGGACATGTAAACAATATAAAATAAAACACGGAAAACACAGTATGTTGTGTCTATTAGCCTTCATCAACAAACAAATACATACACAAAACACAACATATAATCACGGAGCAACTCCAGTGGCAAAATTAAGGCCTAAGAACGGGATGTGAATAATCAAAAGATGGGGAAAAACGAGAACAATGAAGAACAAATGAAACATTGTTAAAAGATGTGCTGTATATTTCATGGACACACATTTTTACTGCATGCTTCATGTTCATGTTGTCACCCCAGTATGTTGTAGTTTCCTCCTCTCACTTTGCACTCCTTCCTCTTCTGACTTTCATCTCCCAGTGGAAGATAGGCCCTGAGTCTACTCACATCAAGGCCTTTCGAGGCCCTCAGTCTACCCACATAAAGGTCTTTCGAGGCCCTGAGTCTACTCTCATCAAGCCCTGCTTAGGTTCTCAGTCGACTCACATCAAGGCCTGTGTGGACTTGCTATTGATTGTTTACATTTTACAGCTAAAATTTTACGGGATGAGGTAGCCGAAACAACGCCATTTCTCCATAATCGCCACTTACGGCATGCATGGCTGGTTATAGTATGACTGTTCTTTGACTTCCTTATTGGCCTAGTTAACACCCGGGCATTTTTGGGCATGTTTTAAAAAAGAAGTAAACTTCAACATTAGGTGACAACTGGTAAATTTGATGGTGAAAGATCATGGTTGAAGAAGACACAAAGGTATACACTTTAATAGTTAGACCACGTGGTATAGTGACGATAAATGCACGCGCCTGATATCAGACTAATGATCACGTGATCTGGCGGCCGTGACCGCCCGGGTTTATCAGCACAGCGCAAGCTCATGATGAATTCAAGGGCGGTTACTGTTCAGTCTTATCTCTAATTATCGCTCTTCCTGGAGATCAGCATGGCTGAATGGATAAGACCGCTCGTTCTCAAACAGCCGGTGCACTGATGCCGAGGTGGCGGGTTCAACCCCGAAACTGGTTAGACAGACTAAAATGTTGACTTCTCGACCTTGACTTGGGGACGCCAAATACAAGTACTTAAGAAGTCACAGCGAGTTCACCTGATTACGACGGGCACTTGTTATAGGGAAAGCTATTCCATATGGAAAACCAGTCCAGTGCTACTAGATGTAGCAGGACGTGTATGGATTATGATTGAGTTCAAAGCGAGAAAAGGCACACACACACCCACCCACCCACCCACCCACCCACACACACACACACACACACAAACACACAAACTGCAGATGGGGTGTGATGAGTGCGAGGTTGTGTAAATTAGTTGGTGTGTCATGATCTACACACATACAATCCTACACATGTCAGCTACCTGACGCAGGGAATGCATACACACATAGGTATATTCACCCAATAACAAACCATATACTGACCAGCTCAGGTATCGTGGAGTTAAGAGCAGTTATAAACTGATTTTTCTCTATATGCCTACCACGATTATACGGGAAGTTACAAATGAAAACCTTTAATATATTAAATTGATTTTTTTACTTTGTTAATATATTCTGAAGAAAGGTAAAGAACAAATGTATCATTTTTCGATGAAGTCACAACTGCTTTCAATGCACAGCGCTGATAAAGTACTCGGATTCATGTAGAAAAAATGTCTCTGCGGTCACTACTCGATGTTCCTGACCAGGTCGTGAACAGTCTGTCACAGAATTCACGCCGTGTTGACACTTTCTACTCCACTCACACACTTGATGGACTGACATGCATATATCACCATACTGGACCTTTATTTTCCTAGGAAAGTCTACAGGTTTCACCGCTTCACTGATAAGCAAAATCGGATAACAGACCGCTGCTCCTCCCCTGTGTATGTCAAAAGTGGGGCTGCCATCTTTAAACTGTATATATGACGTGACCCTTATCGTCTGCGCGTGATGTCACGTGCGTAACCCTCTTGATATAACAACATTGACAAGTTACAAGACAATGCCATGGTTATTGTAATTTCTATCACACTTTTAAGGTTTTCACTTGGAACCCCCTCGTAATTACATATTGCATTTATTTCACACAATCTACTTACTGAATTAGAAGATTCCTTCTAAACCACATTTGTAAATGTTACTGATGGCAGCAGTTTATCAAAATCCTCATGAAATAAACTTTCCTCGTTAAATTAGATTCTTAAACTTAGTAACAGTTTCCTCCCTTGGATTGAGACTTAACGGACAAAACATGTGAAACAAGCAACTTTAGGAACAACTCCGCCACAAAGACTGTTTGCACTTTCTCAGATCACTTATCGACATTTTCCCTCTAGTCATCTCTCTAACTGGTTCTGTTTTCCTTGTTCATATTCTGCTTCCTTCCCTCTCTCCAGCTCATGGCAGAGAACACACGACGTGAGGCCTATATTGTGTAACTGTTGCCTCGCGATGCGCAGACATGAAAGACAAAAACTGACAGCTCCGTAGTCCATTTAAATGATGGAGTGCAGAAATTCCCGTAAGCTATTCGAGGGCTCTCGTTATTTCTGAGAGTTTTCTGCCTAATGGCAATTTAAACTGGGGAACATGGTAAAGACAAGGACAATGGAACATTATGAGGAGGTTTCCAGTCAACGACTCGTGTGTGTCTGTAGCAAATATGGTCTCTGTAACATTCAATAAACCCGATCTTTACAACATTCAGGAAACCTGGTCACTACAACATTGAGCAAACCTGGTCTCTACAACATTGAGCAAACCTGGTTTCTAAAACATTCAGGAAACCTGGTCTCTACAACATTCAATAAATCTAGTCTTTACAACATTCAATAAATCTAGTCTACACAACATTCAAACGAGAAGAAACAACAGTAAGATGTTTTCCCCAGTGATGAGTACAGACCGACATAGAAAGACGAGACCTGACAGTACAGATCTACATAGAAAGACGAAACATGACAGTACAGACCTACATAGAAAGACAAGACATGTCCGTACAGACCTACATAGAAAGACGAGACATGACAGTACAGATCTACATAGACAGACGAGACATGACAGTACAGACCTACGTAGAAAGACGAGACATGTCAGTACATATCTACATAGAAAGACGAGACATGACAGTACGGACCTACATAGTAAGTTGAAACATGACAGTACAGACTTACATATAGAGACGAGACATTACAGTACTGACCTACATAGAAAGGCGAGACACGACAGTACCGACCTAAATAGAAAGAAGAGACATGACAGTACAGACCACAGACCTACATAGAACAAAGAGACATGTTAATAGATACCTACATGGAAAAACGAGACATGACAGTATAAACATAAATAGAAAGACATTAGTCGTTAGTCATTAGTCACGGTTCCAAATTCACGGCAACGGGTGGTCCCTATTATGCTCCGTTCCTGTGCCAGTGAATATCACACAAAATGTTCCTCACCGCCCCATGTGAAAAGTTGAACAAATAAGCGTCTCGACAAACCAATAGCCCGCACGGGTACACAGTGCATAATGCCGCCACTAGATTGCCAACACAAAATTCATCCACGAAAAATACAGTTCATCGTCGATGGAAGCGGCAGTCACTTGAAAACCAGCAGCCACACATTACTGATAAGGCAAACCAGTCCGTTTGACGACAAAGCCAGCCGCCTTTTTCCCGAACATGCGTTTCACGCTACAAACAACCGTGGACAGATGTAAAAGCATTTCACTGTACATAATGCCGCCGCCAGGATTCCAACACAAATTTCCCGCATGAAATATACAGTTCATCGTCGATGGAAGTGGCTTGTCACTAGAAAACCAGTAGCCACACATTTCTACATAAAGCAAACCAGTCGGTTCTGCAACAAAGCCGGCCGCATTATTCTAAACATGCAGTCCACACTACAAACAATAGCGGACAGATGTAAAAGCATTGCACACGAAATTCACAGCTCACAGTGTCGCGCCACGCACTCAACTCAGTAGCAGAGCGACAGAACCATACACGTGGAGTCCTACATGGGGAAAATGGGAATACAAACTGTAGCCACAGGCATAAACACTCCAGAGGTCTTAACCATTTAAATGCCTATCCTCCATGTTGGGGACCGGAAGTCTCAATTGTCGATGTTATTTTATGATTTGTAATGCACAAGCTCAGTTATATGCCAGCTTTAGTTAACTTCCCTGATCCAGCTGCTATTTGGCCTATTCATGCCTAGGTAATTTGACAGACATTGATGTATGTTTTATAGTGAGACACAGATCCGTAAGAAAAGACTATGTAATTGTGTGAGACTAGATAAAGAAAATCAAACAGCAAATAAAAATAAGGATGAGTACTTTAAAATATGTACAGGATAGTTACCATAAAAAACGGTTATTAATGACTTACAATCAAAGTTGGATAACAAATATTGTAAGGAAATTTCAGGAAATAATAGCAAATGTACACTGTGTTAATCTAAACTTGTTCTATCATTTGTTTGAAATAAATTGTCTATATCTGCATTTGTTTTCTTGTATAAATGTCACTGTCTTTGTGTAAGTTCACTTAGTGGTCCGTAAAGTTTAGCTTGCACTGCTGTTTCTCTGTATCCTAACCCCTGATGTTTACAAACTGCTGCCACAGCCGTAGATAGAATTGTGAATGAATTCTCAACCGTAGCCAAATAACCCAAAGGTGTGTACATCCATCATCTCCGACAACAAAGTCCAGCTCCTGGCCAACATGTGGCACAAGTCGTTAAACTACAAGGCAAAGGGTCAACAGTCAGTGGCTGGTGCCATAAAGGACTTTTGACATGCACATCCATACATAACTAGACTCAAGTAAAACCACAGACAGTCTCAGTAAAATCACCTGCCGATAACGGAGGCAACCAGCCAGGCGGCACACACGCAACAGTAATATGCCTTATTTAAACTGAACAGGGGGTGCCTCGCTCAAGTGGGCATGGCGGTACAGTCAGACAGCCATCTGATTAGAGTTCAGCAATAGTTTGTCTAAGTAAAACACGAGATGTTAAATGATCAGCTGAATGCTTACCAGGTGAGAACGCTTGGAAGTCATAACCCAGAGGATCAGACCCCATTGAATATCAGGGAGATAAAGACCAATACATTCATCTAATTGTAGGCTGATTTTTTCCACGGATCAAGTGATCCTGTTTGTTAATTTCTCCTTATTTGTCATGCTCGCCTTGCTGGGTATCAAATGATTAAAATAAGAGGTGAACAAGGATGGAGTTGTGTAGTACACAACAGTTTTATAGTCTAGTGTAATAAAGTTAAACATAGAAATACGAGACATGACAGTACAGACCTGCATAGAAAGACGAGACATTTTATTACAGACCTACATAGAACAAAGAGACATGTTAGTACACTCCTACATGGAAAGACGAGACTTGACAGTATGTGTTGTTTGTCCACCAAGAATGATGATGACCATTCATTTCATCCAGTGGGGTTGAATGTATGGAGCCGTGAGTTCTACGATGGCTGATAAGGCCTATTTTGGTTCGAAATGTTCTTTGACAATGTGGACAAAGAATGTTTGACGTTTCTGGAGGAGGATTTTCTGCAGTGGTTTTTCTGTTCTGTCTTTTCCTCACAGCTCTTGCAGTCCTGGTTGCCTCACAAGTGACTGCACCCTTGCGTAATGATGTACGCCACGAATTTCGGTCTCTGGCTGCAGTCTCCCAGGTTTCATGATTAATTCCAACACATTCAGTGAGATTTTCAGAGTGTCTTTAAAGCGTTTCCTCTGGCCGCCTTGGGAGCGTTTACCACAACGCAACTCGCCGTTAAAAAATCGTTTAGGGAGCCTGTGATCTGGCATGCGAGTCAAGTGACCAGCCCAGCGAATCTGATTCTTCATTAGTATAGTGTGGATACTGGGCATGGACGCTCTTTCTAGGACTTCAGTGTCTGGGATCTTGTCTTGCCATTTAATCTTCAGTAACTTCCTAAGGCAGACTGTGTGGAAGTGATTTAATTTCCTAGCGTGTCGCTGATAAACAGTCCAGGTTTCACAAGCATATAGCAGTGTCGATAATACAACTGCTTTGTAGACTTTCAGCTTTGCTTGCAGGCTTATTCCATTTCTGTCCCATACATTCTTGTACAGTCTGCAAAAAGGCCGCACTGGCCTTGGAGATTCTTGCATTCACTTCATCATCAATTGAGGCAGCTTGTGACACAGTGCTGCCAAGATATGTGAATTTGTCCACAAGACTTAGACTATGACCATTCAAAACAATGTTTGCCCGTAGTGAATTTGAATAACGAAGACACAAACAATAGATTGCACGATTTATTGCCTGGCATATTTCGCTGCATCTCGTCAGGTACATACTGCAGAAATCACACAACTTACGTGAAATTAACTAGATAAATCCTTCAAGTTGAAATATACACATATTCGCACAGTAATGTCACTTATCTACCACGGTAATTTTAAGCTGACTAACATGTCTTTCTGTTTACACAATTCTGGCTTGCGTTGATTGATCATAATTGCTTCTGCAAATTTTAACAAGCGAGTAATTTGTGTGTTAAACAACACGCGAAAGGCAGTGCCTCTGTCAACCACATGGCCGCTCTCGACAATATGCCTACCAATTGAAGACGCCGGGAGCTTCCGGTGTGTCGTCCCCACGAGGCTAGCATCTCCTGTGTGTTGTATCTTGATGACCCATTGAGGTATGTGTTCTGACACTCGTTTGTTAAGCTGTCTCTCTGTTCTACCAATGTAGAAGGCCTGGCATCTACATGTGAATTGGTAAATACAATTGTTTGTGGCGTACAGAGGAACAGGCTCTTTGACTGTTGGTGTAGGAATCGGTACGGTTTTATATCTAATGACTGGAGTTGCAGCACAGAATGTTCGGCCTACTGCTGCAGTAAGCCGGTCTTGTAGACGTTGCATTACGTCATCCACTCGAAAGGTTAGCTGGATGACCATTCACTTTGATATTCGGCACAGTGTGATTATTCCGTGGAGCTGGCTGGTATATACCTACAGTTTTCTCCAAATTGATATTGAGCCCAAAGTTCGCACAGGCATGTGAGAAAGCTGAAACATTATGTTGCATGTCCGCCTCTGAGTTGGCATATAGAGCGCAATCATCAGCAAACAGGAGCTCTCTGACAGTGTCGCTGCCAATTTTGGTTTTAGCTTTCAGCCTTCTGAGATTGAATAACTTTCCATCCAAGCGGTAGTTGATGTCTATTCCAATGTCGTTGTTCTCGAAGGCATTCGTCAACACAGCTGAAAACATGAGGCTGAACAGTGTTGGTGCCAGGACACATCCTTGTTTCACTCCATTGGTGACAGGAAAGGGCTCAGACAGTTCACCATTTTCCTGTACTCTTGCCTGCATGCCATCATGAAATAGCCGCACTATTTGGACAAACTTTCGTGGACAGCCATATTTTGCCATAATCTTCCACAGTCCTTCTCAGCTGACTGTATCAAAAGCCTTGGTAAGGTCAATGAAAGTGGAGAACATTTCGCAGTTCTGTTCCTGACATTTCTCTTGCAGCTGCCTTGCAGCGAAAATCATGTCAACAGTTCCACGTTCTTTTCTGAAGCCACACTGGCTCTCGGGAAGAAGACCTTTATCGAGATGGGCCTTGAGGCGATTGAGAAGAATTCTGGCGAGTATCTTCCCTGCAATTGAAAGCAAGAAGATGCCTCGGTGGTTGTCACAGGATTGGCGGTTTCCTTTTCGTTTGTAAAGGTGGACTATTGACGCGTCCTTGAAATCTTGTGTCATGGTCTCGTTCACCCATATGTTTGTAAAGACTTGGTGAAGCTGCTTTGTTAGGACTGGCCCACCTGCCTTGTATATCTCTGCCGGGATGGAGTCCGGACCAGGTGCCTTGCCGCTGGAGAGTTTCTGGATGGCTTTGTTTACCTCCACTATGGTTGGCAGGTCATCAAGTGTATCATTGATGGGAACTTGAGGAAGGCAGTTGATGGTTTCATCATCGAAGAAGGAAGTTGCATTTAAGATGTTGCTGAAATGTTCTGCCCAGCGCTGAAGGATGTCTTTCTTGTTGGTGACCAATGTTACCCCGTCTGCACTGAGGAGGGGATCTGTGCCTGGTGATGTAAGACCATAGACTGCTTTCAGTG